>VZRE01014803.1:187624-273133 GCA_013396775.1 Cephalopterus ornatus
ACCCGCACGGGCGTGGCGCGTGGGGTGCCCGGCAGCCCTGGAGCCCAGATAGGTTAATAAAAGACTGCAGTAAAATTTCTTTCAATTCGTAGAAACTTATTTTTAGAAAGTCTGCTTTGCCATTCTCTCTGGTCGGGCTGAGTTGTGGCTTGAGAAGATCAGAAGTGTTTTTACACCCTCGTTTGTAGAATGTGCAGCAAACTGCTGATGGGTGCTTTTCTGGACTCACTTGGTAGTTTGTGTGCTATCATTTTAACTAGAGGCTTTCCCAGTCTACTCACACTTGGCTGCAGTAGCCCACTATCAAAGTGGAGCTTAGAAAATGGTTATTGTGCAGCACAGCTGCTGAAGTGTGGGTCCTGCTTGGGTCACTGTTTCCTGAAAGGGAAGATAATGGTTCTTGCCCAATGTGGGGATGTTACAAAAGTACTGAGAAAACAGAAGTCTTAAACAAATTCTTCTCCCTGGAGAATTCCATTTCTGTAATCCTTACAAACAAGAGCAGCTGCCTGTCACCAGAAGGTGGGGCTGACTGTACCATTTGTGGTTGTATATGTACCTGTTCCAGAGACAAAACAGCTGATCTACATGTAAACCCCCTTTACACACCCTTTTTCTCTCTTAATACATAACTGACTTTTTTTTGGTAGGATTTTTGTTCTCATAGGAGGACTCATGGATCTCCTATGGGAATGCAGGTGTGACTGTTCCCACCCATTCTACGCCTATCCTGGGACCAGTCAAAACCTCACACAGACTGTGGCACTGGAGTGTACTGATCATTCTCATCAATTTGTTAATATAATTTTGAACTTTGAGAGATATAAATTATATCAAAGGTAAATATTGCCTTTAGAAATCTATTTATATGTCTTAAAACTATCTTAGGTTTATGGTGGTCATGTGATGAAACATGGGATGAGAGAATATTTGGACACGACAAAGCTTCCAGAAAGTATATTGGATTATACCAAACTGATAGTTTGATGTGTATATATATATATACTCTGATGATGTGTAAATATGTATTTATATATAATAGTTCATTATTTTATTCAACATGTTGGATTTCTGTTGCCATCTCTCAAGCTAAGGGGGTGGTGATCAGCAGGCAGAGGAGTTGAAAGACTTGAGGCCAGTATTGTCCCTTGCTCTCTAACACTGCATCCTTTATTTCTTTAACAAAGTCCTTGTAGAGCCAGACTTTTCAAATACATACTCTTTTTTGAACATCTAAAAATATACAGGATGCAACCCATTTACTTCAAAACCTATAAAATCTATTCATACTCTAGAGGTGGGATAATACTGGTACGGAATTTGAAAAAATATGCATGTCTTAATTCACCTCAAGGTTAGCACAGTTTGTGGTTGACATTACCTTTGGCTTTAAGTGCTTTTAGCAGGCACTAGGGGAAGCTTGAAACTATCTCAGGATCTGACTTAGGCAGACTGAGCAGGCAGAAAGAATCTGCCATTCCAGAATCTCCTGCATCTTCTAGGAGCACAGGGAGACAAATCACAGTCATAAAGTAAGAAAAGCAGGAAAGCATGGGCAAATGTTTAGGATGGCTACTGTTTGCTAAAGTCTTGGAGTTGCACCCAGAGACAATTTGTCAAAAAGATTAGTCTCTCTCCCTGTGGGCATGGATGTAAGGGCCAAGTGACTCACCCCAGTGGGGAGTTATGGTATGTCACTGGTCTTTGGTTAAGAATTTGCACATAAAACTGAGTGTGCTTCTCCATGGTCAGTGTGCTTTCCTTAAAGATCACACTCGTTCTTTTTCCACCTTCCTCTCATAGTCTTTGCCTGCCATGCTAGATATCCTTCTCTGGCAGGAAGGATAGGGCCTCTCCTAGGCTTTCTTTGAACGGTGTAGACAATGGGTAAAGACAGTTTTCAGTGAGTAATTTGTCTAGCTACATATAAAAATAGTTGCAGGCTTGTAGAGTTGTCACACTGCTTGTTGGCATCAGGTTGTTTTCATTCTCTTAGTCGATGCTTAGGACAATGCCCCATTTCACTTAGTTTGTATGTTATCAGGGATAGGAGTGTTTTGTCTGTTAGTGGAAAACATGTACTTTGTGCTGAACTCCTTTCAAAAGTTTCAGGTTGTTGCTGTCCATGTGTAGTGGGACAACAGCCAATACATGGGGAAATGTTTCTTCAGGCTACTCCAGCGGTCCCCCAGGATGTTTAGATAACACAGAAAACAGGCTTCACATTATCTTTTGTGGCTTTTGCTGAGGTACAAGGCATACTTTGAGAGAGATTCCAGGACATACTCTTGGAGCTGGGATGACCTGTAGATTTGTGAAGTGTTCGAAGAATTTATAGATCCTAGCCCTGACTTGTGCTGCAATCTCTTCTGTGTTGATCCTGCTCCCTCTGTAGGGTTTTTATCTTGGAAGGACAGGGGCTTCTGCTTGTGGCAATAAGATTGTGAATAGAAAACCAGATGGGGCAGGCTCAGGCCAGATCTTAATAGGAGATGTATTGGCCCATACTAATTATTTGGATTAGCATATACGGCATTTTAAAGATTATTTCCTCTTTTCACCTATGCAGAGCAGAGATATGAATTAAAATGGGGGCACACTTGTGAATGATGATAGCAAAAGCTTGCAGAAACATTTCTTAAATATATTTTAAAAGAAGTATGCCAGTATAATTAATATCTAAATTTTATTAGCCTTATTCCTAGAATGACTGTCCTCCTGTAGTAGCAATGAACCTGTGTTTCTAATTGCTTGTTGTCACATCTCCACCTCTCTATTTTTCATACTTCTGCTAAGGTTATAAAGCCTTACTGGGAAATAAAAAAGCATTTCTATACTGCGATATGTATGTGATTCCATGAGGCAGATGAAAGTAGAGGGTGCTCTGAATGTGAACAATGGTTGCAAATTGTGATTTTTATCTGTTGGTCTGATCCATGGCTGGAATTGCTGGAACTTACACATGGCACGTCGGGCTGCTTGCACTCTGAAATTCAGTCTCATGCCTGTGTTGCTACAACTGACATCTGTTTCGGTAACCTGCAGCCAATGTTCCCCATGAGTTTCTGTAATTGCTGTTGGCAAGTGACACAGCCAGATTATGTCTAGGAGTAGATGCTCCTGCTGATTTCAATTTAGGCAAGGCATGAATCCACAAACAAGAAGCCACAAACAGTTGGAACGAGTCAGCTCTTAATTGATTCATGGATGTATAGGAGGGGTGTACTGAGAACAAATCACATGGACTGTTTTTAGTATACAGATGGCTATGTGCTTAAAGATCTTCTCTGCTCATTTTGGGGATATGTCAAATGCTCTTTGACTAAGAATAAGGGACAGTTGCCTCCATCCTTTCAGCTGCTTCAAATTCAAAACGAAGAAGTACCCACAATGCAAAATTCCTTTCCCCATCATAGAATCTGCTGGGCTAAATGGACCTTTGGTTTGAACCATTACAGCTGTTCTTGTATTCTTATAAAAATAAATTAAAATTTGCTCACTTGCATATTTATCTACAGATGGGGAACTTTCGTGGCACAGCAGAAGCCAGCTGAGAAGAACATTCTGTTGATCAATGCTGTAGAAAAACAGTGTAAGCTGGAAATACAAAGAAAATCTGAGAGAACCCAAGGGAAAAGTGAAGGTGGGCTTGTGGGAGAGAGCCACTAGAGAGAGGAGGTGATACAGAGAAGTATGGTCCTACTGCCTCCCATCCTGCATGGGTTGGGTGTCATTTCTGTGCACAGTGATCCAAAAAAAATTTTGTGTCAGGGTTTAAGTTACGTGGTGGCTTCTTACAGGTTTTCAGTCATGCACATTAATTTAATTTGCAAAGCCTTTTACCTATACAAGTTTAGTTGTGCTTCTTGTACTACACCATCTCATCTAATGAACTTCCCTAAAAGACCTCCTCTTTTTCCAGTTCACTTTCTGTTTCCTCAGCAAAGCCCAAATGCAGTGGTTTCCTTTCCTTCCCCAGTTCCCAGCTTAAATGTCTCCTACCTCCACCTCTCTCCCAGTTCATAGGGCAGCTGGTCTGCATGACCGTATTGGTTTGCAGGGCGATGGGTGTACACAGTAAACTGTGTATGTCCCTCACTACGGGGAGAGGCACCACGGGCTGGGCAAGAGACCCTCCGAATCTGAAACTCCTCACTTGAGTTCCAGCTGCTGACACTCTGGTAAAGCAATGTACTGAGGGCAAGCAGCAGTCACATATGTCACTACAGAGTCCCCAGAATCCCAGAGTTTTTTCTGAAAGGCATGGCAATTCGTTGAAGTGTTTATCTTTCCTGCATGTCTCCTAAGTAGGGAGACACCAAACTTTTGGCTTGGAAATTCCTCTGATGATCCTCCAGTGGGTAGGATTACAAAAAAATGTTATGCTGTGCTATTTAAGCCTGAAAGTTTAATTTGGATAGTAGTTGTGAAGTAAAATTCTGATTCAGAGAAAGGATTGGCGAATCATTTGTGATATACCTTTCCTAGCCTACATTTTGAATTTATCCATGTTATTTATATGGAAATAAGCAGAAAAAAACCCAAAGATATTGTTCTTGCTGGTTTTTAACCCTTTTTTTTTTTTCTTTTTCCTTTCGGCCTAATTTTTGTTACCTAGGAAAAATATACGTTTTTCTTTCTAGTGAAGAGAAAAATTGCTTGTGCATCTCATTTTTCTGATTTCCTAATTCTGGCACTTGATAACCTGAAATATGTTCCAGGAAAGACCATTTTGTCTTATAGAATCATAGAATTGTTTAGGTTGAAAAGACCTCTAAGATCATCAAGTCCAACCATTAGTCTGACACTCTCAAGTCCACCACTAAACCATGTCTTTAAGCACCACATCTATATGCTTTTTGAACTCTTCCAAGGATGGTGATTCTACTAGATCCCTGGGCAGCCTGTTCCAATGCTTAGCTTCATCTTCAGTGAAGAAAATTTTCCTAATATCCAATCTAAATCTCCCCTGGCACAATTTGACCGTGTTTTCTCTTGTGCTATCACTTGTTACCTGGGAGTAACCTCCTTTTCAGGTAGTTGTAGAAAGTGGGAAGATCCCCTCTGAGCATACTTTTCTCCAGGCTAAACACCCCTCGTTCACTCAGCAGCTCCTTGTAATGCTTGTGCTCCAGACCCTTCACCAGCTTTGTTGCCCTTCTCTGAATATGCCCCAGCACCTCAATGTCTTTCTTGTCGTGAGGGACCCAAAACTGAACACTGGCTTTGATGTGGGGCCTCACCAGTGCCAAGTACAGGGGGATGATCTCTGCTGGAACGGTCCTGCTGGACACATTATTTCTGATACAAGCCAGGATGCCATTGGCCTTTGTGGCCACCTGGGCACACTGCTGGCTCATGTTCAGCTGCTGTTCACCAGCATCTCCAGGTCCTTTTCCACTGAGCAGCTTTCCAGACACTCTTCTGCAACCCTGTAGTGCTACAGGGTGTTATTGTGACCCCAGCGTAGGACCCAGCACTTCACCTGGATGAACCTCATAACACTGGCCTCAGCCCACTCAATCCATCCTGTCCAGATCCCTTTGCAAAGCCTTCCTACCCTCCAGCAGATAAACACTCCCACCCAATGTGGTGTCATCTGTGAACTGGCAAAGAGTGCACTCAATCCCCTAAGCCAGATCATCAGTAAAGATATTAAATGGGATTGGCCCTGACATTGAGCCTTGGGGAACACCACTCATTACCGGCTGCCAGTTGGATGTAACTTCATTCACCACCACTCTCTGGGCCCCGCCATCCATCCAATTATTTACCTAGCGAACAGTGCTCCCATCCAAGCCATGAGCAGACAGTTTCTCTTGGAGAATGCTGTGGAAAATTGTGCAAAAGCTTCACTAAAGCCCAGATAGACAGCAACCACAAGCTTTCTACTAAGCGTGCCACTTTTTCATAGAAGGAGATCAGGTTGGTCAAATAGAACCTTCCTTTCACAAAGCTGTGCTGGTTGGATCTGATCCCCTGATTGTCCTGTATGTGCCATGTGATCTCCTGTAGCCTCTTACAGCAGTCAGCTGCTGTGCCTTGGAAGTTGCATGGAAGGAACTTTTTGACAACTTTTCCTCAAAATCTGTTGTCTTTTTTCTCATTCTTTCCCTCTTCCTGTCTAGCTCTACATGTAGTAAGGTGCTATTTTGTGTAATATATATCATGCCAAGAATGTTTTATTGACCATCTGAGGGTGCATGGTATTTTTTACAACTGAAACACCGCCATCATGGCTTTAGGAGTTTGAAAGCTTCAGGGAGCACACAGCTTTGCATACATGAGGAAAACATTCTTTGGCATATTATGTGCAATATCCTACACTGTCAAGAACTAGGATTAAAGGGTTTGCCCTACAATCTGTCCGGCTGTCATTTTCAATAAACGCTATGTCACTGTGATATTATTATGGCAGAAACACTGGCCAAAAATGGGATGCATCCTAGGAGGATATTTCTGAAGTAAAAAAAAAAAAAAAAAAAAAAAAAGTAAAAAAAGGGTGGCATTAAAAAAAAAGATTGTTTTTGGTTGGTTGTTTTGTTTTGTTTTTTTCACAGTTGTGGGAGAGAAAAATGTCCAGAACCTGAGAACTTCTGTGGAAACCAAATACTGGACAAGGAGGAAAAATATTCTCTTCTTGTCCCAGTTAGGTATCATGCACAGTATGTCACAGTCACTTGAGACCATCAGCATACTGACACAAGCTTTGGCCTTTTGTCTGTATTTACCTGTGCTCCAAGCTGTGAAGGCCACAGTTCAGAGAAAACAGTCACATAATCACACACTTCTGTTGCTGCTGCGTTGCAGATAGGAGGAAAAAAGCATTCCAGATACTCTGTTGCTGAAGGTTTATTTCTTATGGGAGCTTAGTCAGACTCCTTGAAGTTACTGGCAAGTTCATATTGGTGTTTTTTGACTGTGTGTTGCAGATGCAGCAGAAATTCTAAGATAAGAGCTTTAATTGATAAAGTCACCTTTTTTCCTTGAGATTTGTCAAAAAGAAAATTACAGAGGCTGCTGTGGACAATTCCTCTTGAACTGGTAAGTGATTTGGGCAAGGCTTTTTGGGGGTTTTCACCAAGAGTTGACATGCTGTGCCCAAATTCCTCTGTCTCCCAGTAACACACAGGGATAATCTATGAGTACTATTGTATGCTCCTTTCTACAGCTGGGTAAAATTAAAGAACCTTTATCACAGATAATCACTTTGTCGTGAGTCTCAAAAGTAGTCAGATAGGCTTATTCTGTGTGTGTTAATGCTGGTCAAGAGTCCCTAAGAAATGCAAGGTGCATCTGTGTGCCCAGCAGATTGGGTACTTAGGAGATACAGCTTCTCAGTGCTGATTTTCTGGCTTGCAAACAGCTCCAGCCATAAAATGAACACCAAGTCATTAGAAAGCTGTTCTCGGCAGCTCCTGAGAACCAAGGCAAGAATTCCAGAGATTGGCATGTTGTTCTTGTGAATGTAGGGGGTTTTGTTCTCCTAAAATGCTTTTTCTGCCTACAAATTCAGTTTATGAAAGCTGTTCATCTCTCTTTTGGAGTGACTTTTTAGTCCACTGTTTTCTGCTGCCAGTGCTGGCTTATGTAATTTGCAGTATGATAAGGATCCCTTCAGAGACAACAGCAACCCAACCATGAAATCAATATCTTTTGATCATGTTTCAAGGAAGAGCTTGCTTTTCTTCTTTTGCCATTGTACTTTGCTGTCCTTTCTCTTCTGACATCATTGAAGTTAGGCGGTCATAAGTACAGTTACATAATACATGAGATAAAACTTTCATACACTCATTAATAAAATGGCTAAATTGTTGTCCATTGTCAACAATTGTCTCTGCCAATTACCTCATGTTCTGGGAACAAATTTGGACCACTTTGGGCTAAATGAGACAGTCTGGAAAATGTGATGCTAAGTCTTTGTGTCAAAAAAATGCAGCAGACTGTAGTACGCTGCAGGTGCTGAAGATGAGCAACAGGAGGAAGGGTATATGCTGTCAGACCCCAGGCTCCAACCTATGAGCTCATCGTATGGGTTTTACCTTAAAAATATACAAGGCTCCAAAAATTCTCACACTAAATTTATTAAAAGGGCCTTCAGTTATTTTAATACTTGAGATAGCACAAGGGAGAAGACACTGCACATGCTTTCTCAGGAGGTACTTTTACTGGTAAACCTTAAAAAATAAGGGAACTTGGCAAAAATTTAAAGGGCAACATTCAACCAAAATAAAGCATTCCACAAAGCATTGACTTAGAATCACAGAATCATAAGATCACCCAGGTTGGAAAAGACCTCCGAGACCATCAAGTCCAACCCTTGATCCAACACTCTTGTGGTTACTAGACCATGGCACATAGAGTCTCATCTTAAAAACATCCAGGGACGGTGAATCCTAACCCCTACAACTTAGCAAAATCCAATTCATCTGGTTTTAAGTTACCCAAAACATTAAAAAAGGAGATTAGAAGAAATAGTAAAGAATGAGAGGAAAAGAGAGAATTACAGCTACCACCCTGAGATCCAGCGTAGATCCAGCTACCAGGAGTCCAAAAGTTGTTGGGGTCTGAGCACATGGACAGCGCATGTCTTTGTTTTTGTCTACTCTGGCCCCCTGTGGTCCCTTTTCCCGCCTCCCCCAGGTGGGCTCCTGCTGAGCCAGCCATTCTGGGGCTGGATTAGGGGTGCCAGGGGCTGTGGTGTGGAATAAGACATCACCTCACCTTAGTGGAATTCTCGCTGTCCCTTCTCTCCCCATCCCCCTGCACACACTTGAGTTGATCCGAGCCAATAAGGAATATAATAATCCACTGTCTTACATTTGCTAGTACCTCTAGGTGCAGAACATGGATCAAGGTTTCCCACTCCTGTTTTTGATCACAAGGAAAAATTCCAGTATGTGTTATTTTATTATATATATATATAAAATATATATTATATATTATATATATATAACATATATTGTATATATTTATGTAAAACTCTACATACTTTTTTATATATATATATATATAAAATAGACTATAAGAAATATAAAATATAGAATATAGATTAACTAATTCTGGGATTTTAGTTTTACTTCCAGAGAATAATCCAGGGCATGAGTAGGCCGTAAGTCTACATGGAATTTCAAAGTCATTAAGAAGTATTGGACTCGAGAGAGACCTTAAGAGACCATTAAGTCCATTACTCGGCTTCAATTGCAGCCATATCTTTCCAGACTGTTTCTTGTCTAGCCTGTTTTTTAAAACCTTCTCTGGTGGTTGTTTCACAGTCTCCTCCAGTGCTCAATTATCCTTGCTATTGTAATGTCTGCTCTGATGTCTAACCTAAAATTCCAGTTTGTGTAATTCGATACAATTACGTTTGCTTCTTACGCAAGGGTCATGGCATCAATGATTCCTTTTGTCATTGCAGAAGCCTTTCTTCTCTTTGAAGACCACTGTGATGTTTCCTCTCAGTTCTCCCATCCCTAGACAAAACAGCCTGGAGTCTTTCAGTCTTGATAAGATTTTTTTCTCCTTGCTTCTGTGTGAGAGAAGAAAACAGCTTGCTTTTCCTGTTTCTCTGGCTAACTGCTAGTTCAGAATATTAAGCATATTTCGCCTTTTCTGTTCAATGACCATTTGGTACAGATTTCTGAGTGGGTCTGAAACCCATCTAACAAAGAGAGGATAGAGGCAGAAACTGCTCTGAAATCATAGTAGGATATACAAGCGTGTGTGTAGGGTTTAGTTTAATGTCTAAGAAGGAGTTATGTGTGAAGTGAAAAGAAGTGCATGGGATGTCTCGGAGGTAACTTCAGCCTCAGTACTAAAATGGTTCTCTTTCCCATCCCTATCCTGTCTTCTGTGGGAACTATTGTGGTTCTTGCAACATTTCTGCAAGAGAGTTATGAGTAAACTACAGAAAGTTACAATCACAAAAAGTTACTTGTGAATCTGTTATAAAGAATAAGAGAAATATAGTGCTTTTGACCTTGTGGTGAAAAACAACAACATTTTTTCTTCCTCTCAAAGTGTTGAAGAGTTAATAAGTGTATGCTAGAAAGATAACAAAGCTGGAGCAGGGGGGAAGGAAGGGAAAGAAACCTTAGTGCCACTTCCTGACACAAAGAATTTTCTGTGAGTGCCAAGTAGATAGGAGAGTTGTTTTTCTAAGCTTTGTTACAGTAAGCATCAGTGCAAGTGTGTTTAAGTTTGATTCTTCAAAGCATTTCAATTTCTCTAATTTTGGTGAAAGCACAGAGTAGAAGGAGATGATTCAGGATAGCTACAAAGCTAGGGAAAGTAATGGTTGATGCTCAGATAAGATGAAATCATTCATTTGCACCATCAGAAAGGAGGCAGAACCTATTTCCAGGTCTTTCCACTTCAGCAGCATTGAAGATGAAGATGATCATGATTAAGTACTGAAAAGATGAGACAAATGTTTTATTTCTATGCAGATATATCAAAGAATGCCTTTTCATCAACTGTGTTGCTCTGAAGAGGAGACAGCTGAGGTTTCTGGTGGAAGCCTTTGCTATTTGGTTAAATCCTTTGCTAACAGAAACTGCATTGAACTGAGTTTGATATCTATTTGGAAATAAGAAAATAATGTTGTTTCTAGTATGTCAATAGAAATGATTCATCATTGAAAACTTAAAAATATGAATTACCCACACGTATTGGAGAGCTGATCAGGGATTTGTTCTAAAATACAAAATTAGTAGACCACTGACAATTGCAAAAAAATAAAAAGTAATATGTAAAAGTTTTTTGTTCTACAAGAAATCTACCAATCCTTTACACTCGGCTTGCATATCTAAATAAAGAATTTGAAGAATGAACTCTTCTGTGCCCTAGAAATGATGGATGCATGCAAGCTACGCTGGATGAAACCTGTGTTCCTTCTGATGTATGTACTTCAGCTTGTACATGTAGTAGAGTCCTTTCTGTTTAAAAACAATCCAAAAATCCAACGTTTAAAGTAAGAGTAGTGTACTGAACAGTTGGCTGGGTATCACAGAGGGTGCCAACACATTAGGCAGTGGAGTGACCTGTGCTCAGTTATATCAGAACTGTTTTGATCTGAGGACTTTATGTTCTCCTTACACAGTTTTCATCAGTGAAATGTGTGCCAGCAGCTACCATGGTGCACACCATGTGTTTCCACATAACAAGCAATGCAAAGCAGTCATCTGTGTGCCTCGCTTAGAGGCAGTCAGCCTCTGACTCACATCTCTCTAGCTAAAACTTTCTTTCCTTTTGGTCTGTTCTGCAGTCTGTTCAGTCTCTTGAGAATTAGGAAAGCCCACCTTTGCTATCTCCCCCACTTTTATCTTACTCTGCAGATATTTAATTGCTCCCATGTGCTCAGGACAGTGCTCTGGTTTCAGAGTTCAATGATCTGATTGATCCTAATCCTTGAGACTCACAACTCTGTTTTAGGAAAACTGGCAAAAGTTTTCAATCAAGTGTTATGAATAATATGATGGTTTTATGCAAACTTATGTCTTGGAGCAAGAACTCCGTATGGTTTGAATATGTGGCCATACAGCTTGCTTAATTTCATGTGAACAGCAAAATCTGGGCCAGACCTGACAGTCTGTGCAGTGCTTAGGGCAGGAGGTGGGCAGCACCAGCTCCAGAACTCAGAATGAGGGCAATACATATTGTTATCGTGACAGTCTGCTTCATGGCAAAAGCCGCATCTCCTCTTTCATGGTGGATAATGAGGTTTTATCTGGAAAGTGGCAGATTGTTGACTAAAATTTGACAGTGTCTTTTCATCATGATGATGCAAGGAGGAGTACTCACTTCTCAAGCTGTGAGCAGCAGGGAGTTACCTAAAGATCATTGAGATGTGAACACTGAAAATGTATTTTGAAGACTCCCTTGTCCTATACAAAGAAGCCAGTAAAAGGTTTCAGCTAGGCTGGGGAACTGTCATCTTCTTCAGGGGTTGTACATACAACTAACTGCTACAGTTTGGTCATAGTTCCCATTGTGCTCTAGCAGTATGTGCCACGATACACAGGTTTCTCAGAAGGGGAAAGAAAGGCTTCGCTCTTGCGCCACCTTTCTACTGCAACAAGATTGTTCTAAAGTTAAACCTAGATTCACTAACATGTTGAGGTCTTCTTTAAATTAATCACATCTCTGTGGCCTACAAGAAAGATGGAGAGGGACTATTTACAAGGGTATATAGTGATAAAACAAAGGGTAATGGCTTTAAACTGAAAGAGAGTAGGTTTAGATTAGATATCAGGAAAAAACTACTGTGAGGTTGCTGAGATACTGTAACAGGTTGCCCAGAGTAGTTGTGGGTACCCCATCCCTGGAAATGTGCAAGGCCAGGTTGGAAGAAGCTCTGAGCAACCTGATCAAGTGCAAGGTGTCCCTGCCATGGAAGGGTGGTTGGGGTAACATAATCTTTAAGGTCCTTTCCAACCCAAGCCATTCTATGATTCTATTTTGGTTTATGAGGTCCATGAGCTACTACCTGATCATGACCAAGGATGAGACATTTTATCCGTCTCTTTGTCGCAAGTCAAAGCCATTAAATAAGGAACTGAACAACATCAAAACCTGAAATAGAAACCAGAAAGCTTTATTAGGGCACTATTTTTATTACATTTTTACCAGGCAAAAAAAAGTATCCTGAAAGAAACAGTCAAAACAAAGTAAATTGAAAACTCCTGAGGTCAATGGAAGATTCAGCACTGGTGTATAATCACCTCTAGACATGGGAGTTGTACTGATGTGTTGAACAGAGATTTCTTCAGGAATGGCCACCATGTGGTAATGATTCAGTGCCAGCCCTGGGTCTGGCTGGAGGAAATCCATTCTGAGTGCACCATTTCTGTGCAAAAGCACACACTACTTGGCTACTGATGTTTACAAAGTTATGTGTGAAAAGAATCTCACTGTATGGTGTATCACTAATGCAGATAGCAGGGTAATCCAGGGTAAACCAGCAGAGTTGAGGGACTTGACCTACCTTGAGTCCCACTCAGTGAATATCTCCGGTGCCTAGGGACTTAGTAATTTACACTTCTCAGCATTTTAAATGCTAATTTTTTGTTTTCAAAAGCTTAAATAAGAACCAAACAATGACAGCGTATGCCAGCAGCTTTACTCTTAGTCTCTAATGAAATCCAGTTGTGACCTTATAATAGGACCTGAGAGCACTGTACTGAATCAGCTTCTAGTTCAATATGCATCAATCCTACCTTTATGCTAATGAAGTTCCAGGGATGGAGCAAGAATGAAAAATATATTACAAGGGCTACATGTATAGAATTATTAAATTTTAGAAACATGCAGGATGAAGATATCCCGTTAGGGAGAGAGCAGAACTGAAGAATGGAATAATACTTAATGTGGACAGTGGTTTGAATAAAGTAGGAAAGAGAGCAAAGAACAAATGGGACTAAGAATGTAAGAAACAACTTTGAAACTCTGGTTGCAGTACAGCACCTATATAGCAACAGCATTTTAGAAGGGTTGAAAGGGTAGCAAATTTTTTGAGAAAGAGAATGAAATGATCAAGTAAGAAGATAAATCTGATGACTTTTTTTACTTATGGAAACTGCATACAATTGAGAAGCTAAGAAAAATGTTATATAGATGCCTTCTGATCCTGCTTGTCATCTCTACCTATTGCTAAATTATAGTTCATTTAGCAATGAGAAGCACTATATACGCTCATGCTCCTCTCCCCACAGTCATTCAAATTAAATCTTGACTTCAGGACTGAATAACTACCTCTCACCTTCTGGAGCAATCATACTTATAGATGCCGTTGCATTGTAGTTATAGGCTTCAGTACAAAAAACATTTATGCAGTTACTGGGATTCTTCCTCTGTAGACTTCATGAACTTTCTGTCACTTGTACAAAGTGTATTTCTGAGCCAGACACCTGAGTTCAACTCACAGGCATTTCTACACTTTTTCATCACATACTGATGAAGAAAACTGTTTAGAAATATGTTGTATTGTGAAAGACGTTTTGAGAGCAGCTTACTACGTCATGTGGTCTTTTAGGGTTATTGCTGTATAAAGCTCATGCTTTTACAGCACAGGGTAAACAGTCTTGTGCCACATCCAGCACTAGGCTTTCTGAGCTCTTTTGGTAGCCAAATTGTGATCGGGGCTCACCTAAAAATAATGGCCTGTAAACACTAATGTCAGGAATGAAGATGGCTGGAAACTGTTAATCAGAGGTTAGACACAAAACGTGCGTGTTCTATGAGTGAAGAAGAGAATTGTGAAATATGGTCAAAAAGAACTTACGCTTCTAGGTACAGGTCCTAAGAGGGCAGCAGTAATGTGACGGAAAGGACATTCAAACTAGCTCTAGCTGCCGATGTTAGGCAGCTGTATCCTTGCCACTTGGGGAGTGCAGAGGGGCAAATCCACACCAATATATATTGCTAACTCTGACCTTTACCAGGAAATAAGAGTTTTAGTGTTTTTATGAGATTGTTCAGGTTAATCCCATGGTATACACACCACAATAAATAGAAGATATTCTCAGACTTTGGGAAAAAGATGCCATTCTGCTGCATGAATATGTACTGTTAAATCTCAAAATAGCAAGTTTCAGTTTGTTTTTTTGCAGCTCTCAGCAACAGCAATCTAATACGTTATCTTTGCATGTAGGGGTGAGTAATATTACAGTTAAAAAGTAATGATTTCTTTAGTAATAGCTTCCTTACTTGCTTCACCTAATGCCATCTGTAAGCTGTGCTACTAGTTCTCCTTAGAGAACCTGTTTGCATGCCCAACTGCTTTTTGAAATGTAATTTCTAGGGATCAGTGAGTGACTGACACACATCTATAGAGACATAATGAAACCCTATGAATATAAATTACTATTTTATCCATGATTTTTGTCTGAGGCACTGTTTCTTTCTATATATTAAAGAAGAATGAAAGAAACTGCAGATCCATGTTATGACTCTTTTGGTGACCAACCTTAGTTTAAAAAGTTCCAAAGCCTTTTCACTTTTGAGATGTTATTGGTTCCCTCAGTTGGGCTGATTCAACCTTTTGGCAGTACCCAGGTTGCTAAATGATCAATTTAGAAAGGAAAAAAACAAAGCTCCTTCCTGGCTCACCCAACTTGTTTTATTTGACTGTATTAAGAGATTTCATTAACAGTACTGCCACTGAATCATTCCCATAAAAATGCTAAATTTGCTGCTAAACTCAGGAATGAGTGGTGGGGATAAAAGGTCTTACTGTGAGTCTACTGCTGAGAAAATAGTAACACGAAACTTGAGTTTCAGTGTGAAAATTTACCTTAAAAGGCAAAACTTTAGGCATATATTTTTTAGGTCTTTGCTTCAGAAAACAGCTCTGGTACTCTGCATATATGTGTTACATCAGTACAGATGGCAGACCTTCAATACTTGAAAATAGGTAATCCCAAGAGGGTCACTAGAAAGAATTTCCTGTCAAGGAAAGACAAGTTGATCACATGACACCTGAAGTCTTTCAAAAGTGAGAGGAATATGAATTTGTGTGCAGACAGTGGGAGATCTTTTTCGGTTATAATTGGGATAACCTTAGGAAATACATACCACTGCACTAAAAACACACTGTAATTGCACTATGGTTTTAACTTGTTAAAAATGTAAGCACGGAGATAAATCAGGTCTAGAGAGAAATGATTGATACAGAAAGTTCTTATGCCTTTTCCTATTATCTCTGGATCTGAGAAAGATGGATTTTCTTATCAGCACTAATCCAGCTGCAGAAACAGTGGAACATCCTCTTCCTAAGTGAATTGGACATTGGGAAATTCACCTTTGGGTCTTCGTATGTGAAGAGCCTTGAATTGGAAGTTCTCCACACATTGAAGACAGACAGGATTTCATCACATCACTTGACTGCCACATGCTTCTTCCACTTCTCTGCTTCACATTCCCTGGCTTAATTTCATCACCCACTTTCCAAGTTTATTCAGGAGAAGATTTACACTCACCTTTCCCACTTCCCAGCAATTTCTCTTGTGTTAGTACAGCTGGAAGTCCCACTAATGGAATAAGGTCTGTAGAGTGGGGCACATCAGGGTCCCTTCATCTATTGCCCTTTCCTTCCTTGTTACTGGCTCCTTGTTCTTCCCTTGGACTCTAGAGAGGTGTCAGAGATCTGTATCCCAGCTCTTTCTGAAAACACGGTAAAATGACTGTTGACTGTGGTATTGCTTGGTCACCAAGATGGGATGCAGAGACTGTAAACCAGACAAAGGTGTGGATAGTTATTTTTAAGCCAGTTTGTAGAAAGGTGAACTGAGTATCATTAAGCTGTCTGACCTGGTATTTACAGAAGTATCTTTGAAAAACAACAGGAAAGAACTTTGGCATATAAGGAGGGGAAGTCTGTTCTTTCTTAGAGTCTGAATTATTGAAAGAAAATAAAAAGAAAGCAGGTGTTGGTGTATCCATTACACTCTAGGGAAATATTGGGTTGTGGTCAGCCTTATTTGCTTCTTTTTCAAAGATCCTGAATTACTAAACTCTGCTTTGACCTAGAGTTATAATTTTCAAGTTAAACAGTCATCCTGACTCTAAGTATCTACTATTAAAGAAAAGCCTGTCCTTCAAGTTTTAAGGCATGCAAACAAGGTACTTAAAGCAAACTAATTTGTAGCAAACTTGATATTGCTCTTAAAATTTAAGAAGTGATTTGAGTAAGTATAGTGGTCTTTCATTGCAGGCCAAACTAATTCAAACACCTGTCCCTTGACATTTCCTAAGTTAGGGGAGTAGCTGTATGTGTATATGGACATTCAGCTCCTCAGGTGATTGAGAAAGACTGCAGGGGGAGATACATGGCATGTGCTGTAAGTAAGAAAAACAGCTATATCTTTTTTTTGCATCTTTTGAAATAATAATGTTTTGCGGGCATTCATTTCAGAGTACAGTCAAAGCATATGAGACATCAAATGCTTAAGATTATACTGCCTGAGATAAATGGCTTAATTTTGTATTCATTTTCAGTATTGAGTATTGAATTTTCATTTTCTCTGCCTAGACTAAATTTTAAAGTGGTTCTTAAGGTTAATAACATTGAACGTACAGGACTATATTTTTAAAAGTGCCATAGCTCAATGTATGTACTAGAACAGCATAACAAAACCTGGACCATTAAAAAGGATTCTTCACTTATGCAGCAAAAGTTATTTTAAAGCATTCTTTGCTTACCACAGTTAAAGATGTAAGTAAAAATAAAGTAATTGTGTCCTAGGGGAGAGGTTCTTAAGGGTTTCTTGATTCCTTGATTCAGTATAGAAGTATGTGAGATATTCCTCCCAAATAATAGTATTTGCAGACTGATAGGAAGAGACTAAGAATCAATCCTGCAGAAACCAAACAAAATAACCCCAAAATCCAAACAAAATATATCTTGATTCTGTAGAAAGAGAGAGATTAAGATGCTAAAGGCAATGAAGTAGTAGATTATTCTACCACTACAGCTACTGGGGATAAAAAGAGAATCTGCTTTGAAAAGATACTAAGAGAAAGTTTTAAATCTTTATAAACTAACTAGATTGATGGGAAAGAGCCCCAGAGAATGTAGCTGGATATGCTTGTAGCATTCTGTACTGTTTTGAAATTAGAGCCCTGGATAATATTGTCTAGGGCTAGGTTAAAAGAGGTGGGACTAGAACAGTTTGAAATTATTCTAGAGAGGTAGTGTATCCCAGCAAATTGAGTCAAGGCGGATACCCAAAGCCAGAAGCAGTACTCTGACTTAACAAATGTCATACAGTTTGCTTTATAATCTTGTTTCTCTCACAGGGGACAGAACTATTTTCCCTTGGTGGGAAGACAGATTCTGCTTTTGTTCTGGTGCATAAGGAAGATTTAAGAGCAGCTATATGCTAATGCAAACCTGATGTATCTGTGTACTGTATAACATTGAAGATGGATCTTTGCTTCTGTGCGTATCTTGGAGAGATATATGGTGCAATTTGCCTCACTGAACAAAGTGGAAGAAAGAAGGTATCTTTTCACAAAAAAGACCTCCAAACCAACCAACCAAAACAAAATAAATAAACAAAAAAAACCCCAACCAACTCCCCCAAAAATAACAAAACCCCCCCCCAAAAAAAAAAAACAAACCAACCAAGACAAACATCCCCCCCAAATCCCAAATAAAAAACCCAACCAAAATCCTCCATCCTTGGAGGTTGTTGAGGTCTCTCTGCAAGGCTTCCCTGCCTTTGAAGGAGTCAACAGCTCCTCCAACTTTTGTGTCAGGCTGTTATTGATCACTACAGAGAAATGCTTCAGAAATTGATACTCTTTAATAATGTATTGTTTTTAATGCAAAACTGGTTTCTTTTTTTCTTATGTTCATACGAGATATACACTTCTGCATAGATTGGTTGTATATAAACAGTCCAGAATATCAAGTCAGTTGTTTAGAGAAGTCCAGACACTGTCTAGAAGAAGGCAGCGTGTCTTTCCTCAGTCTTTCAGTGCCAATATTTTTATTGTCATTCATGGTCCAGCAATGTGTGCTTTTAATTTAGCTAATAAATCTGCTACAGCCTGTGAAACAAGAAATTACTCAGCCCATTAGACGCTCTGAAAAATAAAGCATTTCATTTGGGAAGTATTAACTTTCAATGCCACTGATTCACTTCCTGGATTTCTAACTTGACAGATTTGATTTATCAAGACAGAACAATGAATATTTTTTTAATGTGATGGCCTGAATAAATGATGTGGCATGACATGATCCACCTACTAACGGCAACAGTTAAGCAAAGCTGATGCCGTCTCGTATGCAGTGCTTGGAATAGATGCACATGGTGTCTGTTTCTGACTGTTGGCTAGACGAAACGAGACAGTAGTTGGTTGGCAGCACTTAGAATTTGTTTGACAGATAATGAATTGTAAGAGTTTGGTCTCTGTAGAGTGAGAGGGCTTGGAGGTTATCCCTGCTATCAAATTACTGCAGGCTTTAAAAAAGCTTGCTACAGCAAATCATTTAGCCTTTCCACACAACAAAAAGGAGATGAGTGAAGAAGTGGCAGGAGATTTAATTGCACTAAATGTGATCCCATTAAGATGTATTCAGATTGCTAAATTTTCAAGATCTTTGTAAAGGACAAACCATTGCAAAAGATCTCATACTCTTCCTGTGCTTGGAAGAGTTACATTTTAGATTATGTAGGTTCTACTGCTTTTTCCTGAATCACAGATGAAAATAATGGACAGCTCAGTTCTATTTGAAATAGAAAAATTGAAATTTGCTTGAATGACCTTGTTAATTTTTCAAAAAGCAAACAAAAAAAACCAAACAAAAAACCAGCCCCCAGAGCTCATGTTTTGACATGAATAATTACACTGTTGGGTTAAATTAAAAGTTACAGTTTTCTGGGACTGTAAAGGGGCAGTTTGCCACAGATCACGAGTGTTAAAAGACACATCTAGAAATGGTCATGGGGTGACATAGAGCTGTACTAGTATTTATCTGTCTTTATTTCAGCTGTTGCTGGGCACGCATGTGAGCCTGGCAGTCCTGGGCTTTTTATCTAGTCTGCCAATGTAGGAGAACCAACAATCTGGAAAAAGGGGGGATGAGCAGGATGTAACACCAGGATCTTGGGAAGGCAGACTGTGGCTCCTGCTGGGATTCCAGTCCTGACCAGCACTCTTGAGGTGAGGTGGGAACATTTCCCTTCCCAGTCTTAGAATATTTGTACACTGAAAAACCAACAGAAAACATCCTTTGTCATTAAGGTTGTTTTTATAGTGCATAAGTGTTTTTAAACTAGTATTGCAGCTGAGCTTGTGAGTCTGAATGCCTCAGCCTTGAATGATGGCTGCTGGAGAACTGAAAAACATGTCAGCTCAGGGTCATCCTAACCTGATTTTACTGCACCTGAGTGTGCCCTTAATTGTGCTGTCAAAGGCAGAGCATTCACAAGTCTTGCTCACAGCCACATCCAACAGGGAAACTGTTGTTACCTCTCAAGTATGTGACTGAATTGAAGTAATGTGGATAATGCAGCTTTGCCCTTGAAAAACTAGGCTGCAGTCTGCTCTCAAAAGATGATTTGGACATTCAGAACCTTGTTACTGACTAGTTGGGACCAGCAGTTTTCTGCATCATAATTGTCTTCTTGAAAACAGGTAAAAAGCCCCTAAAAACAACTACACACAGTGGTGGCACTGCTAACTCATGTCTACAGAAAAGGTTAAAGAAAACCTAAGCAATCGTCACTCAGCCAGCTCAGAGGGTAGCACATAAAGCTGTACATAAAGGCACAGTTCAGATTATGAAAGAGACAGGTCAGTGTCTGGAAGAGAGAACAACCTTGTTTATTTAAGAATTTATAACATACCTCAACTTCTTGAGACCTGTTCTGCAACACAGGACAGCTCACAATGCTGACACATTTCTTCTAGGACTAGAGAATTAACTGCACAGTCATACTGTTCTCAGAAATGAAAAATGTTCTGGAGAAGCCAAATGGACACTTCATAAAAATGTGCTTTTTTTTCTGGAAAGGAATGCCAGCTTCAGTCTGAAGAGCACCTTTGGTCTTAGTGTTGGCAGCGCTAACTAGAAGAAACAAAACTTCTGAACACGCTCATCTAAAGATGCTGATGCTTCTGAGAAGTTCATCTAGACACACATTCTGTTCTTCACTGTATGGCAAGAGATTGCAGCACATGGAAATGCATCATCAGACAACTAGATATGTTATACTGTCTAAAAATTTATTTTTCAGACATGGGAGTTCTGATAGCTATAAGAGCTCCCAGCCTCCTCTTAAAACAGGCCAACCCTCTACCAGTAACTAGAAGGCTTTAGATAGAGATATTAGCAGGCAAATCTATTAGAGAGCTCTGTACACTTTAAGAGGCAAGCAGGGAGAAAAGGTAACTCAACAAAGCTCAGTAAACCTCATGTAACCATTAGAACTTTTTGTACTTGGATAAGTAAGATGTAAAGCTAACACTGAACTTATTCCCAATCAATGTACCATCTTTTCCACGACAGATATGCCTGCACACAATAAATAGAGCCCTTATTCTCTTATATTCTCATATATTCTCATATATATATATATATATC
This sequence comes from Cephalopterus ornatus, assembly GCA_013396775.1. NCBI lineage: Eukaryota > Metazoa > Chordata > Aves > Passeriformes > Cotingidae > Cephalopterus > Cephalopterus ornatus. The sequence goes on from VZRE01014803.1 coordinate 208,716, forward strand.
ATATAAGCCCATTTCCTTGGGACTGAGGAAAACCCCTCATCCCAGACCCAGAGAGTGGCAGCACTCAGCAGATTTCGGAAGCTATGACACTACTGCCACCGCTGGGTACTGCTGCCGCTGGTTGAGCACCAAAGCCATGTTGGGGATTGTGGTGTTCAGTGCTGTGGCAGGCTGTTTCTGTCCTTAGTGTAAGGCAACCTTCTATCACAGATCTGGAGTAAACAATGAAGGATTGAGGAAGTGGAGAGGGAGTGCATGGGGAGGGTAGTCTTTCTGATCTGTTGGCAAAAGCAACTGCCCAGTTGTCAGAAGCAAGTCCTTTTTTTTTGAGGGCAGTCTGTTCTCATGTGGTGGAGTGCACAGACAGCAGAATTATCAATATTCGTCTGAAGAAATGACTTTTCAATGAGATGAGAACCATATTTGAATAGGGAGTATCTGAATTATTTCCTCCAAACTATAATGCTTTATAATCAGACAGAGAGAGAAATTAAAAACAAAAAGGCAGCTGTTGAAGTCAAATATGTTATAGTCGGTTGGTGTCTGTTTCAACAGGGGCATGTTCTCAAGTTGGTCTTCTAATAAACTTTGAAATGTCAGGAACACTTGGGTAATAATTACAGTTTTAAGCAGAAAACACTATTCCCTATGCTAGAGGCAATTCAGTTAAAGTCAAGTTTAATTAAAGGCATGTGAGTGAGAAGATCTTAAAATGATGCAACAACTCAGGTTGGCAGAGACCTCAAAAAATCATCTGTTCCAACCTTTCATGGGAAAGGGAGCCTAGATGAAATTATTTAGCACCCTGTTCAGTTGCTTCTTGAAAATCCCCGTTGATGGAGACTCCACCACATCCCTGAGGATATAATGAATATATATGAATATATTATAATGAATAATTGTTCTCACTGTAAAAAATCTCTTTATTATATCAAGATGGAAATTCACCTGAGTTTGAGTGTAGATTTATGAAAAATTACAAGGAAGGTTGTATATAGTCGCTGTGTATATAGCAACTGTATATAGCAGCAGGATATGTTCAATATTCTTTAGTTTGGGATCTGCATTTTTTTAGGTTTAACTATGGGGCTACTGAGCTCTTCACAGTGACACTGACAGCAAGGTCAGACCACTTGTGCCTGAAAAGCTGTCTGTGGAGGTGAAATTGCTTCTTTCTCTGCATACCTCTGTGAATTTTTACATGTTGGTAATCTGTTGGTATATTTTCAATTTGCCTATCTTTGTTATGTCGTTCTGAAGTTTATTCCATTTCTTTGCTGATTGGTTTTTATCACCTCTCTACCTTGTCCCTCTTTCCAGGGTGTGAACAAAAAAGTCGTTCAGGATTATGAGGTACAATCTGCTCTTTGCAGGCTCATGCTGTTGCTATTTATTTAGCAGTTGTCTGCCTTGTGTTTCCAGATTGATACCATATTTGCATTCTTGGTTGCTTTGTTTCTAATTAATTTTAGATAAGTATGTGCTAAATGTATCTTTGTCTCTCTGACAGTTCTAAAACAACTAACAGAGATGTGACCTTGCTGCCTTGGGCTTTATGAAACAAATAAAGCTTGGGTAGAGGAAGGGCATACAGGTCTGAGGGGTAAGCATTCCCTTCCAGGGGTTGCTGGCTACTCAGCACTCAACAGCTAACATCCTTGGATTCAATCCTTGCTGCATTTATTTTAGAAACATAGACATAAACTCCTGTCACTTCAGGACATAGTGGCCATATCCAAACTTAAATCTGGATGCTGGCAGAGAGCCTAAGTCCTTTGCCATATGCCATGCTCTTGAAATTCTGCAAATTTTCTGTATTTTGTTTTTCTTAAAATGGAGTCTCCCAAATAGGCTAATTACCTGTATGTTACTTCTATGAGTTGCATTCTGCAATCTAAAGGGTATACCTAGGGGCTCATTCTGGATTTTGTGTTGTGTATGCTCCAACTTGCAGTTATATTGCCAGCAGTCAGTAACTCGCATGCATAATGGGAAAGATGTGGAAGAAACTAACAAACACTTTACAGTAAGCAAATTCACTACCAGCTGGCAAAACTATGGAACGAAAATCCATCTCAAAGCTCAGCCTCTTGTATTTGCTTTTGTGTATTAGCAATCTTCTGAAAGTGTATCCTCAAACACATCAAACTCCGCGTAAGATGAAAATCAGTTATCAGTGATAAATAAAACAGATTAATTATTTTGAAAACTTCCAGCTTCTCATCTGATTCGTTAAGAAAAATCCTCAGAAACTACTTAGCATCTGTATTTCCATCCTTAATAATTTGTGCATTGAACCAATACTGTGCTTTACAGTGGTGATTGTCTTTTATCTGAGAATTGAGCTGTCAGGTTAAACCTCCTCCTAATTCCAAACTGTCAGCATTTTCCTTCCTTCTAATTCTCACCATGAAAAATTAAGTCTTTTCTTTGCCTCACCTTGATTTTATATTTATAGATTTGTCACCTTCCTCCCCCTAACAATTTTCTTTCTCATTCATCTTCTGCATTTATTTATGCCTCAGCATTATTCCCCTTCTCTGTAACAATGCTCCTTCATTCCACTACTTTTTGTCAAAACATAGTGATGTCTCCTTGTAGAAAACTGCAATAGGCTGAAGAGATTGTGCTTCTTTATGATAACTCAGATAAATATCTAAAAAAATTAATAAATGTATCCAACCCAGAGCACTCTTTATCTGTCTTCTGCAGGCACAGTAAAACTGTCTCAGATAAAGATTGTGCCCATAGATTAGGCTGTATTTTGTAAATATTAATTGAATTTAATCTTTTGATACCTGGGAAAAATTTTTTTGATCAGTTGCATTTCATTTTATGGGACACTTGTGTATTTGTGAAATAAATGTATTTCCTCACAGATGTAACTGATGGTAACAGCAAGAACCAATTTACTGGATTTGAGTCTTTGCCACCTCTGGAATAAGTGCAAGACTGCTGTTAACCCTAGAATCCTTCTGGTCCAGAGGAAGAAGGCAAGTGGGCATTTTAACTAATACTGTTCTTTAAGAGCCAGAAAATACTATTTAGAGGAGAGCCACAGATTCACTAATAGAAATGAAGAAAGAGCTGTCTTATTTTCTTAGTTGTACTGACTTAGCAAAGCAGAAGAATATTAATGAAGTATTGAAAAACCTGCTGTAGAATACCTCATATTTTAATTTTTTGTTCAGAGATTACTGACTTTATATATAGACTATTTAAGTCATAAAGTAGCAGTGACAGATTTGTACAACCCACCCACACATACCTTCTGACCTTTTTACTCAGTCAACAAATAAGCTACAGTGAACTTAAGCAGTATCAAAGAGATGTCTTCACAGATGTACAGTGAACTGGCTATCTTTGAAATAAGAACCTATTAGATAAGGGTATTTTGTTTGGATTGTGTGTCTTTTAAACTCACTGGACCTCAAAACAAAAATGAACCACAGCGAGCTGGAATTGTGAGTCATCTTATTAGTTGATTTAAATTGTAAATACCTCAGGTGATTATCCATTCTTTCTGTTTTGAAGACTATATGTACAGCACAACTACTAATATTTAACACCTTCACAAGAATACTGTACTCCAGAAGTTGTGTCTTCTGCACTAAGTCAACTGTTTCACCATGATGTGAAAGTCAGGGTGTTGGAGACTGCAGTCAGGAAGAAAATGTCGGCTGCAAAGTGCATGTCCCCTGCTCCTATCACAATCATATACTGGGTTTGATCTATTGCTTACAGTGTTCCAGGTCTTGAAATTAAGGCTAAGGCAGGCTGTCAGCTAGACATTATAAAATGATTGCTATATGCACTGCATTTCAACTCTGTAGTATCAAAGTTACAATTTTTACTTTGGCTATTGTCCAAGACTTTCCCATATGCCTTCCATTTCCTTCGCCTCCTACCAGTCAGAGAAGCCTTCTGTCTTCCCAGTGAAAGTTTAAGAGCCAATATATGTAAAGCAACAGCTCCTTTTAAAATAACTTTCCCACTGTTTTGTATTCATGTAATTTTATAATGATCAGACTGTTTCTTGTTGCTCTTCCTTAGTGCAGGCAAGTTTTCCTAGCTATTGAGGGTGTTGCTGCTAAGTAAATGTTGTTTGGGGTTTTTCCTTCAAGTGCAGCTCTCTGAGGAGACATCAGTTGGAACAATCTGGTGTTCTTTCATGAAGATTTTCTCTCTGGTTTGAAAGTGACATATGTGTAGGATTAAAATTACATATTTCTTCAGGAGGATGTGCTATTTTTGGCTATTGTGATCCGTACATTCTGTTCATGTTCCATAAAAGATGAATATAAAAGGCTTTTCTTTCTTTTTTGAAGCTCTTGGAGAAAATCTGCACTGTTCTTTCTGGTATTACAGAAGGAAATGATGTCTTAGAAATGTATTAAAAAGTAACATGGAACAGATTCTGTTGTGCAAGAGAAATAATAGATGTATCCCAGCTGGGTTCTCAGAGTCTCTTAATTTTCATTTACTTTCATCCGATCAATTCTCTGCAGTTCTGTCTGGTAGCTGATATAGTACATCAGGGAAATTACAGCTCATTTCTAAAACCTATTTCATGGAAAATGTTGAATGAAACTAAAGACTCAGCACAGAAGTGACAGAAAGAGATAGCTTTCCTACTCCTTCATCTGTAAGGGCTGTACTGCAAATCACTATAAATGTTTCCTTTCTTACTTACTGAAATGTTAGCAATAATGCTTAAATAACCACACTGAAAGATGGGATTAGGAAAGAATTTTTTTCAAGTTTTTAATATAACTGACAAAACCTTAAAAATTCCCAAACTCATAAAGAATAGCTGAAATACCTTTCAAGTTTCTAGTATGAGGTCTTGTCCTGTGCCCAAAGGTACAATAACTCTTACATAGATGTTGAAGGTAATTGTGTTTAAAACAATGAAAGGAAGTATGGAATTTTAAGAATTAATTTTTAGAAAATTCTCTTAAGACGTGAAATACCTATTTGCAATCAGTATTTAGATTCTCTTCAGGAGTTGAAATGACATTTTTGCTAATTTTTAAATCACTCATGACTAATGGATGAAGTGAACAAAATAAAATTGCTTTCCATGGAGAGCTACAGGGCCTTCCTCAAACCTCAGGGAACAGCAGGCTGTGGTGCTGCTTCTCAGTACCATCTGTTCTTTGGGTTTGAAATGATTTATGGGAATTGTTCATGTTTTCCTGTTGACAGTTCAACTTCAGCAATATGTTCTTAGGCAACAATTAAAGTCTAAGCAAATTCTAAAGTTTACTCTTCTAAGCAAAGTCTAAAGTTTACTCTACTGAAAAGATTATACAATATATTGAATATATAAACTTATATCAATAAAATGTTATTCAGTTCAGTATATAAATAGATTGAAAAGAAGATACTAGTCCTCCTTGCTTCTATCTCAACAGGCACTGTGGGTAGATATTCAAAGTATTCACTTAAAGTGTTTTAATATAACTGAAAGCTTGCATCAACCTTCACGGGAATAGGATTAAGCCAGCACTAAGTACTTGTTAGTATCTCTGCTCCTTTCCATCTTTCTTGAAATTCCTGTATAGAAAAAAAATATTGCCACATATCATCCAAATGTGTAGTGCTGGCTCTGACATGATGTTTAAGGATGTTGAGGATGCTTTTACATTCAGACTAATCACTGTCTTCACACCTGGCTGTTTTTTTTCTTAGCTGAGAAAGTGGAACAAAATAAATAATACTCCAATTATCAATTTATGTTCTAATATGTATATAACCATTATTATGCACTCTGAGTATAATCAAAATATTTACCTAAATCATTTAGCCATTTATGAGAGAAATAAAATGATTCATAGGAAACTATTCACCAGTTTCCATCAATATTCAAAATATGTCCACTTCTATAAGACACCAAGTTTAAAACCCTTCTGTATGTAGTAAGAATTTGGTGCATAGAAAGACTGTAGAATCAAATCCTTGGTAAACACTATTACAAAATGTTTAGAACATATAAAGCCTATTTGTAAGCATAACTAGTTTGCAAGCAGTATTAATATCCTGTGATAGATTGATGAGATTTTATTGCCTGTATTGGCAGAAATGTATCCATTAGTGAAAATCACAGATTTAAATCCTGCTTATCTTCAGTGGTAGAGATTATTTAATGGATGTTCCTACTTTACTTCACTATGAACTTCCTACCAATAAAAGATAATTTTTAATCATGCTAGGTCTTTTTTAACTTCTTTTTAAACTTCAAATCCTTTGTGTTTATTTATTAGAGCATGCAATCTGATGAGAGCACATCTTTTCAGAACAGTTTTTTTATAGTGACAGATGATATTCATATTTCCAAAGCATCAAATGTAATAGCTCAGTTCTATTTAATCATCTGGCTTTTTTGTTTCATTTCACATGGAGTTGTAATTACAAATTGAAAAAAAATTCTAAAAATCTGATCTAGTGTCCCAGTAAAAAAATAATTATTTACTGAAGAGACACAGAACTTGACATTTGATAGGCAGAAAAATGCATTAATTATATGAAACATCATTTTTGTTGTTCATGGACTGCCCCATTGTCAATATCATCTGTTCACCAGGATCTGACTTAGTGGCTTAAAAGCTGAGCAGCAGGGTGTGTTTTCTCCCTCTGCAGTACTTGGAAAAGATGTCTTCCATTAATGTGTACTGAACTTTTCTGGATGACTGCATTAATCATATTTCTTCTTTTCTTGTTACAATAGCAAGAAATTGTGTGGGATGAGATAAAATAAATAGGAAAATATGAAACATTTCTCAGTGTGGGAAGAGTCTAGTGTAACTAATTATTCAAATATAACCTGTAACATCTTCAAATGCCTGATACCATCTTTATGCAATCTATGAATGCAGAAGGAAATCTGCTTAAGTAACCATCCAACATCCAGTAAAGCTTTAGAAATAAAAAATAAATATAAATTTTCAGGCATTCAGTCTAATTCTGATTTCAGTCTGAATTTAATATGGCTCAGCTCCTTAAATTTCTCAACACACTTCAATTGAACATTCAGGAAATACCTGTAGCACCTGCGCTGCACCATGATGCAGTCTAATTCAAATAGAAATCACATAATAAGTTTAGTACTCAGCACACCTGCTACCTTAAAACATATTCCTTTGAGACACTTTAACACTAAGCTTTCCTACATCTTCAACAGTCTGTGTGAATAGAGCCATGGCTTTTTCAAGAGCTTTAATATTCCCTGAGATAAAAGTGGAAAATGCATAAATTGCACTTTGTGAAAACAGGATGACAAATTTCACAACTTACCACCTAAAAGAGCTCTATCTGAGTGTGGAACTCAGTTGTACATTCTGCACAAAAAACAAATAAATTTTCTGCAGATTTTGCTGGGTGATGTTGGACAAAATCAGAACTCTTGGTCTTAAAATTAATGAATCCTAATTTTATTGCCTTTCTTCTAAGAGTTCTGATGTCCAGAACTGTCCCAGATTCGGCAAAGTATTTACATGGCTAAGTCCTATCCTGTGTGCAAAACCAGTGACTAGTGATGGATATTTCAGTATTTTTTAATTCTCTCAGTGATGATTGGATAACTTTGTATAGGAGATCTACCATGGAACTGTCTCATTAGTTTTCCATTTTGCTGGACTCAGCTGACTGCCTTTGACTAGGAAATAATTTTTCAAGACAGTAGTTGCATCTCTTAGCACCATTAAGATTTTTGTCAGAACAAGACACCAATGACCCCTTTCATTAATTCAGAAAATGTTGAACTGTAGAAAAATGCTAGAGGAGAGACTCAGTAGAATCACAGAACAGCACAGAGCCAGGGAAGGGGTGGAAGAATTCAGGTGCAATGCCCGCAGGGCTCATGGGTCAAGCACAAAGGGTAATAGTGAAGGGGGTGACATCAGACTGGGGACCTGTCACTAGTGGGGCTCTGCAGGGCTCCATTTCAAGCCCTGTGCTCTTCACCATCTTCATAAATCACCTGGACGCTGGACTGGATGGAACACTAAGCAAGTTTGCAGATGACACAAAATTCAAAGGAATTGTTGATTCCCCTGAAGGCAGGGAGGCCTCACAGAGATATCAATAACAAGAGAAAGTGCTGGATTCTTCACCTGGGATGGGTCAACCCCGGATGTTCATACAGAATGAGATGATGGAAAGTAGTGCTGCAGAAAGGCACCTGGGGGCCCTGGCTGATGGCAAGTTGAATATGAGTCAGCAGTGCTCTGGCAGCCAGGAGGGCCAACCATGTCCTGGGGGGCATCAGGCAAAGCATCATCAACTGGTCGAGGGAGGGGATTGTCCCACTCTGCTCTGCACTGGTGTGGCCTCACCTTGAATATTGTGGCAGTTTTGGGCACCACAGTATAAGAAAGGTATTAAGCTATTAGTGTCCAAAGGAGGGCAACGAAGACAGTGAAGGGCCTTGAGGGCCTGGAGAAGAGGACACTGAGGGGAGACCTCATTGCAGTCTACAACTTCCTTGTGAGGGGAAGAAGAGGGACAGGCACTGATCTCTTCTGTCTTCTCTCATCCTTTCCAATGCATGGAACTTATTTGCTGAATGCTGTTTTATGAAAATTTTTAATGAATTGTCATAGTTCATATATGTTTTTCATAATGTTTTTTAACATATGTTTTTCCTCAGAAGATAAAGACTGCACTTTAAAGTTGTATAAGTTCTCCATGTTAGGCTGTTTGTTGCAGACAGTGACAGATGACCAAGAACTGGACAAAAAACAGACACACAGATATATGTTCCACATGGCATGTGTCTGGCAGCCACCAGGCATGCTTTCCAAGTGAAAAGGATCAGCTGAGAAGGACTTAGAAGTAGAGTTATAAGAATTTCTAGACAAAATATTTTTAGATCCTGGGATAAAAAAATGTACTTTGCTAAAATTTTTTTTTTTTTGCTGTGAATATATTGAAATAAAGTAACCAAATGTGCCATCAAGATTGGTTGTAAATGTCTGTTAGATAACACTTCATGGCTAATTATTTCTAGATATTTCTGGAGATTTTAATTTTTTTCTGAGTTATATTTTTGTATGTCTTAGGGACCTGGTCGCTAAGCTGTTCCATCTGAGTATTTACCTTAGCAAAGTGATAATGGCTGTGATAGATGTGAAAAAGAAAAATAATGCTGTGTTAATTAACAGAAGAAAGTAAAATAAGGTTGAGCATAATCGCTGTCTTCTGTTAGGAGAAAAAAATTGTGTGTGATACAGCACAGCTTTGAAGCACTGAACCAAGTCAATCAATAACTTCATTAAAAAGAACAAGTAAGGTAGTAAAAATCAGTATTTCACCATCTCCCTTGGCTTCCCCTGCTCCTCAGAGCTCTGTAAGAAGGACCTGCTTGCCTGGAGTTGTAGGAGAGATAAATAGTAGCACTGAGATTAGAAACCCAGAGTCCCATTTCCTAGAATATATTTATTTGTTTTCTTAGTATTTTGTAGAAATCTATTTTACTCTGTCCACCAGACCTGAGGGTCTGGCGAACCAGTAAATTCAGAAGCAAAGTGTGAGAGTAGGGCTTCAAAGGGATGTGAATTATGCTGCTTTTTCACTGCTTTAGCTATTTCAATTTTCAGCAAAGTGCCATCTGTTACTGAAAATCGTATGGAGTATAGTATAAGAAAAAACTCAGAGGCTTTCTATCTGCTATGTCGGAGTAGCTGCATTTGGAACCTTAAAAACTGCAACAATAAAAATCTGAGTTTTAGTATTGTTCCTTCTAGGGTTGTGCCTTTTCTAAATGTGATATGATTTTGGAATTCCTGACTTTTGCTTGAAAACACTTGATTTTGCCCTAGTTATTCTGCCTCTAACACCTGCTAACCTATTTTGAGCTGTTAAAATAAGCATATTTGCTTTATTAAAAGATGACACACATAAGTCTAAATTTATCCCTTAAAATATTTTTTACTGGACTGAATAAAATAGAATAATGAGAGGCAAAAATACTTAACATTGGCCACTACTTCTAAAGATATTGAATAAGAGTGAGTCACTTCACATTATCATGATTAATTTATATAACAACAGAAATATTATTAGAAAATTATTGCATGAACTCTACTGATGCCATAGATTTAGTATAGCTTTTAGAGCCATATGTCACATACTTGGAATCAGGAATCCAAGAGTATTTATTATTTATTTGGTTGCAGTCCTGTCCTGATGGTGGCTTGGTGAATTCTGCCTTTCACTCATTTACAAGTCTAACTGCTGTCATAAAGCATTGCTATTAATTTTTATTTCACATAACCAAATGGATTTTGCTCACTCCCCTCATTAATATTATTCCTACAGGAAATTACTTATGGTTTTTTGAAAAACTGAAATTTTAGAGCTTTTAATGCACTCTTCACAATCTGATGTCCCTGGTAATTTACATATTAAAAACATGATTTATACAGCAAATATATGCTATTCTTATCCACAGGGAGAACATGGTATAATTAATTTTTACACTTTTTTTTTTTGCCTTGACAACCTAAGCCTTGATTGCTCAGTATAAATTCTAATTATTGTAGAAAGATGACAGATTCAGGATGGAGAATAGAAGGAAGAAGCCAAAAGCAAAAGGCTATTCCCAGGATAAAGAAGCCATCAAAATGCTAATAAGCCCTGTTCCAAAAGGGTATTATTGTTTCTTTGTTCAGCTTTATTTATAAACACAAACATCTGAAGCATTGGTTCCATCTGCACAGACTAAAGAGCTCTGTGTCCAAAATACACACCGCTCCAGAACCTACAGAGAACAAAAAACCCTGCTCGGTGAGACAGCTTTCAGAAAAACACACTGCTCTGAAAATTAAGAAGAGTCTCTAGAAATCTAAAGCTTAGGTGGAAAGCCTGCTTTGTACAGAAGTTGTTCTGAATCAACTAGACAGGAGAGAACTGAATTCTCTATCTGATCTCAGTCTGGTGGATGTTACAGGGAGGGTAATTAGTAAACTAATATCAGCCTTTATGAGATCCCAGAAGAAAAGAGAACTGTGTGATTTATCTGATTATTTGACGCACATTTTGGGTTGTATTTTGGGAGAGGAGAATGGAATCCAAACAAGTTCTTGATGTATCATCACAGCACTTCTTAAAAATTATCAGGGAAACAGGAAAAAGAATGGACAGGACAGAAGTGGGCATGGAAGAAATAAAAACAATAAAATAACAAACAACCCAAACCCAAAAGTAAAGAAAAATCAGAAAGGGATAACTCTTAAGTAGAATACAGGACTGGGTTGAAAGAGCACTTCTAACTCTTGCCTCAAGGAACATTCCTTTAACTTTCATTGCAGAGCTAAAAAGGGAGCAAGATAGTCTCACTGTCACAGTGGCAAACTCACAGCAGTAGTAGAACCAACAGCCTGAGTCTTATTTATTGATTATATAGGTAAAGATGAAATGTACTTGGCTTAATGAAAAATATTTTTCCACATTTTTGTAGAAAAACAGAGGACAAATTCAACATGGAAGACATGTTTTCCTCAAAGTGTCATTTCAGGGAATTTTAATTTTTATTTTTGAAACATTTAACAGAAAAAGTACTATGGGCACTTGAGAATAGGGAGGTGTGTGCAAGTTTACATGTATGTTACTTTGGTCATAGGTAAGCCTCTTAAGGAGGCTTTGTGTCTTCCTGGAAAGGGACAAAGACATTTAGCTGAAGTGAACCAAACATGCATTAGACATGATATACCTCAAAGAATAATTAACATGGTGATATGTGTGGATAGATTATAAATAACCTGCTTGTAAGCAGTCCTGCCTTGTGCTTGGAAAAAAAAAACCTGTGGTTGGCAGGGATGAGAGATTTCACTGCCTAAAGCAGCAGCCTGGAAATGTTTCAAGAACCTGATCTTAGTCTAAAGATACGAAAAAGACAAAGAAAAATATGAAAACAGAATTTTCACTTTATTAAAATATTGAGCCTCATGATGAGAAACAGTTTCTGCAATACAACTGCTCTGTAATGTATTTGTTACATTAAGTGAAAGCAAATTTCCGTTCAAGTTGTTAACATTCATGGAATTGACATAAATTAGTTTAGTTTTAAACATAATTCCTTAAAAAAAAAATAGAGAAAAAGAAAACTACCAACCATATCATAGTGAATGCTTTCAAAAATAAATTCCCTCTCTGATTAAGCTTGGCATATCTCTTTTAAAGAAAGTATTTATTTTTATTTCCTGTAGAATTTATTGGTAGTTTAGCAGAGTAATTATTGGTAATTATTGATATAAAGCCTTATTTCAAAACAAAATCAAAAAAAGATTACTTGAAGTATTATATATAAATCCATAATGAGTTTTTAATAATTTTTAATATTTAGCATATTTTTAATAATCTGATCCATAAACAAGTTCTCACAATTTTTTTCTCTTTATCTATTTTTTGTATTTATGATATGCTGTTCTGTCCTGAAGAGATGGATTCTTTAGTCAGAACCTTCTTCTGTGTTGCTGTGGCTACGAAGCAGATTAGTTCTTAATATTTCTCTCATATTTCTGTCTCTTCCTTTAATACATAGTCAGTGGATCTCAGTAAGTCTAGGCATGTGTAAAAATATTTCTTTTAATTGCTTTTACAGTCATCAAGTACTTGCTTTCACAGGCACCAAAGCAAATACAGGTGAACTTGATGCCTGGGCCCTACTGTGTCAACATTACAGTAGTGAGACTATATGAAAATCCAGAAGAGATGTGATAGGAGGAACTGTAGATTTTGGTTACAAAGAAGTTAGAAGATTCTAGTTAACTTCCTGCTGACTTCCAAAAAAGGGAGACATTTCTTTGATACTCTATAAGCTTTCACATCCATCAGTTAAACAGGAGACAGCATTTAAAATGGAGATTTATAATATGCAGCTTCTCCAAATTGTTATATTATTTAGTACACTGCACCCTTCTCATTGCTGTAGTGAGTAAATAGCTGTAGTGAGTAAACTGGCTTTTGATTTTTCTGCCTTTTTGTGCAATGCTTTGGATAACGGTAACTCTAGATTTTTCATACTCCTTTTTAATCTAGTCTTTCTTCTGGTGTTATAAATTTACTCGGTCTATTTCTGCATAGCAGCTCAGTTCTCATGAACATGTGAAGTGGAATTTGCTGCTATGATGTATTTGTCAGCCTCTTGTGTTGTCAGCAATGCTCAATAAGAGAAGGGGAAGACTTTTCAGCTTGATGACTGTTGAAACATTAGTTTGATACAATTTTCTTGCTTGAAATCCAGTTTATGGTTTAACTATTTTTTCTTCAAGTGCTTCCTTTATTTTGTGAGAGATTATATTACACAAAAACTGATCAAGTTTTTTGGTACATAGTTATTTATTCCATTATTTCTTTTTCCAGTATCTTTATTTTGCTGGAAAGACTTTTGATTTTGTGAGTTGTTCTATAATCATGGACTATCACTATTTTGATTACATTTTGTAGGTTATTGTCTTGCACTTTTTTTGCCTCAATAAAGATGTTATGATGCCTGGTGTTAACTTCTGGTGGTACTAGTGTGTTTCTCATTTCTTGAAGGTAATCTAGTCTTTGCTTTACCGTGTTACTTGTCTTCAAGAGATCCTCTGGGTGGTACAAGCTTGCCACCTATTTTGCCACCTTTTTGACTTATTTTACTATCCCCTGCTCTTAAGAGGAACTTCAGCTTTGGAGTTAGCCATGCATTTCCTCTTACTGTCTTCTTTTACCTCTGTATTTTGTTATATATATAGATATTTATATGTATTTAGCAAAGTATCCTGCTATTTATGTTCCCACAACCTCCACCACTGCTGTTGCTTCCTGGTGACTGCACATCATTTCAAACTGGGAAGGACATTGAAGCACAGGGGCTTTGATAACATGGGTTTTATTTACTAGACACTATGATGTGTGAATATTTAGCCATATTGACTGTTTCTGCAGCTTTTCAATTTCTTCTGGTTTTGCCAGTGAAGACTCAACATTTTGTGTGCATGTCCCTTCAGGATGTTCTATGCAGATCCTGCATTTCTAGCATTTGCTGCCACATCATCCTAAAGTTGTAGAAATAAATAAGTATGAAGTGCTCAGAAAGGTTGACTCTCAGAATAGCTTGGGTTCACCAATGCCAGATGAACCACAGGACTGGTCTGTCAAAAGAGGCTGTGTATGATGCAGGGGGAAAATGTAGCAACAGGCCAAAACTGAAGACAGTGTTTACATGGTCCCAAAGCCATCTGATTTGGAAGCACGTAAGACCTATAATTTGTGTATTACATAGATGACTGTCCTTGCATAGGACCTTTGCAGGAACTTAACACCCTGTCCTTTAAATAAAATGAGGAATAAAGTATATGTTACCTAGTCAAAAAAAGAAAAAAAAAAAAAGGGATGTGGACTGACACTCCTCTACAGATGTTTGCCTCTCAGAAGAGCTGTCTGCCTTTCTTCTGAAGGAATTACTTAACACATGGATGAATTCCTTTCAGATGAAAACACCTGTGTTCTCTGTTCGCTTTAGAAACTCCCAAGGCAAAGTATGTTCTAGCCAGTCCATCCACCGGAACACAGCATTGTGTCACATCACATTCTGATAACGTGTGTATCCTTTGAAATGAAATTGTTAGTTTCTGCTTTGTTTTACTCATTCCTGTTTAACCAAGCACTACTGGGAGAGCTAACAAATGAAGAGAACCTTGTTTTAAAGTCAAAACTGTTGTGTGCAGCCTACGTAGATGTTATATGGGGATTTTGAAAGCAGAAAAATTGGAGTTTTATTGCAGGACGAAGTTTATATTCTATTTAGGCTACACACCTGTAGTGGAGCTATTGCCATGCTCTGAGAGTTCCTTACCTCTCATGGCATTTTTTTCAGTGCATGTCTATAATTTTGTCGTGTGTTTACATATTCAAGTCCTGTATATCCCATTCTGATCATATTTTGGTGGGTGAAATGTCCTCTGTATCACCCTGTCTGTCCTGTGACTGAATTTAATGCAGTCAGAGCAAGATGATGTCCAGGTACCTCATTTGCATTTACTAAACACATCTTACATGGGAGATCATAAACCTCTTTAAGTTAACTGCCTTCCATCTGAATGCATTGTTGTCACTAAGTATGTTTAAATAGTGGTTTTACTGCAAAAGCACCAAAGCACAAGGAATGAAAAATAGCACCGAGAGGCACTTGGATATTGAGACAATGCAGATCAATATGAGACAGCTGGATGCTGCACTTATTCCAGCTGAGGAGACCATTTTCTCTGAAAGGCTCCAGAGCAGTGTTCCTATAGAAGTGAATTGTTTACTAGTGAATATATGATATTTTTAGTGTCTTGCCATTAATTCTGGGGAGAAGGGGAGTGCTTTTCCTTCCTTAAAAACATTAAAAAAAGGACTTCTCTACAACAACAGTTGACTTACAACAAAGATTGTATTGTATGCCTAATAGGATGATATAGGAGCAGACACATCTGTTAGGCCTGCTCCTTTCTTCCCAATAAGAGTGCTAAACTCCTTTCTTCCCAGTAAGAATGCTAATAGGAAAACTTTTTTGCAAGTGCTCCTGTAGCCTTTGTAAAATACAATGTACCAGAGAAACATGTGCAAGATTTAGCTTGCTTGGAAGTGCTTTGCAATATCTGTATTAAGAGTAGCTTCAAGTCATTTGATGAAGCAGTGTTTGAGATCTAGTCTTCAAATACAGATTTAGCCCCAGAAGGTTTGAGTGTTGTTACAGACAGTAGTCCCTTGAAGTGGAATCCCAAGTTGCCACATGACT
Organism: Cephalopterus ornatus; assembly: GCA_013396775.1. Lineage (NCBI taxonomy): Eukaryota > Metazoa > Chordata > Aves > Passeriformes > Cotingidae > Cephalopterus > Cephalopterus ornatus. The sequence goes on from VZRE01014803.1 coordinate 224,482, forward strand.
GTTCAGGAAGCTACCTATCTGTCACTGCTTACAGGATATGGAGAGAAATTTCCCTGATACCATACTCTAAAGACTGAGGCATGGTTAAAAAGAAGGACATCATAGAACCATAGAATTTTATAAAGTTAGGGTTGGAAGTGACCTTAAAGATCACCTAGTCCCAAGCCCCCTGCCATAGGCAGGGACACCTTTCACTAGATCATGTTGCTCAGAGCCCCATCCGATCCGAACACTTCCAGGAATGGGGTATCCACCAGTTTTTTGGGCAAAGTTGTTCCAGTGCCTCACCGATGAAAAGAGGTGCCAGCCTTCCTGGCTGCGGTCCTTCATGAGGACATTTGCAGGGCAAGTTTGTGCTGAGATTGCCCGTCGGGAGTCCCTCTGCTTATAACAAGAAGAGGGATATCTTGTGTAGGCATTAGGCAGTCATGAAACTGCTCATCATTATGCAGACTGAAGTGCAACTGGAGTAATTCTGGAGAACTAGAAGATAAGTGGACTGAAATGCTTACAGAAGAAAGAGACCCTTAGGGCCAAACAGCAGCTGAGCACGGAAGGCTGCAAGGTCCATGCAAGACTAATTTTAAATTCTCAGCCACAGTTCCATTTTTTATCTGGTCCTTAGAGTCTAATTTTTCCTTGGACATAGATAAAATCAGCAGAAGTTAAAAAAGCTGATTTGTACTCTTTTATATTTTATATTTATATGATTTTATATGTTTTATATGATTAAATGATTTATATGATTTTATTGTACTCTTAAATATTTTATATGTATATGATTTGTACCTTTTATATTTTTCAGAATTATTTGGAATTTTTAATATTTCTGTAAAGTGCTGGTATTAGTGACATCTGTACTGAGATAGATCCCTGTGCTTTATTCTTCTAGACTTATATTAACACTTATTATGTATTAGCTCAAAAGCATTTACAAATTCTCCTTTGGCCTACTTAGTCTCTTTTTAGTAACTGTGTAGTGCCCCGAAGCTTTAATAGCATACGTACCCCTAAACTGAATACATATGAGCAAAAATATTATATTAGAATATTAAACCATCAGTAATTTGAACCTTAACCCAGTCTCCCAATCTCTCTTCATTGTCCAATGGGAATGATTTTTTGGTGTGTGTATACTTGATTAACTTCTTTGTTATTTAAGCTGTATTTTTCATTCAAACTAGAATTTCTGATTATTATACCCTTTGGAATGTATTGTTAGCAGAAAAATCACCACATTCAACAGGATGGGTAGTGGCAAAAAAAAAGAAAGACTTTGATAACTGGGTAACTACTCTTTGCTTCTGTCATCATCTCTAAAACCTGTACAATAATATTTCCCTACTTTGCAGCTGTGAATCCAAACAAATTAATGGTTATGAGACACTCAGATATTATGGTGACTATCGATAAAGTAAGCTGTACAAACAAATTGTGTGACATCACAAAAACAAGGATGTTATTGCAGAAAATGGTTGCATAGACCTATAACCTGCATATTAACCAATGCATTTTTAATGCACACAATTTTTGAAGGCAGCAATACAATTTAAAACCAAATTAGGGAGGGAGGTTGGGTCAAGCTTTACTTGGAGTGTTTTTCTTTGATGTTATTTTTTTCATACTATTGTTTGCTTTTGAGATAAATATATATATATCTTTTAATGGAGAATTATACTACTTTAAAAAAATCCTTCACATGTTCATTTTGTGCCTTCAGAGTCCTTGTTTTATGTAAAAGTGACAAGCTCCTAGGAAGAAATTATCTGTGACAGTGTTATATAAATTCAGCTAACCTGCTGAGACATTTTATTCTCATAAGACACCACAAAATTCCATTTTTGATCATACCTTTGACAGTGATTCTTTGAGCTATCTAAATCACTCATTTGTGACAAATTGGCGTAGTCAGCAGGATCCCAAATCTGGATTCACAACACGGTATGATAAATTACATAAAAGAGTATTAAAAATAGAATCAGGTTCTAATAATGAAAATATTTAAAATTATAGGTATCTAACACAGAAGAAGAAAACATTTTATTTCTAGGTTTAACATTTGAGTTTCTGTACTAACAAGATTACAAACGTATCCTTTATTTTGTATGAACTGGCAAATTTAATATGATGCAGAAAGTAACCTTAGCTAGTGGTCTGCAAAGAAAAAGTTTTCTTACTGGTTCATCTGATAATTTTTTTTCCACATCAGCCTTCACAGCCCCTCCAGGTACTTCAGAGTTTTTCAGATGATGTGTTGTGCAATGGCAGTAAAGCCTAATCCAAATAGGTATCAGTCACGCAGGCAGATTGTTCTTTATCAGGATTCACTCTGAAGAAGTCTGCCTGGGAGTAAAGTGATGAACAGAAGGCCATCAAGACTGAAGGTTTTCTTTTCAGAAGATGTCTGAGAAAGCTCTTCATCACACTGAAAGAACTCCAAGCTAAATCTTTGTTTCTGTGAATGGTAGATATTAGAATAGTTGCTCCAGCACAGAATGAGAAAGAAAGGGAAGTTCCTTGATAGAGAGATGGTTCCACTGCAGATTGAACATGACAAATAATGGTCAAAGAAAGAACAGCCAAAAGTAGGAACCAGAGAGCAGATTAGCACTTAGCACAGGGGAGAAGAAAAAGGAGGACTAGCAACAAAATTAAAGAGTAAAGAAAATAAAGCAAATTTCTATCCAAGACTGTAGGACACATTCCCTATTTCCTACCAAAGCAAGATTCTTGTGCATCCATATGTTAGAATGCCAATAAATCATGAAAACAATCTTCCTGCTGTGTTGCGTTATTAATCTGAGCACAGATTAGCCATACTCAGCTAGGACATCTTCTCCAATCAGCCTTAGCATCTCATCCAAGCTTGTGGTGACTTGTGACTTGTCTGTGCTCCAGACCAGTTTTGTTTCTATTACTCACTGAGTGTATTCTCATCAGTGAATCCCAATGAAACTAAATCTGATTGCTTTCTGGCATGGTTGGGCATATGAATAGTGCACAACACTTATTACTGTGTAGGTTTTATTCAATCCTGGTTGTGTTTTTCATCTTCTGCTGCCACCATCATGAATGGGGGATAATGTGTGTTGTCTAAGCCAATCAAGCTTTGGCTCGGTTTCCTGACCCGAAGGTGTCACAGATCTCTTTTCTCTGTGGGTATCATCCAGTTTTCTCCTTCTCTTATAGTCATAAAATACTAATCTGTCTCTCTAGCATTTACTCTCCTTTCCCCCCTTTTTGGTTAATTATTTTTGTTGCTGGATCTGTGGTGATAGAAGCAGAATGAACTTCCAACTCATTATTTACAGGAGCAACAGCTGCTTTTCTCTATCAAAATGATTTCAACCAAACTAAGGCTCTCCACTCCAAGTGTGGAAATATTTTTGTGTCTTTCAGGAAGAACACTTATAGCTGTTCTTCCGTTGACCATTACTGTCTTTGAAACACATATTTGCAGACATATGCAAAGAAGGCAAGCATCTGACTTGAGGAGAAAATTTGTTTGACAACTGGAAACACATAGGTATTTTCACTATGCATTTAAGTATTCAGCATCCTCCTTTGGCAGAAAGAAGCCAATTATTCTTAAGATCTCATCCACTTTTCAGAGTCCCAAACGTCAAAGAAGCAAAGCAATGACACTAAACTGAAAATATGGGCAGCTGTGACAATTGGCCACCCTTCTTTCTCTTGCAGCAGTGATCATGAATATAAATATGGCAGAGTACAGCAGAGTCCCTTTCTGCAAGTGCAGCCTGGAGAAAACCTCCCTTTGCTGTTTTCCATTATCAGAGTTCTGAGACCTGATGTCTAATGGTGATACTACTCATGACACCTTGATGTAACTGAACATATATTTTGGACTGTCCCTCCTTTGAAAGTGAGATAGAAATTTTTCTATCTGAAGTTTGATAGATGCTAAAAAATGTCATGCTTTTAACAGCTCAAAATAATACTAATAATTTTGCATTATGAATAGTCTCCTCTTCCTTGATAATTGCTTAGAATGCCATAAAGTTCTGATGTTTTGACTTGTCACTCATGGTGGGATTGAGCTCTCTAAGTGACATTATCTAAATGTCAGCTGTCCAGAGGATTCCTTTGTAGGCAATGGACAGAGTGAGGCACAGCCAAATGCTGATTAATCCCATTTACTTTAGTCATCCCCTTTTAAGATGGAAGAATATGCTGTTGGAGCTGCCTCCATTTGTCCTTTGCCTCTCCATTATCTCCTAATGCCACAAGTATCTTATCATAAATGCCTAAGTTTCACACAGAAGGAATGATTCTTTCTCTTGCTGGTCTTACAGAAATTGCTGAATGCTAATTTACTGTCAGCGTCCCTTGCCTGAAAACATGCCGCTTCACCCTAAGATTGGCTGTTTTGTTTACCTTTTCGTAAAGGTCCTGACTTTTCAGATTCTGTAGCTCATGCATTTAGATATGTTTGATATTAACAGACTTTTTAATTAAATGACCACCAGATGGCAGCAGAGGATAAAGAGAAATAGGAATGGTCCAGTACATTTCTGAAGCGATGGTCTTTGAGAACTATTCTGGTATTAAAGAGTTGGCTGTATTTTCCCTTTTGTCATTATGGTCTTATACTCTTGATTTATGCTTAAAAATTATTTTACATTTTTTTTCAACCAAATTGATTTTTAATACTGGCAGGAATAATTTCCCCCTGCTGAGAAATCTATTTGAAACCTCCATGCAGATTTATTTTAGATCACCCAATATGCAGTTTTGGTTTGGTTTCATTTTTTTCTCCTCTGTTACGTTTGCTACTGACAGTGAGAAACACAAAACGCACTCCTGGAGGTATGCAAATAAGACAAGATTATCATGGTTTCACTGAAGTCTTTTAAACTTCTGATTCTTAAATTATTGAAGGTCATGTTTATCTCATATGCCTTTTTCTGTCTTGTCTTTCCTAGAGGGACCAAGGCGTCACTTTTTTTTTTGGGTTTTTTTTGGGTTTTTTTAACACTCAAGGCTTTGGAGTAAGGTATTCATTCAATCTGCTCTTTATTTTGAGGACTGATGCTTCAAACCCATTTTGCATGAAGCAGCTTTCGTGGAGATCAGTAGAGACAGGAGGTTTCCAGGCTGAGGAGGGTTTCTATGTGTGGAGTCCTCTCCTGTGTGCTGCACTCTGCATGCTCTCAGACTGCAGCACTCCCTGGCCAAAACCCATGTGAATACTGACACCAAGCTTATAATTATCCTCAAGTCCTTCTTTCTAGGAACCATCTGCTAGTGGCATTTTACAAAGCTTTGCAGCACAGAGTACTCAGAAAACCTGCTAGTGAGTTTGGAGACTTTGAGCAGTCATAGGGTGCTTCTATCTGCTCCTTCCATGCAGACTCTGTTATGTTCCATGGCTCCTCACTGCAAGCTTCAGCTGCTTTGTCTGCATTTCACCCACAAAAGGGATGATGTGCTTACTGCTAAGTTAAAACGCATTAAATATGCCACTAGTATTTTTCCATGTTGGCAGTTACAGTAGTTGCCATGGGAATGTCACATCATGTAAATGGGTGAAGAGGCAGCTCACAAAACAGTATAGATTAGAGATGTGGCCCAAAGTATTAAAAACATGTACAAACTGTCTTCTGTACGTAACCACACCAACTTCTGTCACAAAGAGGCTTCAGGAAAACAAATTGATACTTCTCTATGCCTGTTTTATAAATGAGCCTCTTAAATAAATAAAGTGTTTAACTGTGATGAGTAATCTCAGTTCTTTAATAAAGGATGGAGTTATGCTAATTGAACAGCAAAGTTGTTTGTCAGGGCTGACAGATATCTGCATCCTTCATTTATTCCATTAATTCATTTTCTGCAGCATATAATTATGATCCCTTGCACAAGTGACAGAAGCACAGATAGCATTTCAGTGCAGGGCTACATATCTATTTTGCTGTGATCTGTGGAGTATAGGAGTTATATCATTTTTATCAGCAGCATGCTGAGAATAACCAAAGGAGAATTCTAATGATGATGGACTTGTAAATCTTGCATTTATTCATTAAGCAGCACATGGAAAGACATGAATTTATTTTAAATTATTGTGTTCATTCTTTTCCTTTGTTGATTCTCAGGAATTAAAAGTTAGAGAGAGACTGGCACTAAGAACTATTAAAGACATTAAACTCAATAATCCTTAAGCAGTAAGGGAGAAAGGAATAACATCTTTGTAAAGAATATAATTATGGATAAGGGAATAACTGTTATTTTAGCTTATGCCATGGCAAAAATAAGTTAAATTCTATCTACACTGACTAACCATTTTAGTTTGCATTTCATTTTTTTTCTCTCTAAAATGTTGCTTATTTCATATTGAGATTGTTCTCTTATGTATGAATCATCTAAATTAGAGCAGCTGAATAGATGTCCCACCTCTCTGGTGAAATGCCCTAATCACAGAATGTTCTCTTTCTCACATTCTATAAACAAGCTCTGTTTTCCAATGTTCTTAAGAAGTTACTGTAAAATAGGACTTTGTTCCAGATAGGACTGGATTTGTTGCTTACCATAGTATCTGGATGTCATCTCTAAGTTACTTTCTAGTAAATCTGTGTACAAGTCCACTCTGAAAGAGGAAGGAATTAAACAATGGGTAAACTTGGTAAATCATCAGCCTCAGGGATAAGAGCTTCTAATAATAAGAATTAATTATTGTGGCCCAGTGAATGCAGAAGTTCAATTTTTACCAGATAAATATTTTCTAGGGTTATTCAACAGAAGAACTCATTTCAGACAGAAAAATGCATTGAGGTCTAAATGCAATCATAATTGTCACCTATTTTTACTAAATGTCTAAAAATTTGTGGTCAAGTTGAAGTGATACCTTCAGGTTAAAATATACTGTTTTCTGATGATACAAATCACATCCTGCGTCATGACTGCCCAATCATTTCCTGGATATGAACCACTTGTAAATGTCAGAGAAAAATGTGTGCCATATTTTTTATGTCTCTAATATGATAATAACTGACTTCATCTGTATTTGGACAAGAATGCTGTGGCTAGTGCAGTCAGGTGAACATCTTTGGCATGCATAGAAAACACCCTCTTCTGACAAGACTTTGGTTAATTTTATTTTAGAACCAGTGCAGGGATTTCCAATACCAGGTTAGTGCCTTTTATTTTTGGTGACCTTCCAGGAAGAATGTCAAAAGGCTTCTGAGCTCATATACAATATGAGCTGGCCTCTCCTGTGTCAGATTATAGGACAGGAAAGATGTTTCTTACTGGTTGTTCTCCTCAGAATATAGTAAAGTGACTTCGCATTTGAAGGTCAAAGACTGAACTGTGGATATTTTTTAATATGACCTGGCCAAATGTACTGCATTGCTAAAACAACTCTGCCCTTTTTCATGTTTTAGAGGTATTTGTTTCATTTGTTTTAGAGGTATTTTTGTACCAGATTTCAATTTCTGAGCCACTTTTAAATCGTCAGTAGTTCCTCAGGGGCTGCCAAACCTCCACAGAATCATAGAGTGGTTTGAGTTGGAAGTGACCTTAAAGATTGTCTAGTCCCATGGGCAGGGACACATTCCACTAACCCAGGCTGTTTAGGGCCCTATCCAACCTGGCCTTGAACACTTCCAGGGATGTCGCATCCACAGCTTCTCTGGGCAACCTATGCTCCACCAACCTCATTGTAAAGAATTTTTATCTAATACCTTAGTCTAAACTTACCCTCTTTCAACTTAAAGCCATTACCCTTTTTCCTGTCACTACTTGACCTTGTTATAAAGTTTTTTTACATCTTTCATATAAGCCCCCTTCACATACTGAAAGGCTGCAATAAGAACACCCCAGAGCCTTCTCTTCTCCAGGCTGAAAAATATCAACTCTCTCAGCCTATCTTCACAGCAGAGGTGCTCCAGCCCTGTGATCATGTTTGTGATCCTCCTCTGGAGTCACTCTAACAGGCCAACGTCCTTCTTATGTTGAGGACCCCAGACTGGACACAATACTCCAGGTGGGGTCTCACCAGAGTGGAGAAGAGGGGGCAAATCGCCTCCCTCAACCTGCTGGCATGGCCACCCTGCTTTTGATGCAGCCCAGGATATGACTGGCTTTCTGAGCTGCAAGTGCACATTGCTTGCTCATGACCAGCCTCTCATACACCAGCACGGCTAAGTCTTTCTTCTCAGGACTGCTCTTAATCCATTTGTTGCCTATCCTGTATTTCTGCTTGAGATTGCCCTGACCCAAATATAAGACTGTGCTCTTGGCCTTGTTGAACCTCATGAGGTTTGCGTGGATCTACCTCTCAAGCCATCTTAAGCATGACAGTCTAAAGGGTAAAAGGCAAAAAATTTCAACCAAGTGAATACACTCAAACAAACCCCCAAAATGTCCTACCAAGTGAACTACCAGAATTTAAAGATTTCCTTTCTGAGTCACCAGAAAAAATCTATATCAAATGCTTCTTATTCCTGAAGCAAAAATAGAACTGTGTCTTAAATTCATCATCATTTGGTTAATGAAATATGCATCAATCAATACATCTTTTGTCCTAGATGACCTTTGAATGTATGAAATCTTCTGTGATAGAGCATGAACTAAAGAACAGAAAACTGGAGGTTATGACCACTGGTCTGATTTTTGACCATGAGAAAATCAGGTAGCGTCTGTGTGGTTTAGTTTATTGAGCACTATAATGAATACATAACGCTGAGTTGTAATATATTATGAAGATTATATGGCATGTTATGAAGTATTATGAAGATTTACAATAATTCCAGAACTTTTTTGGCATTTAATGATCCTTGCAAAGTATTATGGAATTAGGTAGGTCTTTTCTCATTTTGTAATGAAGGAAATGAGGAAATCTCAGCGTTTATCATGAAGCATTTGATTATTAATCATTACGAAATGAAGAATCATATAATATCACAACTTGTGCTATCAGCCTCCTCTAAGGTCATTTTACTCTTTTGATCTGAATGCCTTACATGAGGCCCTTGTGGGTATTTTTCAGCAGAAGTAGTCTAATGGTTTGCTGTCCTGCACGGTACACAGGTATGAAATAATATCTCAGCCATATCTTTCCGGGTTATGCCTTAATGTGGGAAAGAGTACCTTCTGAGGAAATCTTCACAGGTGAACAACTCATCAGAGCCACCTACTTTCTTTTAAACAATGCAATTACAATTAGAAAATCCTCCTTGCTAAATTAACAAATAATAAAAAAAAAAGACTTGGAGGTGCCCTTGCAGACATAATTTGGTGTATTTTTTGTGTACTATAATTAATGTTGATTGGATATAGCAATGAAACGTCTAAAAATAGTACATGGAAAAACCTTGTCAAGTGCTTTATCTTTAGTTATGTACGTATTGCATTATGAGCAGACTAAAAATGCAATAAATGCCATCAATAAACATTTTGCACTATGCACAGGTGTTCTTGATGTTATAATAGTTGTGTTACTAATTACATTTACACTTGGGTACCAATTCAATGAACTTTGTTTTAGAATAAGAGTTCTCAATTATACAGGCAAAATAACATTCATGCTTTGATGGAACTGAAAGGCTAGGGAGAAATGTAAAATGTATACAGGATCAACTGTAAAAATTATTTTACATAGTTAAATTGATTTTACTGCAATATATTAGACTATTTTCTGGTGGCTAATATCAAAGGGAATAGATAACCATATAACAAGCAATGGGACCTTCGTTACTGCTTTTTTTTCCTCCTAGCATGTGGCACAGATGCCTTGAGGAGCACCAGTTGTTCGTAAACACTGTAATTTTATTTTTGTTTTAATTACTAAAGAAATAGGAAGCTTCTGAAATTTGCAGATAATGAGCAAGCTACATTCATTTTAGTGACCCTCTCTGGATACATTTTGGGTGAGACAAAAAAGCAAAGTGCTTTTGAAATTTTAAGCATGTGTGCAGCTTCCTCTGTTGTGATATGGTAATTCATAAAATTAGACATGTTCTAAAATTCTCTAGTGACTTGGGCCTGCATGTTGCAATCTACTCTGGTGAACAGCTTAAGGCTACAGAAAATCATCAAAGAAATTACAAAATGAGCAGAATTTCTATTACTTTGATCAGGGAATAATAGGGGAAACCAGAAAGAGAGCTGTAACATTTATTTGAAGTAGTGGGAGGACAACTGTAGATTATGTGTATTACATATTTATCACTAATGTTTTTCTCAGTTATATTTATTTGCATCATCATTTGACATGACTTTTTGTTATTCACAAGAATTGCAGGAAAAAGATTTGTGTGACACAATATCTCATATTTTAAATATAATTTATTCTTTAAAAAAGTTACAATTCCAACTCTTCTTAATTAAGCCTTTGAAATATAACTCCATATACTAGAAAACACATTTTCCATGTGTGAAACCTTTTAAAACAGAAAAATTCCTTGCTTATATTTATCAAATTTGGTGAATTGTTGAATATTGATTACATATTTAATAAGAGCATTGAAATATTGATTAGAAAAAGAGACATGAATCTGAAAGGAAGGGGAGTGGATGGGATCCTTCAACAGCACCCTCCACTTGCATAAACTGGTCAAACTGCTTCCTTCCTACCCACCTCCACAGGCAGAGCCAGCTGATCTGCCAGAAGGCTCATCAGATCTTGTCTAGGGCTGATGCCAGCTGGATCAAAGAGAAGCTCTCTGTCCCCAGTGACACCTAGCCCCAGCCCAAGGAAAGGGGCAGGAATACACAATGGGGCAGTAAATCTGGTGGCAACTTGCCCTCAGATCAGCTAAAGCTTGTTTGGAAGCAGCAGCGTCAGTTATTAGCAGAGCTGCTGGGGTGGCCCCAGCTGGCAACCAAGCTCATACGCAGCTGTTCACTCTCTTCCTCCTCTGGGAGTGGGATGGGAAGAGGGAAAAATAGAAAGATCAGGAGCAAGAGAACTCATGTAAAATTTCATTATTTCACTCCAGACCCCTCTCCTTGCCCATTACTGTCAATATAGGTCACACTACTTTAAGTGAGGCAACAACGGACATAGCGGTGGGGGGGGCTTCAGGGTTGGCAAGAGGACACTGCCACTCTTTCCTCATGCTTTTCCTCTGCTCCAACATGGGCTCTCCACAGGCTTCAGAGGTTATCCGCTGTGCCATGGACCACCTGCTTTTCCTCACAGAGGTGCCACAAGCTTGGATGAGGGACTCAGTTGTGGAACTATCTGGAACCATCTGTGTCCAACACAGGGCAGTCCCTGGCCTTTCCCCAGCCACACCTGCAGCCCATATTTTGTTGCTGTAGTCCTGAAAAAAACCTCAGAGATTGTAGGTGCAAGTGGAGCAGTCAGGATCTCAGAAGCTTTTACAAAAAGGCTAAAATGCTTTGCAGAAGAAAATTCTTGATTCATTTGCTGACTCAAAATGCGTGGGATTAATCATGATATCCCCTTCTCAAAACACATTTGAAGTTTGTTGTGTTGTAGATTATACGTTGCATGCGGATAAGGTTTTCATGGTTTCTTAACAGTGACTCATACCAGGAGGCTTTTTTCCCCTCTTTCTTCATGCATCTTTGTCCCAAAGTGTGTCTGACTGGTAAAACTTCTTCGCTGATGCCCCTTGTCTTCTTTGTCTTCAGCTGTCATGAAGTGAGGAATCAGAGGCACAGAGGCAGGAAGTGCAGGAAGGGCTGATTTACCGCCACCATTATTACAGCCCATACAGGGAGCTTGAATATTTTGCAGCACATTATACGAATGTGAGTTTTTGACATTCAAAGCATCAGTAATTGCTGAAGAATTCAGATGCATCAATAACTGACATGCTACCAGCTCTACCACTGCTTATAAATTTGGTATATAATTGTTCTATAGTATGTATTCTGGGAACGTAATTTGATAAGAATGTTGAATAGAATACCTGGCAGAGGTGATACTGTTTCACAGTTGCTTTTGATGACAGTGAGTACCGTGGAATTTTTGTTACCTGTGAAAGTGAATCCAACAATTGTAATATATACTCATGAGGAGAGTAACATTCAGAAATGTAGATTCATTTGAGTGCAATTGTGAGTTGCTCACTGTAAGTTGATAGTGAGTTGTTTACTATGTCTTGAGGCACAGTTACTCAACCTATACAGTACCTATGCTGTCTGATTTTGAGCTGTTTAAACACTGACCCACTAAACCTCTTGCCTGGGCTGGGATATCTACTGATCTCACTGGAGTAGTGAAGGGGCTCCAAAGTCTCCTTTGATTAAGGAGTTTGGAAGATCTCACTTTGGGAATTAAGAAACAGCTGCTTGGTACTACTGTAGGGAAAAGCTCTCTTGCCTTCATAAATATCAGAATGTGAGTAATAAACCAAAATATAGATTAATACTTGTCACAGGCGTGAGATGAGTAGCTAATTTCACTCCCTATGTATGAGTATAATTAGTTGTGATTTATTACAGGAGTCAAGCCCTAAGCTCCTTCACTGGGCAGTAAAACAGAGGGTCTGCTGGAGGAGGTGCTGATGTTGAATACCCACAGTAGCAGTAGGTGCTCTCTTCATCGGCTGTGTAGTGTGGATTGGTTTATAACCTTGGCTTTGACCTCCGTGTTTAAGATAATGCAAAACTAACTGGAAAGGGCTGAAACTGATACAGACTTCTAAGAATATAAGAAAACCATAACTGCCTGGGTTTTATCTTTAATTAATGTAGTCTAAGAAAATAGAAAGAAACAACTAGTAAACGGGAAAACAAGAAGATGCAAAAGTGAAAAATACCAAAAGGGAAAGATAGCTGGAACTTCCATGGGGCAAGTCTATGAAAGCAAGTTTGACTGCAGGTAATACAGTAAGCCTATCTGTTTTCAGAATTATAGGTTTATAACAACAAGTAAGGTAAAAAATAAGTAGTTCTGATCTGATGCGGGATCCTTTTCTTTTTCTGAACTGGTTTTGAACTGAATTTGGAGATTCTTATCTGCAGATATTTTGAAATCTTGACTGTTTGCTTCTGGAAAAGGTAACTAAGTTTGGTCTTCTTCCCTAGTGGGCTGTCTATATGTTAGAGATTTCTAATGTAGAATTATCTTGTGATCACTTATCTTGAGGTATAAACACAAGGTGTATTTGTTTCATATATAAATTCTTTATGCTTTATTTGTAATGCATTATTCTTTATTACTTGTGTCGTGCATTTACAATTTTACATGAGGTACCTTTTGATCTGCTACTGTAAAGTCTCTTTTCTCTGAAGCTGTCCTTGAAATCTCTTGGTTCTGAGTTCATGTTCAGGTATCAACAATGAAGAGTCAGTTTTTGGCAGTCCTAGATGATGCCTTGTCTGAACCACTCAGCCACCACCTACACAGGTGACCTAGTAGTCATGCTGACTAAATAGAGCATCAAGCTGTGGGTGTTGTCAGCATGGCTCAGAATAACTGTTGATGTCTGGGTGTAGTTCAGGGAGCCTGTTGTGTTTTAATCTTAAATTATTCATACACTTGATCTGTAGCAAGACTCAGAAATGTCTGCAGCTCATAAAGCAGAAACAGCAATCTCAAATTCCCAACACAAAGACTTGTGGCTTTTTTCGTTTCTAGGTTTTTGGATGACTCTTTGCATTAAATCAGGACTAGCCCGGTGTAATTCCTTTTTTTAGGGAAGCACATGTCATTTTTTGTAAATTTCTAAAGGCAAAAATGCCAAGAAACGTACTCAAAAGCTTGTCATAAACTAAGTGGCGTTTTTCAGAAATAACTGTTACTGAAAATTCAGGGGTAAGATGGTAAGCCTGTTGTCATCTGTTTACTGGTGAGAAATTTATACAAAAGGGTATCTTTCCTGATGGAATGAAAACAGCAAGGCTAAGAGTGATCGAAAAGCAGAGATGATCTAGTGTAGTAATATTTTTCACTAGAAAGGATTTACCTGCTTTGTTGTCCAAAAAGTCATTTGGTTTATGATAGGAAGATTGTTTCTTGCTGCAGGAGAGCCCAATCTTCACATCAAAGAAAAGCTCTTTGATTGCCTCTAATCACATCCTGGTGTTCTTCAGGTTTTGACCAAATCCTCAGAAATGCACACTGCAGGTAGGACAGATGCTGCTCTGGAAATCATAAACCACTGCCTATCAAATCTATTGAAGACAGCACAGAGGTAATCATTGCCTATATTCCTGAGCTCAACCATTTGCACATGTTGAGTGTTGCCAGTCTGTACACATGCAATTAATCCACTGCCAAATGTCTAACATAGTTACAGGAACTACTTCTTTCCAAAGACTGTGTATATAAGGAGCCAGAACCTGGCAGACTGAGTTCAAATCATGCAAGCTGCCTTCAACTTCATTGCTGTAATTGTTATATTGCCTAACTTATCTATAATAGACCACCCATTGTCTGCCTCTGTAAGCAATGAAAATGTTTTAGTCAAAATACACCACAGTATAAAAGCATTAATGCCTTCAGCAGCAGCTTGCATTGCAAAGTTGTTGAATGTTTGTAAGTTCTTATAGCTGTTCAGCCACAACCAAACAACATTTTTGGTTAACTCTTGATTGAGGTCTGAGTTGTTTTGGGAGCACTGCTTTGCTTGCACCAGCCACTGAAATAACTGGGAGAATAATTCATTATATAAAGCATTCGGTGAGGTGTCTTTTTTCTGTTTTCCCGTTTGTCAGTTTTTCTAAGCTGGCAATTTTTCTAAGCTTTTTGAAAGTATTTGCCCATAACTCCTACAAATGATGCATAGTTCGATATGTCTTTGTTATTTATGCATTTTTTTGTGTGTTCCAAATGCATGCTGTTTTACTTGGTGGCATATTGTATGCTAAGCCAGATGAGCATAACTAGTAGAATGAAGTTTTGCATACAAATGTGTTTCAGTTCAATTGATCTGGAAGCATTTCTGACAAGCTCATTTCCTAGAACAAACACAGAGAAGAAGCACAATGAGAAAAAATAGTTAAGATTATTTTTCCTTTAAATGTTTAGTATCACTAGAAAATGTTTTTCAGAGTAAAACTTCCAGTCCACCACTCCATCACTTGATTTTTCTGGTTTTCATTTTCTTTCCAGCGCCTCTCCTAAGCATTCAACCAAAATAAAGCATTCCACAAAGCATTGACTTAGCACGTGCTAAGCCATACAACTTAGGAAAATCCAACCCATCTGGCTGTAAATTATCCAAAATATGAATAAAGGAGATTAGAAGAAGAAGAAGTAAAAAAAGAGAGAGACAAAGAGAGAATTATAGCTACCACCTTGAGTCCCATGCAAGTCCAGTTTCCACATGTCCAGATGGTAGGGTGCAACCACACAGCGGCCACGTGGTGCTGGTTTTATTTTCTCTGGCCCTCTGTGGCCACACCCCAGCCTGAGGCAGGCCAGCTGTTCTGGGGCTGGGTTAGAGGCTCCGGGGCAGTGCTCCCAGTGTGACAGTGACTGACAGCTGCTCCAGGGCTGCCCGAGGAAGGAGGCTCCAAGGGGCTGGGGTACGGAACAGGGCATCACCTCACCTTCATGAAATTCAACCTATACCTTCCTCCCCCCGCCACACACACACTTGAGCCAATAATTAATATAATAATCCAGTGTCTGACATAGGTCAAGCCATCTCAGCTCCAACAGTCACCTGTCAGACGCTGGCTGTCTACCAGAGAAATTCTACAGTGACCTCAGGTAACTCACAGCCCGTTTAAGCACAGAGAATACATGCAGCTTTTAATTAATCTGATCAAAACTTTGATAATTGGAGAATGCTGAGAAGGACCAAGAAGGGCCAAAAGACTTGAAAAAATCGAGCCTTTAAACAACACCTTAGTTTGAACATAAATTGTCTGATCAGTCATGAAGAAAGGCCACAATATTACAATCTAAATTAAATAAGCAAAACTTGAAGAGCCAATGTTATCTTTCACTATAATCTCTGTAAGCCTTTCTTGTACTAATTGGACATGGATAGTAGGGACATAAAAAGTATACCAACATTTTATAAAGATCTGCATTTTATTTTCTGTTATTTTATGCAAGTTTTTCTTCTTCCCAAGGATAACTGAAGCATAAAGGAGAACTTCTTTACTAGTACTAGTACTAGTTCTAGACAACACTTGAGTAGTGTCTCTGTGATTCCCAAATGATCAGGGAAATATTTCAGTTGTTGATGCTCTTTTTAGGCATATAAAGGATGTCTTTTATTAACAGAGTCCTCCTTACTCAAAGAACTCTCCTTTTTCTTTTTTTTTAGCCCAGAAACAAACTGTGAAAAATTGCTTTGGAAATTAGCAATAGCTATTAGTACTCAAGGGCAAGGTGAAATTCCTTTTGCTGTGCCCATTTACTGGTTTAATAATATCTCACAAAAATATGGAGTCCTGCAGTCTGTTAAAAGCTCTTACCTAGTCACGTGCAAGACAAGGATAAAATCAATTCAATTTCCTAAATGTGAATGACATATAAATAAGAATGATTCATGCATATATTAAACTCTCCATTGACTGAGATCCATAATGGTTAGGGGTATTTGGTGTTATCTCACTGCTTGTATCTTTCCATGCTGAAAGTTGAGAGCCTGCATAGATTTTGACTCCTTTTGAAATTAATCGGTTGGCATTTGGCAATGACATAATTCTAATGACCAGGCCTGTTTCCCAGATTTCCTTTTTTATCGTCAGAATAGCAATGTATCTACTCACTTTTAAAAAAAGTCTTTAAAATATAAATGAGGATGTTAAATAGCTATTTATAGTATATATATATATATATTAGAATGAAATTAGAAGAAAACGGGGACAAAAAAAGACAATGGGTTACTATTTATTAATTGCAATTAGCAATTTAATTTATCTGTACTAATTGCCTACAGAATATGTTTTGTCTCAATAAGTCCATTGAAACCATTTTCATGGAAACACTTAAAAAAAAATACTAGGGTTTTTTTTTTATAGAAAGGGTTTTTTTGAATATTAGGTCTTCACTGATGTATGCAACAATTTTGCTAGAACTCCTCAGCACGTTTTATTTTGGGATTTATTTAGAATTCTATCCTAACTAATTCAGAGTACTCCTCAAGAATAATTTTTTTGTCTTAAGTTACCAAAAATCAAGTTAATATTTCCTGTTATAACTTAATGAACTTTTGTAATTTTAATATTTCTGGAAATTAATGTAGGCACCAAGAAAGCATGTATGGCATTTTAAGTTTAAGACCACAATAGAGAATATGATGGAAACCTACTTAAAAAACATTATGTCACTGAAAATGAAGATGTAACGTAAATGCATATTTTCACATGTAAGATTCTTGTCATTAAAATATTTTCTTCAATTAGACTATTAAGCTTCCTAAAGTTTCTTGTTCTTTTGGACTACAAACTTTTACTGAATCATTTTAAATAAGATTTTGACAGTAACTTCAGCTATCAACATGAATGACTAATGCCAGGTGATTAGACAGGTCACTGAATTTTAGGCTTATGTCTTTATAGCCAAGAAGGTTCTATGCTCCATTTAAGGCATCTAAATGCCTCTATTATTCTCATCTACAGTAGCAGAACTGCCAAAACACAAGATTTAGAAACTATAGCAAATTTCTTGGGGTATTCCAAAGGCTGTAAGGAAGCCAGTGTTACTACTCGATCTTACATTGTCCATGCATTAGTAGGCAACAGTATTATATTGTTATTTTTGCATATTGGTGCCACTCAGCCTTGCTAAGCTTAGCAGTCGCTTGCATGAACTGTGAGGATAAAATCTTCAGTTTATATCCTGAATGCCTCCTGGTACTTAGCAGCCTCACAGAACATTCGCTGGTATCTATCCAAAGCTGGTGTTGTCCACGTCGTATTTACTACTGTTCTGAGCATTATTCTATATATTCTGCATTCTGATTTTCACTGCCTCAACCTATTTCTCATAGGGAATTGGACTGTATGTTTGGGAGATGAGTCATATGAACAGCAAATAAGTATGTATTTTTAGCAGTCATAATATGGATGAATATACTGTAATAAGATCTTGCCCAAAATTTGTTAGAATACACATGGCAGAGTAATGCTTTCTACACAAAGTACTGAATTGCACATAAGAAAAAAGTATATGAGGAAAAAAAAACCCCTTAACTGACTTTTAGCTTGCAAGGTAGCCATGAACTGTGGTTGGAATCAGCCCATTTCCTTCAGTAGCACATTCTTTAATAAAAAGCATAAAATGTTTCTTTTTAGTTAAGAACTAAGGCAGTTATTAGGACATTCTGATTACTGTCTACAAAAGCATTATATCATGCTTTAAAATGGTCAAAGACTTCAATATTTGTAGAATATTCCAGGTGAAGAGATCCTCCTGGACAATGGTTACAAATTGACACCTGGATAACAGATAAAGTTTATGGAAAATACCCAAGGAAAAGGCTGACACTGAACGGTATTGTAAGGAGAGTTTGGGAATATAAAGCTGCACATATACTGAAATCTCAATCACTTTTGATTGGCAATAAAGTGCCAACCATTAGCCTTTGACTATAGACTGGTTGTCAGTTTCTGAGTGGTGTGTGTGTGTCTTCCAGTGCCTTTGGACTGCCAGAAACACAGATAAGCTCTTGGAAGAAAAAGATCTTGAGCATACCAGTGTTGAATTTTAAAATATTTTCAATATGCTGGATTTTCCCGATTTTCTTCAATTTGATCAGTGAATTAAAAAAAAAATAAACTGTGTTAGACTAAAAATAGATGATTTTAATTAACTGAAAAGATAATAAGTCTGGTTTTACCAATAGAATTGCTGTTTTACTTGGTACTTTGAAGATCCATTAGATATGTTTGGAATTGGATAAAAATCATCTTTATTCAGATGAAAATAATATCGATCCTTGCATTATAAATTTTTAGTTCAGTTTATAAATTCTCAAAAAACACCCTCTTGAAATCTGTTCTTGCTCCCTTCTGGGGATTCACAGATATTTAAATTTTCTTTCTTTCTATCTTTCCACTAATATGCTAATAGCAAATTTGAACCATCTGCCATGTAAACAGAGAAGTGGGTAATAAGAAAAACCTTGACAGCATAGTTCCTCATTTAACCAATTTACAGAAGTTATTATTCATAAAATTAAAATTGTCCTTGAGTTACTTGAAAATTTTGTGGTTGTTATATTTTTTCCTTAATCATCTACTAGTTACAATAAGGAGACAAAACTGCAGTAGAACAAAGTGTGTTTGTTGTGAATGGCAGAATGATATTTAAGTAGGTTAGTTGCACAAATGCTGGGGTTAATTTCTCAGCATAGGGAACATATATATTTCTAGCCCATGAATTGTTTATTTATCTGGACTACTTTGTATGTTCTGTATGAATCACTGTCTAATTGACGGGCCTCCATTAAGTGATGGACCTTCTGGGCTTGTACAAGATCTTTGCACCTTTAAGAGAACAACCTTGATGTTACTTTTAAAGTAGTAAACAAAATATTTGTAAAATGCAGGAAGACAAAATTAATGAGAAACAGCATTTATTTTCATCCTTGAAATGTATTGCAATAAAAATAAAGCCAACATTTCTGTATAGATTCATTATATTCTCATTATTGACTAACATTAAGCTTGTTCTGTTTCAGATTTGCTCTTTAGATATAAGAAGATACCTTTGCAACATCATGATCTGTAATAGGGGCCTTAAGTAGGATTAAAATATCTCTAAAATGAAGGAAAAAAATGAAGATTAATTTTAAAATTAAAGGTGGCACGGTAAATATAAGACAAGCAATACAGTACAACTGATTATTTTATGCCAACTCATAGTGTCTTTTTGTCTACAAGGACCTCTTTTTGCAAGTTTTTATACTGTCAGCTAAAATCACATTATATTCTTAAAATATTGACTATATATGATGTGCTGTTGTCTTTTTTCAGTAACAAGAGTGAAAAGGAGTGGGCTAGAATATTTTGAATGGAAGTAAGAATTAGATAGTCCTTATGAAGAAAAAAAAACTGAAAAAAAGCTAAACTACAATATTTTACAGCAATATTGGAGATAAGGAAAAGAAAAAGTGCCAATTTCCATAGGAATAATGACTTTGTACATATGTTCTATGTGAAACCAACTGATTTCCCTAGTGCTATTTCTTAAAATGAAAAGAGGGTTTTATACTAGAGAGTCCATAGAATAGCCTTTCTAGTCACAGACTGGTGTTTCTATTAATTTCACAATTTACTGACACCCCTCTGATTTTCTTCAGTTTATGTACATCTGTCTCTCAGTCTTCTCTTGTACACCAGCTCTATAATGGACTGGTAATTATATTTCAAGTGTTCCTTTGCTGCTTGATTGTATCACAAATAGATTCTTTACAGGATCATGTAAAGTAAAGCAAGTGCTGCAAACCTGAGCTCTCAAATTTGAATATAACTGATTGTTAGTTTCACTTAATTGAACAAAGTATCCTGGTTATATTGCCTTGCAAAGGAAGTACATTAGGGCAGAATTTCCATGTCTGCTAGCTACTGACTAGGTATGTGTTGTGAAGGCTGCAGGTAGAGGATGCTTAATGAGGATGTTGAGCTGTGTAAGAGGTGATTCACCACCATTCTGTGATCACAGCAGGTGACGAGGAGCACCTTCACGGTCACCTATTATCAACACAAGAGAAAATGGGTACAATATAATTTTTTCTCTAATAGCCAAGGGTTTGCTTATTGGCTCAAATAATCACAAAAAATATCCTGAATAATTTTAATTTTAAAACTCACAATGTCCACTTTTATATAGGATTTGTTTTTTATTTTTACTGTGATGGAAGAATGTGACTTGTGATGAATAATTTTATAGAGCTTAGATAAGAATGGTGTGAAGTACTTTGATTTCTTCAAGTTCACAGAATCACAGAATGGGCAAGATTGGGAGAGATCACAGTGGGTCATCTGGTCCAACCTTTCTGCTGAAGCAGGGCCATTATAGAGCGTAATTTCCCATGCATCAGTTTCTACCCACTGCCTCTTGTCCTACTGCACCACCAAGAAGAGCCTGGTTCCTTCCACTTGACATCCTCTTTTCAGATACTTCTGTACACTGTTGAGGTCCCCTCTCAGTTGTGTCTTCTCAAGGCTGAAGAGACCCAGCTCCCTCAGGCTTTCCTCATAAGAGAGGTGCTCCAGTCCCTTAATCATCTTTGTTGTCCTCTGCTGGATCTTCGACTTGTTTCATTCTGACAAACACACCTGCTCTGATCAGAACATAAGATATTTTCAAATACCTTTAGGAGTGAATGAAAATGTTTTAAGTTTGATTCCACTCTTGTGCTGATTCTGTTTGAGTCACCTCTTTACAGTGGGGTAAGTAAAGATTTCTTCATTCTGTTTCTCTACGTTTAGAACAAAATTTCAGACCTTCTTCTACAGTTATTTTGCAGGTATATAGCTTTGTTAAACAGTAAAGCATACTTGTTGCCAATCATAGATGAAAGAATGGGGAATCCCTATGAAGAAAATTAATGAAAATATTAAATACTTTCCAGAAAGGTGGTTGTGCTGCGATTTCCTCATACACCCTTTAGTTTTCTGTTCCTGATTGTTTTGTAAATTGTCCGCAAAGTGCCCACATAAGTTGCAGCATATGTCCTCCAACAGGTGAGCAAAGATATCATACACTGTTCCACAGCTAATCACAGTTACTTGCATATAAATTTTAATCAGTCCATTAAAAATCACATAGGCTTTTTGGTTCTCCTCTGCCAAATGTAAATACAATTCATACAGGGCCAGGATCAGAAACATGTTGCTCAGCACAAAGGGCAAAGTGCTAACCTCAATGTTGCAGCTGAAACTCTAACAGATGCATTCATTAGTCTGCTGAAGTATGTTACTATGTTTGATATTCCACCCCCACCCCTCTATGCAATTCAAGAAGGAAACATCCCGCAGGGTCTGTATGTGAGATTTAAATATGATTCCAACACAGTCGAATGCCTTACCTAATATTGAATACTTCCAGCTGAAATCATTAGTTGCATAATTACTACCACTGGTTAGTCTTCCTGACATAGTGTGAGCACCTTGGCCCACTCCTGCTGTGCATATTCCTGCACTGCATGTACCAGGAGGAAGGTTCCTCCTCCATCTCAGAATTTGACAGGTAGGACTGACACCTTCTACAACAGGTATGAGGCTCTGGAACTAGAAGGCCAGGCAACTAATGAGGTGAGTGAAGGTCCTTCTGGGGTAGTGGGGCCTCCTAAAACAACACCACCTGTACCCTGCATCAAGACCTTCTCTGTTAACAGGAAAAGAGGGGTAGTTGTAATAGGAGACTCCTTTCTAAGGGGAATGGAAGGCTTGATATGCAGACCAGACCCAACTTACAGGGAAGTTTGCTGAGGTCACTTGGTCCGTTCAACCTGGAGAAGAGGAGACTGAGGGAAGACCTCACTGCAGTCACAACTTCCTTGTGAGGGGAAGAGGAGAGGCAGGCACTGATCTCTTCTCTGTGGGGACCAGTGACAGGACCCAAGGGAATGGCCTGAACTTGTGTCAGGGGAGGTTTAGGTTGGATATTACAAGAAGGTTCTTCACCCAGAGGGTGGTTGGACGCTGGAATAGGCTGCCCAGGGAAGTGGTCACAGCACAAAGCCTGACAGAGATCAAGAAGCATTTGGAAAATACTCTGAGGCACATGGTGTGACTCTTGAGGATGGTCCTGTGCAGGGCCAGGAGCTGGACTAGATGATCCTTAGGGGTCGCTTCCAACTCAGCATATCCTGTGATTCTGTGATAAAACAGTCAAAGGACAAAAAACTTTGATGGAAAATAAAGAGAGAATTGTAGGAATATGCTCAGCTGGGCTGGACTAGGAGGTTGACTTTGTAATTCTCTAAATCAAATGTTCAAAGAAAAATATAATTATGAAAAAAATGTGAGTAACACTGCACCTTTGTGTTATTTCTAGCAGTCATGGAGCAGCTGTTAGAGGTTACCCCAAGATTATAATATTGTCACTGAAATTATTTGCAGAACATATCCTTTTTTTTCTCTATAACTCCATAAACTCTTGTACTCTTAAGTTAATGATTTCCATGTATTCCATGTATATGCTTTAAAATGTATCTCTCTTTTCTTTTTTTTGGAGGGTTTTTGAGACCGAGATATACCAGCAGTTCATTTGCTGTTTTTCTTCTGCCAATGACATAGTGTAGCTTTGACTGGACTCTAGAAATCCATCTTGTCATCCAGCAGTACCTTTTCTTATCTACATGTCTGCGCATTCACATCAACTGGCAAGTAACTGTAAACATGTGTAACAATCTTGTGATATTTTTAAAAGAATTTTGTCAACAGCACATTCCAACCTGCTCTCTTGTCAGACCAGTTGTTAAAGCCCATTTGAAGAAGTGATCTCAGTCCAATTCTGTGCTGACAAGATTCAATTTCACAGAATAAGCAGCGCCATCATAACCAGTCTGGGCTTTGTGAGGAGGAAAAGGTCTGATCTCCTCCCCCATGTAATCAGCAGGATTCTCAAAGGCAGGGTAATCTTAAGAAAAAGGAATTGTTTTCACCACCACACTCACTTTTGAGTCAAATAAAATTATATTCTCTTCTTTGGAAGAGAAGTTCATTGATTAAACATGTAATAAAGTATGCAGGTATGCTTTTCATTTGAAGTGTCATTTAATTAAATTAGGAGGAAGGAAGATCAAGACAAAGAAAAGGAGGTTGCTTTTGATACAGGATATAAATAAGTTGTGGAGCTTCTTGCTGCAGGATGTATAAATTAAAAGTGACTATTTAAGTTCATAGAAGAAAATCTATTAAAAATGTATGCAATTATACAATCTTGAGAAGTCCCTGAGTCACTTACTAGTGGAAAACAGCGTAAGAAACTTTTATCATGTCCTTCATGTGCCATTCCCTAGGGAAGTGCTTTGGAGGCACATGACAGACCTTTGGTCTGACATAATACAGCTGGTTTTTTCATTTTAAGGTCTTAGAAGACCTGAAAGAGTAGTTTCATAAATCAAGATAATGCATTAATTCACTAATTTAGCTAAGCATAATTAAATAATTGGCAATAAGATTTTACGCTTACAGAATTTCTCTCTAATAATATAAACAAAAGATCTAAAAAATTTGGAAAAAATCTTATTCAGGAATTTGAAAATTGATCTAAGTATGTGTGTTTACTAGAACTAGTATCTCCAAGTCAAACTAAGTTGTTCTTAATTTGCAAATCTATTCTGTAGAGAGATTCACATACAACTCAGATACTGAATAAAAGTCTTGTTATTTGCTATTTCTATGGAATATGTCTGGGAGAACTCTCCTTTTTATGTTCAGTCTTTCACCCACTTCCTGAGAAACAGTTACTACTTAGTTACATTTAAGAGGTACATATGAAAGAAAAATCACAGCTAAATTATTCAGTAAAACAAAGAGAACCATTATTTGGTTCTGGTTTGTTTGTTTGTTTGTTTTCCCTTAGAATTATCTTAACCTGTTCAGATATTGATTCAAAGAAATTTAATGAAGGAATGACAGATCTCTTGTCATCAACTGAGCAGACAAAAAGTGAACCTGGAAACTGCCAAATATAGTGAGCCAACAGCACTGTGCTTTTCCTATAGACCAAAGCTGTTTCCAAACACATTTCATGTTATCTCATAGCCAACCCTATGTTCCTATTTCCTATGGACCTCAAGAAATGAATGCATTTTTCCATAATTGCTCAGCATCCCGAAGGCCCATACCTGAAACGTGTGTGCACTTTCCCTGTTGGCAGATTGTAGTGCCTCTCTTAAGGCAAAAAGATCATTTTTGGGTGTTCTAAGCTGAGTAGGCATCTTGGGCAGTACTTTGAAGTATGATAGTATATGTTGAAGGTTATGTCTCTTGCAGGTGGAGAAAGGGAACTTGTTGAAACCCTCTTTTCACAAGTGGATTTGTTAGAAAGCCTAAGGATGTGAAAGAAAGCTGTCTTCCTCACCCTTTGGCTTTGAATGCACCATGACTATTCAAAACTGTGGAAGGCCACAGCAGGATACACTGGAAATCAGGCAGATATTGTCACCGAGGCAGTAATTATCAATTCCAGACAGGGACTCAGTTTTAGTTTTGCATCAAAATAGCATGAAACTAGAGGAAGGCTGTTTTCAGTTACAAGGGTGGAAGAGCACTCTAAAATAACCATTTGGACTCCAAAAATTTGGAAGTCAAACCACAATGTGAACTCAGTCTTATTAAATTTTTATGTTACAGAGGCAGAGTAATAATCCAGAGCAGGTGTGAGACATAGTGGCACTGGTACAGTTCTTATTCCTTTCATTTTTACATAATTATTACATAATAATTACATAATAATACATTAATACACATGCGATAACTGAAATGAATGCACTGGAACTGTTTTGTCACACATCTGAGTGTTCAATGTGGTGTTACTTAGCTGTTCATTCTGCATAGCGGTAAAGCCTCTCCTTCTAACCTAAAGAGAGTGTTTGTTTGCTTTTGCCTTTAAGTGTCTTTTATCAGCACAATCAAGGCAGTTACCCATTAAAATGTTGTCAGATACAATAACCAAAGCTGTTCTTTTAAACCTGCTGAGGAGAGTTTTAGCTCTAATATGTGTACAGACTGAGACTAACCTCACCTGTCTTTGTGCAGCATATGACACCCAAAAAAGGAACTAATTATAATCTTCTTACCCCTTCATTCAAAATAGTTTCTGACTTGCGTAATTCTTTAGAGGTTATTTTGACAGCAGGTTGTAGATGCCTTATGCTGTGGTTTCTTTTGTGTTGCTTCCCCACTGATCTAAACGCTTACCTCACGTCTGTCTGCCAGTGCCATCAAAAGTCTGTCGCAAATGAAACAATTGACCAAGAGCCAGTGAATTTTCTGACCTGTGAATGAATGGTAGGAACTTGATATGACATCCAATGGGAATGCAAATAGGAAAGGAAAATTACTCCTTTGAAGAGAGTTCTGCAGTTCCCAGTATAGAGCAAAAGCATGGTTAGCTGCTATCCAGCCAGACTTCACAGCTTTACAGAGAGCAGACTCTAGGAGATTTTTTCTGTAGGATCAGCAGCCAACCCCTAAAACAAACAAAAACTTTATGGAGACATCAAGAAGTACATATGCACAGCCAGAACTGATCCTTTCTTTCTTTTTTTGCCTGCTAGATTTTAAGGACTCCATCTGCAACTGGGAAGTAGTTTCCCTGATGTTTCTGAAATAACTGCAGTCTGAGACACCACAAAATGTGAAAGTTAAAACCAGTAACTATATTCAAATAGTATTACAAATACAAGTGTATTCTATATTGGCATAACTTCTGGAGGCAAAACAAAGTCCTAAAGCATTTTATTTTTTCTCCATCTTTTCTCAAGCAGGAGTCACTGTAAATTTAATCTTGCTTAGAGTACTGACTTATCTGTGTCCCTCCCCAGATGTTACCTATCAATAAAATACTTTCTCCAGAGCTGCTATGCTACCTTTCAGCCATGGCAATGTAAGTGCTATGTCTTCTCAAGCGTTTTTGATTGCTAGTGATGTCTTTCTTTGGCAGTATTTTATGGCAGGATCATGATGAACAGTCTTGAGGTTTTTGACAGATCCAAGTGTTGTACTTTAAGATTTGAGAGGTTGTGCTTAGGGGGCATTGGGGCTGTGCACAAATGGGTCAGGAGTGTGCCTTCTGCCCTCATACTTTGGTGAGGAAACTGAAACAATAACATGGTAAAAAAAGCACATCAGAAAAACTGACAACTGGACTGAGAAAGTTGTTTACTGCAGTTCTTACACTTATTATTGCTTATGGGCTATGGAAAAGAACTGTGAAAAAGGGCTCTAGATTGTATCTTAGATATTTAATTCTATTTATGTATGTCATAAGTTGCTAAATTTGCCATGCTGCCTGTCCTTCTACAGTGTCAGGCCAGGGTTTTCTATATCACACTTATAGCCAAGTGTTGGCCTGCACATAGAGTTTCTTCTGTTCAAAAGACTCATAAAATGCTTGAAATTAAATAATAACTGTGTAGAAAGTGGCTTAATAAATATTGGAGTGTAAATATACCATAAACATAAAAATTGAATTAAAAAGATTCAGTTACAGTCCAATCTACATTATTTTTTCCTGGTATAATCAAAGAGCCATAATATTCAGATACATAGTCAATATTTATGAAACAACTAAAGAAGAAAAGGGTTTTTTCCAGCTTTGATGATAGTGAATGTAAATGCATCTTCAAACCTCAGTTCCTCAGTTCTTGATAAAATTCAAGAAATCTGTAGATTGAACCAAGTCATATACTGTTCTGTAAGAACACAAGAAGAGTAAGTCAGAACAGCAATATGTAAAGGACTAAGAAATAATAATGATAAACCAAAAAGGTTTAGAGTCAACATTGTTAAAATGTCCTGTTGGACGCTATGGAACTGATGGAGTGATCTGTCTTTGTTTATTATGCTCTCAGAGACATCTATCTGACAAAGTACAGCTAAAATATTGCCTGAAGTGGCGAAACTAAATGTGGTTAAAAAGGCAGCAGAGAGGTGTGTGGGCATAAATAGGCCTTATCATTGACAAAACTGCTCTGTACTGTGTAGTTGTTTGTGCTGGATGGATCACAAACTCTCCTTCCCTGAAGGATAATGAATCTTTCACAGCGTATGAACCTTCTTTTCTTGTAGGAACAAAGAAGATATCTCTTCACACATAAACCCTGCCTTAGAATGAGATAAAAATAAGTGTTTCTTTTTTTCTAGGAGTATTTTTCTGAAAACAATGTTGTCCTAGATCATAGAATCATAGAATCATAGAATGATTCCATAGAATAGTTAGGGTTGGAATAAAACTTAAAGGTTGTCTAGTTCCAACCACCTGGTCATGAACAGGGGCACCTTTCACTAGGCCAACTTGATCAAAACCCCATCCAACCTGACCTTGAACACTTCCTGTGATGGGACATCCGCAACTTTTCTGGGCAACCTGTTCCAGTGCCTCACTACCCTCTGAGTAAATAATTTCTTCCTAGCATCTAAGCTAAACCTAAACCATTCCTTGTTTTTTTAAAAGCCATTACCCCTTGTCCTGACACTGTTCATAAAAGGTTCCTTTCCCTCCTTTTTATAAGCCCCCTTATGGTACCAGAAGGCCACAAGGAAGTTATGAAGTTTGTCACCATCTTTCTTTATAAGCCCCCTTTAAGTACTGAAAGGCTGTAACAAGGACTCCTCAAAGCCTTCTCTTCTTCAGTCTGAATAACCCCAGCCCTCTCAGCCTGTCTTTGTAGGAGAGATGATCTATCCCTCTGATGATCTTCATGGCATCCTCTGGACCTGCTCTAACAGGTCATCATTTTTCTTGTGCTGAGCTGGACACAGCACTCCAGGTGGGGTCTCACCAGAGCAGAGTAGAGGAGCAGAATCACCTCACCCAACCTTCTGGGCCTCTTCTTTGGATGCAGCTCAGGATGCCATCGGCCTTCTGGCTTGTGTGAGCACACTGCTGTCTCCTGTCCAGATTTTTATCCATGAGAATTCTCAAGTCCTTCTCTGCAGAGCTATGCTCAATGACTTCTTCTCACAGTCTGGACTCGAATCTGTGATTGCCCCAACCCAGGAGCAGGACATTGCCCTTGTGCTTGTTGAATTTCATGAGGTTTTCATGGGCCGCTTCTCATGTTTATCCAGGTCTCTCTGGAAGCATCCTGTCCTTCTGTTGTATCAACTGCACCACTCAGCTTCATGTCATCTGAGGGTATACTCAATCTCACTATGTTATTGATGAAGATATTGAAGAACACTGATCCCAGGACAGAGCCCATAATTCTGAACAACAAAACTATTTTCTGTAAGTTCCTTCTAAATGAGTGTATGCTACATTTTCAAAGAAGATTAATTTTTGTCTTTTTCATTGAAGGACTCATGCATATCTTCTATATTAATGTAGTTTTCTCTATTGTACAGTCTGAATGTATGCCTTTGTTTCAATATTTTGTTCAATATTTTGTTCAATCTGTGGTTTTCTGAAATAGAACCTGCTCTATTAGTGAAGTAACTCAACGATGCGTCTGAATGCAAACTATCCACAAGACATCAAGTATTAAGAATTATTATAAGTGACAGAAATGTTCAAACAATGTGCAACTTTCAACATAATTCACTCAGAGTGTATTTCAGATTTTCAAATAGAAACCTTGATGGATCAAAACACTACATAACTGGAGGGCAGTTCACAAGTCCCATGTGCATATTGCTATTGATACAGTTCATGTTTTCAGCTAGCAAATTGTTTATGTTTCATTGTATCAGGGTATTTTTTGGAGAAAATCTGTCTTTTCCTGAGGGTCTTGCAAAAAATTTATTAGAATTAGATTTAGAAAAGAGCACTAAGCTTAAAAAAAAAAGTGTAAGCTAAGCATAGAAGTATACAGTAATAATTGCTTGAGCATGTTGCCACATGTAAGCCCATCACAACATGACTAAAATGCAGAGTTGAGGGGACTAAACATATTTGCCCATCAAATGCTGTAGCTTATTTTCCTATAAAAAACCTAGGTTTGTTGTATTTCTCCCCTGTATGTATATAGCTGTGTATGTATAGTTTATGTAG
This sequence comes from Cephalopterus ornatus, assembly GCA_013396775.1. NCBI lineage: Eukaryota > Metazoa > Chordata > Aves > Passeriformes > Cotingidae > Cephalopterus > Cephalopterus ornatus. The sequence continues at coordinate 254,051 of VZRE01014803.1, forward strand.
TTATTCTTTTCTATTTAATAAAATGTTTGGTCTTCAGACATTGAGATTTAATTGAATATGTAATCACTTGCATCTCAGCAGGAATCAGAAAAAAAGCCAGAGAATTAACACGGAAGTCAAGGAGATATTGAACACTTGTGAGCATCAAGAAGTCAGTCAAGTAGGAACTCCATATGGGTCATCTCTGTGATCAGAAAGAAATATCACTGTTAAAGAAAAGAAGGATCAGATTATTCTTTTAACTTTGTTTTTGATGGCTTTTTAAAGCACTGTCTTGAGATATGGTTAGCTTGAAATGTGTTTTTGAGAAAAAAAAGATAATGGGCATAGATAAAGGCTTACAGAGGCTTATGCTGAAACTGTTGAAACTGATGAAACAAATGTTTAGTTATTTTATAAATTGGCCCAACAGAATATGAAATATTGGGTTGAAAACTTCGAGTTTATCTGAAAGATAATCAACAGTGTTTTGATTACTCAGTAATTCTCTCAAAGAAATAATGGTGGTAGAAACAATCATTTGTAAGTGTTAATTCCTTTAAATGGTCCTTATTCTGTTTTCGACTCCTCACTTTCTTTTCACAGTTGTGATACACGATGTCCACATTTATTTTTAGTATTCCCCAAGCCTTTTATACTGCTTGGAGTGTTGGCAAAACATCATGATTCTGACCAGTTCGGCTGCATTCTGTAATCTCAGCTCAGACCAGATGGTGAGCCTCAGCTGCAGTGTGAAACAGGTAAAAAAATCCCCAAACTTAAAAGCCTATGAATCTTTAAAATATTGTCAGTTTTATAAAAGATAACTTCCAGACAACAAGTGTTTTTATATGTATTTATTTTAAATATTTATGAAACTGCATATCATTAATGCTAGTGGAAGTTGATTGCTGATGACCAATGTTATCCTTTTAGCCTTCTATGGATTTTAGTTCTTGTTTAACTATAACCTCTGCAGCGTATTTTACCATGCATAACTTCTTATAACTTGAAGAGTTGCAAGAGAGGTTGCAGAGAGGGCTGGGGTTTGATTTTATAAATAAATGAAGAGATTAAATTACTGTACTTTTAAATTATATTACTTTACTTTTTTACTATATGATGCATGCAGGACTGGAACCAATATAAGCTGATGAATTACCCAGAGCAGCAGATACTGGCTTAAGACATTTCTAAGGAGAAAAGGGGTGTTGAGTGAGTGACATATTTACCCTTGGTGCAACAGAAGTTCTTGGCTGTGTTGTTTGAAGGAGGGCGGATTTATTTTTTCTATCAGTATTATTGAGATTAAGTTGCTATATGTTTTGTTCCTTGTTCATATGGAAAAGACATTCAAACCTTGATTGCTCTGATAGTGGTTGGATGTCTGAAGCAGATATAACTAATTACAAAGGAGTAGGATACCTGGTGCAATAGTAGGGTGCACAGAGAACTGCTTTTGGACATTTTCACCCCTCCTAGGATTACACCATGGGCACTGCCATTGGACCTTTTATTTTGTTCTCCTTTCTGCATGCTCACTTTTGCTCCCCGTTCTGCTCTCTTGCTTTTGCCCTTCGTTCTGCTCCTTTCCCAAAGCTCCCGAACCTAGAAGAAAAATAAAAACTCTACAAATGAACTCTCAGAGTTAATTTCCTAATTTTGTGGGTTTTTAAAAGGTTACATTAGGACTTTGAATCCTGTTACTTTTGAAAATGTATAGCTAGAAAAACCTGACTGTAAGCAGTCAACTAGGATATATTTAATTTGTCCTTTTTTTTTTTTTTTTTTTTAATTCCAGAAAGGAATGTTACATCTAAATACACCTTCATGTTCGAGAGCTTTTAGCTGGTTCATTTAATGAAGGCCCCTCATGAAAATTTGCATCATGTCTGGGAGGGCTCCATAAGAAAAGTGTTAGTATGTATTATAATTTTCAAAGCAGAAGCTTTGCTCAGAAACTGGGGACAAGCGAAGCAGAAAGCCCATGGTTAACCCTGAGGTCAACAGAAGATGGAAACCTATTACAGATTCAATAGACTCTTTAAAAGAGTGAGTGAAATCTCCTTAGCAAGACTGTGTTACAAAATAAATCACTGAAGTTTGAAAATAGCATAATTCTAGTTTTCTGTCCACACTGTCTGTAAGGTTCATTGTTTACAGTCTCCAAAGGTTTACAGTCTTCAGCTGAAGGTCTAAGAATTCTACTAATAAAACCAACATTTCACTAAAATTTGTGATTTTAGTAGAGTAACTGCTTTTTCGATTAAGTGACACTTTGCAGTCTGAAAGCAAATAATGTTAGCTAAAAAAACCACACAAAATAACCCAACAACAAAAAAAACCCAAACCAAAATATCCGGGTCCTCCTTCAGGAAAATGCTTTTTACTGGTAACAGTTGGATCAATCATTCCTTTGTATATATGGATAAATGGGTTCTGTTATATTTCTTGTTGAATGCAAAATCTAAAGAATACTAGGTTCCTTAAAGGCATCTCAAACCCTTCTTGCTAAAACCATGGGAATGCCAAGCAGTGGATGTTTGGATAGGTCCTTCATTAACTTCCTAATGGTTCTCATTTCAACAACTGTAATCATAATTTAGTAAAATGATACTTAAAACAACCTGAGTAGCAAAGCAACATACCAAATAAAATCACCATTCTACTGGCAGCATGTGTGACTCGTATGAATGCTGAGCTCAAATGACAGTGTCAGTCTGGTTAGAGCTCTTAAAGCTCGTTCTGCTGTGGCCAATGTTTGCATCCACAACTCTGGGGCATATCCATCTGGATAGGGAATTCTGTTGCACGAACCAGCAGCCTTTAGCACTAGAAGCCATACACAGAACCACCTGCTGTTTGCATGGCTGTACTTTATTCAGCAACATAACATGACATAACTTAACATATAAGATAACATCAGATAACGTAACGTAGCAACCTATCCTTGAACAAACACACCAGCTGTCATTGAAACTGCTCTTTGCTTCTGTTTGTGAGTGCAGCAACATCATCTTGCTCTGCTACAATCACGATTGCAGTTGTTGTGCAGGGTCTTTTGTAATAGCACTATGGAAAAAAAAGATCAGCTACTGCTATTTTATGTGAATATAATGAAACAAAGTCCAAGTCTAGAAGGAACTAACGTGCTCGCAGTCAATCTGCTTCTGATGCAGAAGGATCTGAAAGTGAATGTAGCCTTTAGGAACTATATAAAATATTTATAGTATCTTGTTCTTTATTTATCAATGCCACCAGCAACAAAACACTGCCTCATTTTAAAGAGGCTGCATTTATATAGCAGTGCATAAAAGAAGCATGCAAAAGTAAAGGGATAGAGAAATAACCCTGCCTTTTAAAATGAAATTTAAATTAAAAAACAGACAAATACAGCTCTGAAAAACAATTCCAATCTTTGAGCTGAATCTCTGTATTACATATGTATAAGTATGCATATATATCATGCACATTTATCATGCTTTTAGCTGTTTGATACAAATCTGTGTAGGGTACTCTTTATTTGATCCCTTCTGACTGCTTGTGTAAAATGACTGACTTCAGTTTGGATAAATTATTTCAGTATAAATGCTCTATGTAGAGAAAAATAAATGCTTAGAATTTCTATCAGATCATGGTGGCCATCTGCAATCCCAATGGCTTGCAATAATGAGCTCATTTAAAAGCACAAAGAGAAGAAAAAATGCTCATTCAGAAAATAGTGTTCAGAAGTTTGTGCATATGAGCAGTTTTGTATATAACATTTGCATTTCAGTTTATTCATTTAAGTGAACAGCACACGAAAGTAATAAAAATGAGAACAATTTTTGTGCATTGTTTTAATGCTTGATTTAACTATTTAAAAAGCAAAATAAAAGTGCAAGTGAATTTCAAACCACAGAATAACTGTTGTGGATGGCCTTTCGTGTTCTTGCTCAGCAGAGAAAGAATTCACTTTTGATTCCTTTGTAGCTTTGCAATACTGATCACGTCAGTCACAGGCAGACAGAGAGCCAGTTACCATTTGTCATTCATCTTTATCGTGCATCATTCATAAGATGGAGCACCAAGAAGAAATAATGTTCTGAATAACCCTAACTCAAAACCTAACATGCACTTTTCTGTCTGTATGTTATTCTTTCTAAGGTGGACATGAACTAACATTTTATATCAAACTAAACACTGTCAGAACATACAGGACACAACACTACTAAACTACTGTTTTGCCTCAGTAGGAGAACAGATTAGTTTACAAAAGCAAAAGGAGAGCACAGTCTTTTTGTGTTGTCATGTTTCAAAATGCCTGGCATTAAGTCTCTGTGTATGTCTGTTTTTTATTGGCTAAACAACATTCATTTTCTGTTTTCATGGAAAAACATTTTCGTTGATCGACTACAGAGCAAAATGCATAAATGGTTAAAAACTTTCTGGGGACCTCTCCCATGATGAAGAATTGAAGGATTATGCCGCTGACTAGTGTTTTGTAGAATGGCTTATTTAAAGTAGAGCAAAAATCCTGATGTAGCTGAAACTTCACTCAGTTCCCTGAACTGCCATTATGCAGTCAGTCTTTTAAATATTGTTATATAAAGCAGATCTCATCCTATTTTAATAGTTAAGGCTTTTGAAACAAGCTCTTTTGACAGTGTAAGAAACATTTTAAAAAGTCTGATTTTAGGAGGAAGTTTCTGCTAGCAGGATATGTGTGATCAGTGGTCTTTTTTTTCTATATGACCCACTATTTTTTACCAATGTTAGTCCCAGAGAGGAAACCATAGTTATTCATATTCTGCAGTGAATAACAATTATGTTGATCTGGCCTTTTCTAAGGTAGGAAAAAGGCTGCAAAGAAAATGAAAGGAACTTTTGCTCCAGTTGTGAAGAAGAAAAAAAAAATCTCAAGAGAAAATGAAAAGAAGTCAAAGGTTTACATTATAATGGGGGAAGGGGGTTGGTGTTGGGTTTTTTTGTTTGTTTGTTTGGGTTCTTTGTTGTTGGCTTCTTTTCGTTTGTTTGGTTTTTTTTGTGTGTGTGGAAATAGCTTGTATTCTTCCCCTCCTCAGGACCCCTCATCCTAAGGAGAGATGTGAAGAAGAGGTCCATTATCTCTTTTGAGAACAGTAGTGACACAGTTTAAACTTAGCAGCTCTCTAAGTAACACTGTCAATGCTGCTTTGATAATTAGTGATGAAGGAAAGTGTCCCGAAGCAAGTGATGTTAATATTTTAGTAGGTGGCGTCTTCTCTGCTAAGTCAGTATTGCTAGAGGGCATTTTGATGTTGGGGTTTCAAAATGTAAAGTTGACGTCTTGGTCCCTTGTAGCTGTTGAGATACAAGGCAGGGGTATTTTTACAAAGATGAATAATAATACAGAAATATGCATGTGATTTTCTTCATTTTTACTTAATGTCGGTGAGGTGAACAAATGCTCCTAAAGGCCTTTACTCTTTACCCTTTTCAGTGATCTGTGCACTAATGTTAATTAAGCTGTACCTAATTAACATTATTATTGGATTCATATCCTCAAGCTAATGGAGAACAATCAATTCATATGAATCAGAAATTTTATTGAGATCTAAGTAATCAAAGGCCTAGAATGCAAAGAAAATGATTTGGGAAGAAAAACAAATGGTTGTTACTTAGCATTTATGAGGCTTCTTTCTCAAATCCTTTAAGCAGGTCTCTCCTACTGTAACTCCTGCACTCTAAACTTTTTTATCTGAACAGTTCTTCTTCCGAGCAGTTTGTCAGTCTGAGTTGGGATAATGGGATTGTGTTCACATTTACCCTCTCTTATGAAAATTGATTTATATGTTTTCAGTGTGTTGTGGGGAAAAGTCACAACTCAAAATGTCATTCTGCAAATGCAGCCTGAGTTTTTAAAAATCCCATCTATTCCTGTGTACAAAGCAGCAACTGACAGTACTGTAACCATGGAGACCTGCAGCAGATTCAGGAGTTTATTTTAACTCTCATGCTTCAGACCAGAAAATGTTAGATACTCTGCATCACGTAGGTGACAAAGTCAGCCTTAGGGGAGGGCCACTGGATATGCAGCGTGCTGGAGACCCTCTGGAATCAATGGATCAAGGTCTGTCCTCAGAAAAGACTTTCATTGGGTCAACGTCACTGCATTCCTGGGACCGTATATAGAGTTTGAAGACTGAAAAAACTCTTATGCTGTTATTTGATTTTCAAAAATACTTAGAATCCTGGCTGTGACTGGAAATCAATATTTTATCTTCCCTTACAAGAGATCTACCTCATCCCAGCCTTTCTAGTGATTAGAATTAACTTTTAGTAAGACTACAGAATTTTATCTTTAAGTCATATTGCCACGAAACTTTCCCTATTAATAGAATATGTCAGGACAGAATTCACAGTATGGTGTAAACTATTGATTTCAATGTTGTTTCATTAGAGGTACATTTGATCTTAGGCAAATATTTTTTACACTATGGCTCTATATCTTTTCCATGTTCCTCCACAATATCCTCCTATCTTAGCAATTTTTATTAGAGAAACTTTACTTAGGTCAGGTCATAAACAAATAGCAGCTTTAAGTAATAGTTCCAATAGTATCTCTAAACTGTGTTAGTTGCATTTTGGCAGAAACAGCTTCTGGATGTTCCTTGCTGGGTATGATCAGAATTAGGATCAAACAGTTGCAAACATTGATTTAGCATGAGTAGCTATACAAAATCAAGACTGTTTAAACAGCAGAAAATCCAAGAAGCAAGTCAGGGATTGTAAATAGGTTAATGACTAACTGGGGAGTATAAAATAAAAGTATTTTGGTGAGGGAAATAGAGGGGAAAAACTGACCCACAGTATCTATCAATCATATTTTTCTGTTCAAACAGCAGAGCTTTCAACATTTGGCTTGTCTTATCGGTATCACCAGCTCTGATGTTGCAGTAAGTGATATGTGGCTACATGCCCCAGAATGAAGGAGATATACTGATGCTTGCGGCTAATATTTCTTCTGGATATAAGATACCTGTATTATTGAACAGGACAAATGATTCTTTAGAATGCTACTGCCTAATTTAGTACAGAACAACTGATAGGGAAGAAAAGGTTAGACTTGAAAATTAGGGTCTTTTCTATGTAGGTTTCAATTTTCTATTTAAGGTTTCAATCTCTGAACTTTAGACCACTCGGAGGGTGTACAATATGTTTTTTGCCCTTTCTCTCTCATTTTCAGATAATTCTCATGCAGTGTCTAATCAAATATTTGCCTTGCTCTACACTCCTATCTATGCACAGGAAATTCTGTATTTTGTGTGGGTGGAAAAAAACATCTGCACCCACTATTCTTCCTTGATTCTGCTCATTGTAATACATTATAAACAGCGGGAAGGGAGTGTTACTGCTTTTGGTTTAACAGTGGGGAGTGATTAGAGCATGGAAATGCTTTCTGTAGTTGTAGGCTATGAGCATTTCTGAACACAACTAATAAGTAGGAATCTGAACAGAATCTATCATGGCCTTTACTGAAATAACAGCTTTTCCCTGCTTATTGCCAGCCCACCTCTTAAGATGCACATCCAGGACGTTGATATAAGAGTTCTCCTCTCTGAGGATGAGGCACTCTCAGACATTTTTCCTGCCCTGTGATACGTAAGGGCTAGAGATTTTTGCCTGGCCATGAATCCTGCACACATTAGATGTTTTCCTGAAATGCCTCTTTCTTTCTAATAATCCTCTGGCATGAATTGCTGCATGGAGTTATTACATCCCAGATGCATAAACTCATATTTTATCTTATTGAACGTCAGCAAAAGTGTCAAGGAAAGAGAGGAGATTCTTTGGAAGAAAAAAATATGCAAAAATCAGAAGTGAGGAAAGAAAACAAAGAAGAGAGAAAAGGAAATATTTGGAAGGTAAAAATCATGGAAGATAAAAATACTGATGAAAAGGAAATTAAAAAAAAACATGCATTTTTTATGGCTGTTGCACTTCTGTATTGCATTGTCATTCCAGGAGCATAGCAGATCTAGGTAACAGGGATAAAAAGCAGTTTCCATGTTATATTTATAATCTTACATTTTTTCTTGCAACAGTGGGATAAAACAATGTAGAAAGGTTTGTATGGTGCCATGGGATTCTGAAGCTACTGCAAGTTCTCTGATGGAATCTGTCAAATGTAAAAGCATATTCGTTAAGGTCATGCACTTCTCTGCTTCCAGCTCTGTGCAGCTGTGGCATTTTTCCATCTGTGTTTCTTGTTAGAGATCTGAATGACTCATCCTTGAATTTGCCTTTGAGGTAGACAGTTTTCCTATGGCAATGAAATCCAGCTGGTACACAAAAAAATTTGTGTGTCGGTGTCAAGGAAGGATCATTCTTCGATAAGTTCAACTCAGTCTTAAAGCTGGAATTTTAACTTTCATTTTAAAGTAATATTTTATTGCTTTGCAGGATTTTTTGTATAATAACATTTTAAAGTAAGACACCAAATATTAAAAACTCCATATATTATTAGTTAAACACTTCATATAGATTTTCAAATAGCATTAGAAAACAAACCTAAATCCTACTGAACCTCAATTTTCTTCTCTGAAAATATCAGTATTTGCTAATCATGATTAGTTCTACTCATAAACACAAAAAACTGTCCGTCTGACAAATCAAACAAAATTCAAAATTTCACTATAATTTTAACATTATTATTTAGCAATGAAAAGGAAAAATCAATTATGTACCAGTTTAGTTGACTAATTGTACTTCACAGACTCCCACATACTCTTTGTTATTAGGAAATGCTTTTATCGAAGTTTTTAAAAGTTCAGTGTTTGTGCAAGCCTTCCTAAGTGTCTGTGCATTATTAAGCTCTTTTGTTCTCAGTTTTTTTTCACTTAACAAATTTCTTTGCAAAAGCATTAACTGAATTGATTCACAGGGGAGCTGACAGAATATGCAACATGACACTGACTGTTACGTGAATTCTGGAAGACTTAATCACAATGGGGACTATAATGTATATTACACTGCATTTAAATAGTTTGATAAATTAATTCTGCTCATAATAGGAAAACCAGGTGTCTATCTTAGAATACCACAGAGCATACACTCAGTAGTATGGATGCTACTGATAGCAACATGGAAAGGGAGAAGTCATGGTCTGGTCATTAATGTTTTACAATTATGTGAATGTTTTCCCATCGTATAGGCACTGGTGAGGCTGCACCACAAGTCCTGTCTTCAGTTTTGGGCTCCTCACTACAAGAAAGACATTGAGGTGTTGGCGCTTATCCAGAAAGGGCAATGAAGCTTGTGAGGGGTCTGGAGCACCTGAGGGAACTAGGGTTGTTTAGCCTGGAGAAAAACAGGCTCACTCTCTACAGCTACCTAAAAGGAAGCTGCAACAAGGTGGGGAGGGTGTCTCCTAAGTAACAAGTGATAGGACAAGAGGAAATGGCCTCAACCACCAAGGGAGGTATAGATTCAATATTTGAAAAATGTCCTTCACTGAAAGAGTGGTCAGACATTGGAACAGGCTTCCCAGAGTAGTGGTAGGGTCACCATCCCTGGAAGTATTCAAAATATGTTTGATTGTGGTAATTGGCTGGTGGTTTAGTGGTTTGGGGCTTCACACGGTAGTGCTACATTAGCAGTTGGACTCCCTGATCTTTTGCAACTTTAACAATTCTATGATTCTACAACTTTGCAAAGACAAAGCTAGTGTAAAAATTATTTGCATCTCTCCTATTAAAGAACCACAAGCCAGTGAGCACCACATTTCTGCAGTCAGTATAGTTGCTGATCCAAATATGTCATGGAGGTATTCAGACAGAATGAAAGCAGAATCACTTCTGAGGATAGATTAGGGCAAAATACCTTTACTCAAAACAAGATAATACAACAATTATCACAAACACAGCATTCCTAAAGAAAGATTCCTTCTGATAGCAACTCCAACAGTCACAAATAACCAGAAGAAAACAACTGCAAGATGATAAACCTGAATGCGTGGGAAAGCATACTGACCAATGTGAAACATAGACAAAACATGCCATCAGAACATATAGATGTATTTGAATATTGAGAGGAAACTCTACAAATCAATATCTTGCATTTTATCATAGCAGAAAAATCAATGCTTCAGGAAACAACTGACTATCTACTTCAATTTCTAGGATATTTCGGTTAGTACAAAAAGTGATTCATATGGCTTAAAAAAAGATGAAAAAGGGAATTTAATACTAGAAGTAATCTTAGAACACTTGTGACTATCTCTAATAATAAACCTAGCAGAATTTACTACGTGGCTGTCCTGGCACTTGAGAGTTCCTGTAATCTATGACATGAATTTCTGCAGCTGCTGTCACCTGGTAGTCAGCCCCAATGCTTCTGGATTGTAACAATTTCTAAGGAAATGCTGAAGCCAATGCTACAAACAATAATTACACAATTAAGAGTAAATCCATACTGTCATCATCTGTTCAGTGATCTTATCCAGTGTATTTAGGTCATAGAATCACAGAAAGGTTTGGATTGGAAGGGACCTTACAGAACAGGTAATTCCAACCCCTCTGCCATGGGCAGGAATGCCATTCACTAGACCAGGTTGCTCAGAGGTGCATGCAACCTGGCCTTGAAAATTTCCAGGGATGGGGCATCCACAGCTTCTCTGGGCTCAGTGAAACACAGCGAGTTACCAGAATAAGATAGGTAGCTCTGCATGCTCTTTCAACAGAATACAGGTATTTCACTGTGTAACTAAGAGTTATGGAATAAGTATCTCTAAAGGCCTTTTGTTGTGTCTTTCAAATAACAAAAAAATGTCAAACTTAAGTGAAATATGTAGTTTGCTGTGCAAGGTAGAAATGAAAATGGGACTCAGCTTTAGACATGAAGATTTACAAAATGTGTGTATAGTAGGGCAATATTTTGAAGTGTTCACCTGCAGCAGATGGTATATGCTGTTGTTATTTTGTTACAAGTATGTTAAGTCCCCAATGTCTGACTGCAAGCATTGACCGTGAATGTTAAAACACACGTGTACCATTGCCAACAGCAGAGACATGCTTCCCATGGCATTGTCTTATGGCAAGAAGGATGATTGAGCTTTACCCTTTGACTTTTCTCATTTAAAAAATATCCTTGCAAGTCAGAAAACATGATATACTTTGCAGAACATCTGTTGTTAACAGAGTCATGGATGTGCCTAGAATTTTTCACTGATCTGGCAGATTTTGTACAAGCCAAAGCAGGAGCAATACAAAACAGCCTAATTTTCATTCAAAGTTAATTTTGCTTTTGATGTTGGTTTACCTTTAATAGTGACTCATATGTTGATAGTAAAAACTATGAATTAAAATGCACTTTGCACACTCAGTAAGCCATGAAATTGTCCTTATACCCAGGCAAAGGGACTCTGGGGGACACTGCAGCTGTCTTACAGGATACTTTCTTGCCTCTGAACAGCTTTCACAAAAATATGCAAAGTGGGGTAAATGCACATCTTCTGATGAGCTAAAGCAGGTTTCTACTGAATACAGAACTATCCTCAAGATAGCAACTGCTTTGTTTTCTAGTTAGCTACTGATGTTGTAGCCCACATGTGATTTTGCTTATGAGACAGGGCAACAGTGTAGCTCATCACCTTCTCTTTGAATCTTTAGTAACAGAAATACAGCAAAACTTTTTTATTGTTTTGTTTGTTTGTTTGTTTGTTTGCTTTTTTGTTTTGTTTGTGTGCGTGTGTGTGTGTGCGCGCGTGTGTGTGTGTGTTCCCCAGTTACATTTTGAATGCATGAGTGGAAAGGGTCAGCTAAAGAAAGTTGTAGTCAAGACTTGATCCTGCCAGATGCAAGACAGCAGCTACAGCTCAGGAGGAGACGCAGAGAAAGGAGTTTTATTCCTCTTGGAGGCACGTGTATTACAGGCAGTAATAGGACAAAAGCAACCCAGCAAACTGTAGTAAGGTTACTTCATGGTATGGTTATACAAGCATCATTCTCAAAGGTGATGCAAAATAGCAGATTGTACTCAATTCAAGATATCGTTTACATAAACTTTATTTTTTGATAAGTGACCCATTCCCAAGTTTCGAAACATTTTAATATAACAAGTCTGAAAATATTCTTGTTGGTATCACTGGATAGTAGTGAAAAACAGTAATAAAAATTAGTCAAGATCTGTTTGATGCTGTTTTATTGATGAGAAGTTGTAATTCCTTTTAAAATATTTAGAGCAATAGATAACCCTTATGACTTTATGGAATGTGGATTTGAAGTGTTCACTTTGACCATGATCAAAACCCAAATGTGGTAAACCCTTTAAACTACCCCATATTCCTCAGAATTTGCCACCTTTATGAAGAGGTGGGTGAAAGGAAGTAGGAAAGTACTATACAAGTACATATATGTGCCAAATTCTGTGACAGCTGTAATAGTAATGTTGAGGTGTATATTACATAACTGAACAAATATTACCCACATACAGAAATTATATAGTTTATCCTCACAACACCGATACAAGAGACATTACCCTCCTTACTGTAAACTATTGGCTACCTAAGGCAGTGTAGCAAGTCTTGATATTTAATAGTTCTTTTAACAGAAAAATATGAAGTAGACCTTATCTCTTCTTACATTTTACCAAGCCTATGTGTACTATACGTACTTTAAAATCATTAGAGAATATTTAGTGAACGTGAAAATTAAAATGAGATTGAATTGCAAAGTTAATATTCTAATTTTAATTTATATGTAATCGAGGTTTAGCTTTATCCTAGTAAACGCTGGAGTTCTTAAGTGGAATGGGCTAGACTCATCAAAATTTTTGATTTAAAATGTATTTTCTTCTTAAATGGGTTAAAACCTTAGAGAGTTTTGTGTTCAGAGTGATTTTTAGAAGAGGAGAAATGAAAAGAACATTTCTATAATGCTTTTATTAGAAGATTCATGTAAAGACTCGTAGGAAAATTTGTTTCCCAGAATCAATATTATTTGGATACACTAAAATGCCCATTTCATTCTGATTATCATTTTGTTACCTTAATGCATTGTTTCATTGCATATTTTTTGAAAAGGACTGATATAGAGAGGGTGAGAATATTATTAATCTGCCATAGCACTGTGGGAATAAACACTTTAGCCTGCTCAGGAAAATTTCACTTTTCTGAATTTTTTAGGATATGAACTTAATGGAGTTGATGTCTTCAACAGGCATAAAATTATACCAGTCTGGGGGCTTTCCTTCCTTGGTTTCATATGAGGAATATTTATTTGTCAATGCACATGGATAATAATGACCACCTTGATGCAAGAGGCAGTGATTACAACCAACACCAAAGGGAATGGCTTGATTTATCATCTGTCTCTGCACTTGGAAGAAGAATTACATATTCTTTTCTGTGCCTGTCCTTAATTTCAGAGAAGGAAAAGGTCTAATTCAGATCTTCTGAATTACCTCCGTCTTTGTATATTGATTACTGTGAGACAGTTAGAGAGGACTAGCTTGCTGGTGTCTGATGTTCTTGTGACTCCTAGCCTTGAGATGCTTTAATATCAATCATATTCTCATGGGTTGTGTAAGGAGTTAAAGATCGGTTTGCCTGTCTCAAACACTGGCATGGCCACAGGAAGACTTTCATGAGACAGGCACAGAAGGAAGAGAAGGAGTGGTGCTAACTCCAGGTGTAGTAGAGGTGAGATCTGGTTAGCATATCCTGGGTAATGCATCCAGATAAAAGTTCCCTCTGTGGCAAACTGTGTAAAGAAGCAACTGCTGGTATGCATATCATCGGTCAAACAAAGGTTACCCCAAGTTATGGGACAGGTGGCATCTGCAACCACCAATGACCACTGAAGCCCTTTTGTGAATATGCCTTTGGGGATGCCTTGAATTTGGACAGTAAGATAAACCCCCACTGCAGTACCTTGAGATAAGATAAAGGCGTTACTATTGTCTGGGTGTTATCTCATTCCTAGGGGAGGTTAACACAGCTGAGGGAGACGAATGTATCACTGATAATGGATGCAAAGAATGCAAAATTTACAGGCCACATGGAAAGCCAACTCAGCAACTGTGCTAAAATCAGCTCCAACTGGTTAAAAGGTAAGTCTGTCAGGGAGAGATCATGACCACCAACTCAAGGCCCACACACCCAAGAAACACTGACTCAAAAGAAGAGAAAGACTGAGCGTGTGGACTAATTAGCTTAGAAGTGAGGGAATCAATTAACCAATAGAATAAGAAAACTGTGTAGCCAAAGACCATTATTCTTTTGTTTGTTAAGATTTATAGATAGTAAAAAGTTTTAAATGACCTCAGGATACCCATCACCAAGAAACCCAGGGTGAAGAAGGACCAGTGAGATGACAGTGGTGCATATCTTCTACTTGATATCTCTCTCTCTCTCTCTCTCTTTTTTCCTCTCATCCCTATTTTCTATTTCTTTCTATTTTCCATTTCTTTCTATTTTCCTACCTCACATTTATTGTTAAATAAAATCCATTTTATTCACTTTGACATATGGTCTCATTTCCACCACAATTTGATCAGATCTATCTCTCACTAATCAGATCTTAACAGGTTGGAGGTGGGTTTCATTTGGAAATATGATTAATTTTTGGAGGAGACTGAGGGGAGACTTCATTGCAGACACTGATCTCTTCTCTGTGGGGACCAGTGACAGGACCTGAGGGAATGGCCTGAAGTTGTGTCAGGGGAGGTTTAGGTTGGATATTAGAAAAAGGTTTTTCACCCAGAGGGTGGTTGGGTGCTGGAACAGGCTGCCCAGGGAAGTGGTCACAGCACAAAGCCTGACAGAGTTCAAAAAGTGTTTTAATAATGCATTTGGGCACACGGTGTGACTCTTGAGGATGGTCCTGTGCAGGGCCAGGAGCTGGACTCAATGATCCTTGTGGGTCCCCTCCAATTCAGCATATTCTGTGATTCTGCAATTCTGCAACATGTTTACCAAAAAAAAAGGCACTTTGCAAACCAGACTTGATATTGGATAGAATGTTTAGAGCATTTGTCAGAAGCATAATGGATGGAAGTCCATAATGAAATGTCAAATACAAAGAAAAAAAGTCTAAAATCACATAGAACATAAATCATGGAAGTATTAACAACCTCAAAAGAAGCGTCATGTAAATTAAAACACTTGGTTTGGCTGTGGCATATTCACAAACTCAGTCATTAATTCATAACTAGCTTTTAGCCCATCATGGTATCCCTTTCAAAAGACAGCAATTTTGTAGTCTGCACAACACTAATTGCTCAAATATTTTCTAAGAAGTAGGATCTCTTTTGTTTTAGAAACATCATAGTCCTGCAGTGTTTTGGAGTAGATTGAAATATATAAAACTTAAAAAATGTACATTGGGGTCCTGGGATCTGTGACCAGGTCAAGAACAGACACAGTATGCATTTGTGATGAAAATCAGTAATTCCGAATATAAATGGTGACAAATTAAAGTGCATTGTAGTCAAAGAAGTCCATCGTAGTCACAGAAGTTTGTCATGCTGGATTTGGCATCCATTTGGTGGACATCCAAGAGAACATTACAATAGGCAATCTTTTTTCAGTTTCTAGAGGGGATGATATATAAAAGATTTTGGTGTTTTCCTTAAGCTTTATCTCATTGAGGAACCATAAAAATATGAAATTCTGAGTTACAACACTATGGCAATGGACATTCACACCAGCCCATCGAGCACTGATACTTCATAAATCTGCAAGCCCAGTTGGAAATATCTCAGAGGTGACTGAGAGTAGTTTCATATATCTTGATTCTTGATGTTTGTCATTGTGTGTGTAGTATCAATTGTGATGATGGAAGACATGGTAATAGGAGTATATTTTTTAGTGACTGAGCTTTACACAGAGAAAGTCTGAGCTGCAGCTGCAGATTTTTTCACTCTCTTATGCAGTCAGAACTGGACACCAAATAAGGAGTCTCTCCTTCAAGTGTTTTGTCCCCAAAGTGTTTGCTGAATTTGACAATGGCAGATGAAAGGGGCCTTCAAGGAGGAAAAGGATCCTACTGAGATCATCGTAGAAATGGTAGACAGTGATTTCTCTGCAGTTCCATTCTTGCTCCTGCCACGAAGTATGATATTCATAAGGTAAGATCTGTTAAGAGACTGAGTGTGATGCTTACCACTGCAATGATTCAGGTGTCTGCCCAAGGGAGTCTCAAATCTGCAGGTGGCTCAGGGAACCAGAAGAGCTCTTGCCAAAGCAGAACTATTTTGAAACAGAAAGGACGTGCAGATGAAAATGTACCAAGTCTGTATGCTTTCAGAATGCCAAACTGATTAGGATCATTCAATAACTCTACACACGTCATAAGTACCTAAGATCCTTCCCAATAATGTAAATCTGTCATTTATTTAAATGAGTATTGCATTCCTCTCTGTGTTTCTGTCTCACAAACATTGTGGACTGTATAAGCCACCTAATGTTGCAAATAATACTTTATTTTTAAATTAAATCCTCTTTAGCATTAGAGCATTGTCAGATCAGTACAAACTCTGCTTACTTCTGATTTTTTTTACCTCAGAAGAGTTCTGCTTTTGAAATAAGTTCTGCTAAGAACATCTCAGTGAGTGCATCCTCATGGTGTCTGCATATTCCTTTGTCTCAGAATTGCATATCAGTAAAAAGAGATATTTTAACAACTATATAAAATAAATGGTAGTGCTTATTACTTCACTGAATGGAAGAAAAGATGATGGAATTGTTTACAGCTGGAGTCAGGGATGCCTGGATGCCTGGACAACCACTTGAATGCATTTTTCTCTGTCTTTAAACTACTTTATTGTTACATGTAACTTTTCAACACAGATATTTTACAAATATGGTTAGAAAGTAAATATTCTTTTACTTATTTTAGAATGATGAAAGAGTACTATGAAATACAAAAACTAACTCATCACTCAACAGTGATCAAGTATTTAATGGTATCCCAGCTCTTCAGAATCTTATCCTGGGCCTTATCTATCACAACACACTGAATTTGAAAATGAAGAAATACAGATACTTCTTATTCTCTTGTTATTTCTAATCCTGGCATTCAAGAAATGTATGTAATTGGATAACTATAAATATCAAAATAGAAGTACTCAAATTCCCTTAGGAGATGCTCTTGTGAATGTATATGACTTGCACCATCAGTAACTAGCATCTCTGGAAGAGCTGTCAGAGTTGCTTTTTCTGATCTGTGTGAAAAGAATAGTTTTGTCTTCTGAATCTAAGGAATCTAATGTATTTGTTTTAATTGGTGAAGGGGAGAGAATACTTTAATTACTTTTAAAGCACATGTATAGAATATTAGCAATGATTTGAGAAATACATAAAGCCAGAAATAATAGTTTTAATTTCTTGAGTTTTTCCTGATATGACTGACATTTCTTCTGAGATATTCATATAGTTGTCTAAATTCTTGTCAAAACATATTGGTGTCATTGACATTGTTTTCCGTTTGACAAATTCATATATAGCTAGCCAGATTTAGTTTTCCCTGACGGAAAGTGTTACATGTTGATGGTGGCACTGTCAACCAAGATTTCAAGAGCAAATATGGCATTCACAAAAATTTTTTGAAATTTAAAAATTACCTTCTACATCCACATTGTTTAAATGTAGGAAACTCTAAGTAATGCTGCTGATTAAAATAATATTGATCATTCATTTAGTATATAACTATTATGAAGAAAACATTACATCAATTACAGTTTGCTATCAAAGAAATGCTATTTGCAAGCAGAGAAATCAAGGTAATCAGTGTTCCTTCTAAGCTTGGCTGCAAAATTACCTGGGATATGAAGTGTACTGAAATTTACTTGACTGTGTTGTGTGCATTTGTCCCTGTATGTATATGAGACCCTTGAAAATAATGGAAACCTTTTAAAAGATTCATGTCCCAGCTATTTTCAAAGAAATAAAGCAATATCATCCCCACTGGATTGTGCAAATACTCCAACGCCTAAGATGCCAGTATCTGCCTCCTTTATCTCACTTTTAAATTGAGAGACTGCAGGAGCCACCTTGGTCTGAACATAATTACTAATCTTTTCTCCCTGGGATCCAGTGAGAGGACATGTGGGAATGGTTCAAAGCTGCACCAGGGGAAGTTTAGATTGGACATTAGGAAGCATTTGTTTACTGACAAGGTGATCAAACACTGCAAGAATCTTCCTAGAGAGGTGGTTGATGCCCTAAGCTTTTCAGTGTTTTAAGAGTCATTTGGACTTAACAACATGATTGAATTTTTGGTCATCCCTGAAGTGGTCAGGCCCCTTCCAACTGAAATATTCTGTTCTGTGCTATGCTATGCTATGCTATGCTGTGCTATGCTATGCTACACCACAAAGTGCTTTAGGGTGTCTCCAGCCTTCTGTTAGCTGCCTTCGCATAAATTGTACAGGCAGAGTTACTCACATGATGAAGGGGCTATCAAAATGATTGAAGGAACTTTGTGCTGATGGTTCTCAGACTAGCTGCTAATGGGTTGGAAAAAGAGGAAAAATAGTTAAAAAATATGAACTGTTCAAACGCAGTGGCCCACTGATAAAGATAAGCAGAATGACCCAATGGAAAAGGACCTGGGGGTGCTGGTCTATAGCTGGCTGAGCATGAGCCAGTAGTATACCCAGATGCCCAAGAAGGTCAGTGACATCCTGACCTGTATCAAACATTGTGTGGCCAGCAGGATCAGGGGAGTGATTGTCCCCCTGTACTCAGCAGTGGTAAGGCTTCACCACAAGTATTGTGTCCAGATCTGGGCTCCTCAGTCAGTTCAAGACAGACACTGAAGTGCTGGAGCATGTCCAGAGAAGCACAGCATAGCTGGTGAGGAGTTTAGAGAGTAAGTCACATGAGGAGTGGCTGAGGGAGCTGTTGTTTAGCCTGATGAAGAAGAGATCTTGGGTGAGACCTTATCACTCTCTACAATTACCTGAAGAGTTGAGCAAGATGGGGGTCAGTCTCTTCTCCCAGGCAGCTATTGACAGGACAAGAGGACATAGCCTCAAGCTGTGCTAGCGGAGACTTGGGTTGGACATCAGGAAGAATTTCTTTATGGAAAAGATTATCAGGCATTGGAATGGACTGCCCAGGGGGTGGTGGAGTCACCATCC
>VZRE01014804.1:2813-106487 GCA_013396775.1 Cephalopterus ornatus
GGGCCGCCGGGCGCTGCCGCGTCCGGGGGGCTGCTCTCGGGGGGAGAAGGGGCCGGTGTGGGTGCGTGGAAAGCGGGTTTTCACGGCGTTTTTGCCGTGCTGCCGTACGACGGGCTGGTGCAGATGCGTCCCCGGGGGGCAGGGGGAGCGTGCGGCAGAGCTCCCGCCGTCGGTGCTGCTGCCTGAGGACGGGGAGGAGGCTGAGCCGCCGTCCCGGGAGCGGCGGTTCCCGGCGGGCGAAAGCCTGGAGAAGGAGGTGGAGAACTCGGTGAAAAGGCTTGGGCGACGACCTGAGCGAGAGGGTGTAGGAAGTCCGTACCCTTGGGGCCGGGTTCCTGCGGGCCGTTGCGAAGGATGGAGCGAGGGCGGGAGCGAGCGTGTCCTGGAGTCGGGAGCAGGCGGAGAGGAGTCCGCCTTCGTCGGCTTGGGAAATCGGTTCGTTATGGACTTGGGCTCACAGCGTTTCTGTTCCCTCTGCAGCGAGGCTGAGCTGTGCGGGAGCACAGACGCGAGGGAAGGATGCCTGTGGTGTGGCCGACCCTGCTGGACCTCAGCAGGGATGAGTGCAAGAGGATCCTCCGCAAACTGGGTACAGTAAGATGCGGTTTGTGGGTCTGTATGTCTGCCCTTCTGAGATTCGCCTGCCTGCTGCTTCCATGGAATAATATATCTACAGGCGACTTGCAAGCAGTGTCCTGCGTCTTCCACGTGTCACTGGTTCGAGAGCCCTGGCTCAGAATGTTAAAATGAGATTTGGAAGGTACTCTCAGCCCCAGCAAAGTGAACGGAGAATGGTTTTGGTTTGGTCCAATCTCTCGTGGATGTCCTGGTTGCAGCGTTGGGGTTTTTTTACCACTGTTATCGTGAAACGAGATGCTCTGTGAGAGGAGAGTTTTTGGGGGGTTTTTTGTTTTGTTTTGTTTTTTCCCCCCCTTCCCCCAGTT
The DNA here is from genome assembly GCA_013396775.1 of Cephalopterus ornatus. Classification (NCBI taxonomy): domain Eukaryota; kingdom Metazoa; phylum Chordata; class Aves; order Passeriformes; family Cotingidae; genus Cephalopterus; species Cephalopterus ornatus. The sequence continues at coordinate 3,758 of VZRE01014804.1, forward strand.
CTGCGTTTAGTCACCTTTTTGTACCCAAAAAATATACTGTAGAGCCCTGGCTTAACTGGCGCTGTAGGACTGAGTTCCAGTATTAAAGTTACTACTGTGAAGTAGTCGGGGGAAAAGAAATGGTGCTGGTTTGTGATCTGCAGTGACACACGTTGTCAGAGCAGGGGGAGAACCATGTCCTGGCCACAGGAGCTCTTTGCCTTGTTTCAAATGCAGCTCAGTGTCTGAGCCCCCTGCCCAAGCATGGGTCCTGGCAGATGGTTTTGTGCTCCGTGTGTATGAGGAGAGATGCTTTTGTATTTTGCGAAGTAATAAAAACATTTGCTCTTTCCTCAGGCATCCACTTTTGGCTGCCACAGGAGAGAGAATCCTTTGTTAGACCTTTGGTCTGATCCAGAACAGTTGGTTTTGAGTTCTTGGGGCTGTGTTTATTTAATTAAGGGGGTTTCTTGCCAGTTAAATGATGCATAATACTAGAAGGGAAGAAAAAAAGCCTTAGGTTTCTTTTCAGACTTTACTCTGAGGACCATGATGTTGGAGATGCTGTCAGGAAGAAAGCTGAGCCCCCTCTGACTTCCTGTGACCATCAAGTGACAGCTTTTCTTGTTCTCATTTTGCTTGAATGCTCAGAGATGATGTGCCCTATTTCCTAGCTGTGCCGAGGTTCCCGTACGTTGTGAAGGCGTCCACTTTATGTTTTGAGAGTTGAGAGTTTATTTTCCCTCCCTTTGCCCTTTTAATCTCGTTTGTTGGGAATGTGGGATGTGTGTTCTGTTGAAATGGTGGGACAAATGTTGCACCCAACCCTGCAGTAAGACAGGCATCTCTTAAGGTGACAGCTCTGAGTCTCGAGCAAGGCTCCAGAAGGACAAAAACTAGGAGAAAGTGCAGGATGCCAAAGGCTGTGGGCCGGATGTGCGCTCCTGAATTTTGTGAGCGTTGCTGTAGCTGTGCTGGCCGGGAGCGCGGAAAACCCTCCCCCCGAGCTGCCGGGTGTGCTGGCACAGCCCTGCCGTGCAGCTGAGCCAAGCAGGGCTGCAGCTACACCTCCTTCGCTGACATAACCTGGGCTGACAGGAAGGGGAAAACACGAAAAAAAAAAGAATCCCTTTTTTTTTTTTATTTTGTTCCGCTGGCAGCAGCCGTGTCCCCACGAGGGGGCCCTGCCCGCGGGGCAGGGCTGAGGCAGAGCAGAGCGGCTCTCCCTGCGCACAGGCTGCAGGGGAGGGAGCAGCAGCGCCCTGACCCTCCCATCCAGCCATATCCATCTGCTTTCCAGAGCTCTGCTTTCCCAGCTCTCGGCACAACATCCCACTCGGCTGGTGGTTCAGCAGCAGCAGGGTTACTCCAGCAGGAGTCAAGTAGGTGAGGCTGGGACACATCCCGAGGTGTGCAGTACCTGGTGCTGCTCTTGCTTACCACTGGGCAGGGTGATGGTGGCACCTGCCACTGGAAGTAATGGTATTTCTTTGTGAAACCCGTTTTGGCTGGTTTTTGATGTGTTTTGTGTTGGGAAGAGAGCACCTCAGTTAGTGATTGCTGCACAGACACAAGCTGGTTACAGCTTTCTGTAATCTTCACTACCTTCCGAAAGACCAGAATGTGTATTTTTAAAGCTCTAGTGTAGAGGATCTCTATTTATAATGCAGAAAGAAAAAAAAAAAGTCTATCCTTGCTAAATAATTATATGGTTGTGGCTGAGAATTACTTTAAGTTGTTAACAGAGGAAAATCATTAGTATCTTAAATATTGTAACATGCTTGTCTAAATAAATGCTGGTATTAGTAATAACCATTGCATTAATTAGCAAATGTTTTATAACTGGAGCTGTAAATGCTTCTGTAGGTCACTCAGTGTCCTTGTGCAGGCCGCACAGTTAACCAGAGTGACTCTGCTTTGTGTTCTGTCTGCTTAAGCAGGACAGGAGAGCAGCACCTCTTTTCGGCACAATTCCCTGATTTGATTTGTAAATTAGCTCTTTGGAATCCTGAACTGAGAGCCTTTCAGAATAGCATCAGGCTTTTCTTTTGCAGCAAACTTCAGAGGTGTGAGGTTTTGGCCTGCACCTTTTATTCCTGGTTTGGGTTAGCTAGGATCTGTAGTGGGGTTGATTTGGGTGGGCTGCTGAAATGGGGATGTCAGATGAAAGGCTCATATGTAAGGATCCAAAAGAATTTGTATTTCTGGTTTAAAGCAGGAGTTTGATGAACATGGCCTTGAACTGCATGAAGCTGAGAATAGCAAGTTATTCTTTGGCCAATTAGCAGGCTCCGTTGTTTGCATTAGGTGTATTTTCACCCTGCTCAGTAGGACAAAATTCTGAAGTTTCAGTACCTTTTACTGTTGTATTTTTTAAAACACCAATGGCATGACATCACAATCACCTGGAATTACAAATTTCGTGTAAATCAGAGTTGAATTTTTGTGAGTTCATCTTTGTGATGGCTCTAAGTTTCAGAAGAGCTGGACTGTTTCCTTTGACAGCAGGTTTAATTCAGTGTGTTGCATTCTCTTCAGATTCAAGCAGTTGCACATAACAAGTAAATGGGCATAAAAGATGATGATGATCGTATTTAACAAACTGGAGCTGATGTTCTCCATGCTAATTAAGGAAAGGCATTACCAAAAATCCAGTTGCTCTTTTGATAGTGTATTTCTTTCCCAGGCCAAGCTTTTCTATGGAATTCTTAATAATGATACATGTCAAAGGGTTTCTTTCTCCTACTCCTAGAGAATTCTGAGCTACTCTCCAAACTGGGGGACAGTTTCTTCAAGCTTTTTGCCTGAACTGTCAGCTCAGAGAGAGCTTGACATATTCACCTGGGTTTATAAACCAGATAATCCTCTGTGATGAGACAGTTGTTTCATAGAAATGCTTCATGCTGCAGAGTAATTGACTGAGAGAGCTCTAAATCATCAATCTCTTTTGAAAAGCACTAAATAATTGAAAGACACGTTCCTCTTAATGATTTTGAGAATTAATAGAATGTTGCCAGTAATAAGGAAAGTAGCGTGTGTTTTTTTTCCCCTGTGCTGTGAGCATTGACTAGAAATACCCTTTGCTCTCTTCCCTCAGAACTGGAGGCGTATGCGGGTGTCATCAGTGCCTTACGTGCGCAGGGAGACCTGACCAAGGAGAAGAAGGATCTTCTTGGAGAGCTCTCCAAAGTGCTTAGGTAACCCTGACCTTTTCAAACTAAGAGCCACGGCCTGTTTCCTCCTCTGTGGTGCTCTGTGGGAGTGTCAGAGCACTACAGCCAGCTCATGAGTGTGTGCTGGCTTGGGCTTCTGTCAAGGTAGGACTCCAAGGCCTTGGAGCCCAGGGTGCCTCAAGAACGAAAGCTGCATGTTTTTGTGTGAGTTTTTCTGCCATATCCTTTAAATTTATTGCTCTCATTAGGAGGTTGGATTCTGGCTGTTTTGCAGGCATACCCTGTGAACACTAATGTTCTTTTTATTCTTCAGTAATGTTTTGGAATAGTAATACAGTTCACTCTTTCTCCCTGTGGCAGCAAAAGTTAAGTGACAATCTCTTGAACGTAAATGCCCTTTCCCTTTCCTCCCTGAGGTAGATTAATCATAAGTTTAATTTCAGCTGGAGTTTTTAGATAAATGTTGGTGTCTGCCCCTGACTAAAACGAATGGCTGGTTTCTAACAGTATCTCCACGGAGCGGCACCGTGCCGAGGTCCGGAGAGCGGTGAACGATGAGCGGCTGACCACCATCGCACACAAGTGAGTTACAGGGCTTCTGAGCCCTGACTGCCACAGGTACCCTTGGGAAACATCCATTATGCCTTAACTGAATGATGGCACCTCGAAGATGGATGGGGGTTTAAAGAACAGTAGTTAAAACAGTGTGTGGGTGCAGGAATTACTGTATCAGGTCTACATCAAGGACCGAGAAACAATTCTTCAGTACAGGATCCCAGGCCGTCCCATGCGCTGCACGAGTACAGCATAAAGAACAGTCTGGTGGCATGAAAAGCTTTCTGTAGGAGAGACCAGAAGAAACAGAGAATGCAGAAAACAGAGGAGTTCCTAAGCAGGATGAACGTGTTTGCTTTGTTACTGTTTGGTTTGCCTTTAGTTTTATTTTAATCCATTTGGAAGGGTTGTGTTTAGAGGGACTTAACTACAGGAAAGACAAAGGGAGGGGAAAGAGGTGGAAGAGATGAGTGGAAAGCAGTGTATCAGCACAGAGGGGAGAAATGGTCAGAGTAGAAAAGACTGCAGCAAGCACTTGGTGACTTGAGTGTCCCCCGTCCTGTGGCAGTGCAGCTGCTGCCCTGGCACCAGCGGGGCTGGTTCCTCCTTGGTGTGCTGTCGCTGCCTCTGAGAGGTGCAGAGGGGCAAGAGAACAAGTGGCTGTGTACCTCTGAGAATGACTTAACAATCTTTAAGAAAGGGGGGAAAATAATGAGAAATAAGCATGCAGTTGTCAAATCAGGATTCTTCTCTTGAGTCAAGTTTTCTTTTTAAGTCAGTAGTTCTGGTCTTGGCATTTTACAGATCATGCAGAGTTTGCCCTGAGGTGTTGCACTTCAATGAGATGTTATAACCCAGACAAAGTGCAGTTGTGAAGTGCTGCTTCTCTTTATCTTTCCTGTGGTAATTCCTTGTGAGTGATGCTTGGTAATACAGTATTTGATTTCTATCATTCTCCAACTCATTAGGAAGGCTGACTTTGCTAGCTTTACTATATGGAATGTTTGTACTCCCTGTTTTTTGTTTTTAAAATGTATTTTTACCTCAGCTCATGAAGCTCTTTTTGTACTTTATGAATATGTATGAAGAATGCTGAAGCATATCGAGATTTAACAACAGAGCAGGTCCTGTGTGTTCTACAAACTAATTTGTAGTAGCTTTTGCTGCAACTTGCTTGCAGTATTCCATGTGAGAAGTTGTTCTTCGGAATATACTAATACATTAAATGGGTTGATTTGCTTAAGAACATTACAGCATTGGAAAACAATTGACCATTTTGGTTTTGCTCATTTGACAAATGACTCGTGAAATAGTCATAAACACTTCTTCACCTAGGTAAGAACAGCATTTTTATCAAACATTCTAGTTTGTGTGTAAGTACTAAGGTAAGAGCAAGTTAGAGCAGGAGACAGGTTTCTGCTTAGGAAGATGCTCAGGGTGTATTTAAATAATTTCGTGTTCTGTCACCTTGTTTGGGACTACTTTAATAAGTCTGGAACTCTTCTGTTCAGGCAAAACAAGATTTGCATTAGAAGCTGAGGGTTTTTTTCCTGTAACATAATCTGTTTCAGGAGTCTTATGAAATCTGTTGTCATGCAGAAGTAGAGGGTACCAACTCCACCTAAATAGTGGCAAACCTGGTAAAGGGGGTTTGAGTGTGATTCCCACACACTTCTGAGCCCTGAAGGGCTCTGTAAAACAGAACGGTAAGAGAAGAATCACCTCTTCCATTTAATATGGGAGGGTTTCTGTGTCAGCTGAGAGAGGTAAGGGCCCCGATGAGATGAGGAAAGTTGAACGTTAGTGCTGGAGTATGTCCTGAACTGCCTTTTAGGCCTTCACTGTTGGGGGGAGATAAAAAGGTACTTAAATAAGAAGCCTGAGCGTTTAGGCACTGGTGAAATCCTTACGGAATGTGTTTCTGTTCAGCATGTCCGGACCAAACAGCTCCTCCGAGTGGTCCATCGAGGGCCGCCGCCTGGTGCCGCTGATGCCGCGGCTGGTGCCGCAGACGGCCTTCACCGTCACCGCCAACGCCGTGGCCAACGCCGCCGTGCAGCACAACTCCTCCCTCCCAGTGCCTGCAGAGACTGGCAGCAAGGAAGGTGAGGACGGGAGGGCCCTGCTGCAACCTGCGGGAGTCTAAAAATAATGTTGCAGCAGAAACCGGTGTCTTGGGGTTAAAGTGTCAGATATCAAAGGTGTTATTTCAAGGCCAGGCTAAACGGGGCTTGGAGCAACCTGGGCTACTGGAAGGTGTCCCTGCCCATGGCAGGGCGTGGGACTGGATGAGCCTTAAAGTTCCTTCCAGCCCAAACCCTTCTGATGCCATGGTTCTATGAAAAAAAAAATTCCCAAATCTTTCTTATTAAATATTATTCACATAAATATAAAACCCCCCTTTTTTTAAAGATACCTTTCCAGTGCATAAATCTGGCAGCTTTGTGTTAGTGAGCATGCTAGCAACTGAGAGACAAAAAAATCCCAGCTTGTCAGGAGCTGAGGGGAGCATTCACTGATTAACTTCTTCAGCTCTGTAAGCTTTAAAAACTTGTACCAGTGGCTTAAGATTTGGTGAAGTTCTGTAAGTGATCAAAGACTCTTCAGAACACTTTGTTTTAAGATTGTAAGTAGGTTTTGGTGGAAGTCAAGAAAATACTGGTTTAGGTTTGTTTTGTTTTGTTTTGTTTTTTTTTTCCCAGATCAAACATACTGAGGTAACAAGTTAAAAGGTTGCTTTCTGCTTTCCCTATGCCTTTGAAATAATGGTAGTACACATTCCAGCTGGCTTGGCTGCACAGGCTTGAATTGTGCTTTATGCAGCTGGAACACATGTAACACTTCTTGGAAACGGGCTGGTTTATCCTGGTCTTGTGAGATACTGGATCACTGTGTTATTACATATAAGTAATGGTTTAAAAAAGCTGATTAGCAAAATCAGCCTTTGTTACTGAAGGAATACTTTGGTTTTTTCAACTGGTGTACTGTTGAGGAGAGGCAACAGCACTTTTCTATCAGTTACAAGTCTGGATATGGTCATTTAGAGAAAAGCAAAAAGATCAAAGCGTTGAAATAATGCTAAAATGAAAAAGAACAAATTATGAAGTAAAACATCAGATTTATACCAGAAAACCTCACGTTGGCAGCACAGATTTCTGGGGGTGGGAGGAAGAGGGCAGGTTAGATTTCTGTGTTGTCTTTTGAAGACCATGCTTAGCTCAAACTGGGGAGCATTCCACAGTTACCAGGACTGCAGAGGCAAAGATGGGGGTAACGACCCAGTGAGTCTTTGGCTTCCATTTCAGTTGTTAACACAGTGGTAGAATAATGGGGTTCTGCACTTCAGTTATATGGAAGGTGTCTTTTCTCCTCTTCAGTGGTGGTTTGCTATTCCTACACAAGTACCACTTCAACCCCAACATCCACCCCAGTTCCAAGTGGCAGTGTAGCAACAGTGAAGTCCCCCAGACCCGCCAGCCCAGCCTCCAGTGTAGTCGTCTTGCCAAGTGGAAGTACTGTGTACGTCAAAAGTAAGTGATCCCAGCACCTGCTTAACCAAAGGGAAGGAAAGGGACAGTCTGGGGGCTGAAGCACAGGCTGAGCTGAACACTCTGACCTTGGGCAAGTCATCGAAGGCCCTTGTGCCTTTGTTTAGGCTAAAGAGTGAATTTATTGCTTCCCTTTTTCAGAGGAATTGTGTTCAGGATAAATCTACTCGCAGCAAAATGCTGCAGGGACAACAAGAGGGGAAAATATTTGGAAAATAAAATACAGAAGTTGCTGTATATCAGTGGATTTCTAATCCATCTTGTTGAGAACTTGTCTTTAAGGTGACTCTGCTGGTTGTTCCTGCAGAGGACTTCCCTCTTCATTCTGCTTCAATAATGCATAGTATTCACTTCCCTGAGTTAGAAAAGGTCCCTCCTTTCCACTTTCACAGTTGACACAGACTTCTTTTTTTTTTTTTTTTTAGAATGCAGTTTGGCAGGCGTTTATGTGCTTACCTATTGACTCTGTCTGCCCGTTTTGTGATTGATTTGGAAGTCAGTCTTAGTGAGACTTTCCTTCCTGGGCAGCTGTGAAAGCTTCATGTGAGTTCCCACCAGATTCCCATCTTCATGTATTTGAATTTGGAAATAGAAACAGTCTTTTTTTCTGTTGTGTGTGTCCCCTTCTTTGTTTGGCTAATAAATCAGCTAGTTCTAACAGCAGAGTGCAGCCTCATATGTATGCCCTCATCATAGGTAGTTTTATTTTACCGATAATTAAAATGTTTCCTTCAGTCCTTATTTGGTGTCTATCAAAATGACAAAGAAAGATTAACAGTGAAGGTGATAAGTTGGTATTTTTATGCTCACTGTGGTTATCTTTAATATTTTTTAAATTATTTTAGTCTCTTTGTGTGTACATTTGTATATGTACATATACAGATATGTCAGAAATGTCACACTGTACATAAATACAACGTTGGCTGCAGACCACCATCCTTAGGGGCTGTGTCAGCCCAGGGAACCCACTGCATTAAGGTTTTTCTGATTTATGCACTAATCACTTGGCTTCAGTTTAAAGATTCAGGGGAGAGTGTTCTTAACATCTTAAAAATTTAATGTAGACCTCTACTGAATTATTACATGGTAATGAGTATCATACCAGTCTAGACACATGATAGAGGGTTAGGGTTATCATTTTTATTCTGTCTGTCCCTAGATACCATTTTTCCCCCACTTTGTGTGCTTCATTTTGTTGTTGTTTTGTTTTTAAGAAATCATGAGTCTGTCGGAGCATGTTACATCAGTCACATTGATTCCCACAGACCTGCTCAGGAACAGACTGGGGAGGTGTGAGTTCCGGTCCTGCCTTTGGCTCTGGTGTGTGGTGTGCCCTCTCCCCGGCCAGAGCCCCACCGAGCCATTAACCTCCCCCTGCCTCTGCTCCCTCACCTCTCAGGTGGGACTTACAGTGGAGCTGGGTTACCTTTGAGCAGAATGCTTCTGCAAAACTTTGTACAAATGCACGAAAGGAAAAACGTTCTTGGAGAGCCCCAGCAGTGAAAACAGGAGATGAAATGAGCTGTGCTTAGCATAAAATAATGCTCTGCTGTTTAATCTTATTATCTTACTTCTTGGTTGGTTGGTTGTTGAGTATTTTTTTTTGTGGGTGAGGACCAGAAACTAATAGTTCTCTCTTCTGTATTTCCTGGTGCCCCACCAGAACAACAGCTGTGTCCTGACATTCCAACTGCTTGTGGATTCAGATGGATTCTCAGGTTCTGCAACTCCTGCACATGTTCAGTGTGATCAGTGCACTCACAGTTACGAGTTGCATAGTACACTCACAGTAATACTTCAAACCTGTCCCTAATAAACCCTGAAGTCCCTTAACCAAAGCTCTCCTTGGTGGGGGGAGATCACCATGAGGCTGGGGCAGTAAATTGGGATTAGAGCTTCATTGTGCTGCTGCAGCTAGCCACGACTGTGGGCTGGAGTTCAAAGCCACCTGAAAACGAAGCCTTTGCTTCTCTTCTCTAGTTCAGGGTCCCACCTCCTGTCCCTGGGGATGGAGCTGCAGATGAGCTGGGGCTCCTGCTGAGACAGAATCCCATTTCTCAGAAGTTACTTGCTGTGCTGCTGGCCACTTTCTTGTCCATGTTAGTTCCTGCATCTTCGCTCTTTGAATGCCTGAATATTTAGTGATTTTAATTAGAGATTGGCCATAATTGGATCTTGACCCTAATTAGAGGTTGACTGCCAACCCGGTTTGTTCGGGTTGCCAGCAGCAAGGCTGCTTTTTGCTGTGATGGGGCTTTTTGTCTTCAGGCCCCAGGCACATGGAACAAGATCTTCAGTTGTCTTCTGCACAAGGAGGATTGCATCTCTTCAGCTTATCTCTGGTTGTTTGGGTTTCTTTTTTTAAACACTTCGACACTGGTTAACAAACATCACAGAATCACTGCCTTCAATGCTAGCCAATAGCTGTAAGGATTTGGTTATTAAATTGTGTCTTTGTGTAATCTAGACCAACTTATGAACCTCTGGCCTACTTTGGAAAGTTTCATTTGGATTTAAGATCCATTAATCACGCTTTTATCCTTTGCTGAGCTGAATATTGCAGCAGATTTTTTTTATATGTGTGCAGTAGATACTTGTGAAGCAGAAGGAACTCTCTTGAACCTGGACTTGTTTTGTTTTTCATGACTGTGTTCTAGATGCTGTTTTATACTCATTGCACAAAATGCACCAAAGAAGGGAAAAGCTGATAAAGTGAGGTTAAATCCTCATAGTTAAACTGAAAAAAGGATCTCAAGATGCTGCATTGAGGTGAAAGGGAGAAGGGTACTGTAGGGATAAGCATGGCATGGAAGTAGGTGCAAAGGCTGTGAAATCAAGAAGGCTGTAGGAGGATAAACTTGGCAGTTGCTGCAAACAAAACCACCACCACCACCAAGTGAAAAGTTTAAATTGAAATGTGCATGGCATTATGCCAACCCTAACCCCTCATTAGTCAAGCTTCTGGAGACAGAATGAAATCCCTGTACTGGCTCTTAATGTTCTTTTAATCTCTCAACCTGAATGAAGTAGCCCAGTAACTGAGCAGCTGGGGTTTTTGGGAGGCTGTGTCTGTAGTTCCTGGCACTGTGAGTGTGGTCTGTGCCAAGGACTGAGAGCATCTGAGGTGTGATCCAGGTTGGTTGGTGACCATGAGATGTGATTTACCCTCTGTTTGTTTGTATCTTCCTTGCAAGAGGGTATCGGACTCAAGAAGTGTGCAGTGTTTTGGGAAGCACTGGGAGCTGCAGACAGGGGCAGTGGGATTCAGCAGGAGTGTTTCTTTTCCAGGTGTCAGCTGCTCAGATGATGACGAAAAGCCCCGCAAAAGGCGGCGAACAAATTCCTCCAGTTCTTCCCCCGTGCTCCTGAAAGAAGTCCCGAAGGCAGTGACTCCCGTCACTAAAACTATCACAGTGCCTGTAAGTGGCAGCCCCAAAATGAGTAACATAATGCAGAGCATTGCCAACTCCCTACCACCGCACATGTCGCCTGTGAAAATAACCTTCACGAAGCCCTCGACGCAGACAACAAACACCACAACGCAGAAGGTATGTGGGGGAAGCTGCCAAATGTTCCTTTATTCTGGCCCTGTCAGTGAGTAAGATGCGATGTTTGACTCTTCCTTTCTATGAACTCCCTGGCTGGTTTTTAAGGCTTGCCCTTGGGATAAGGTAATCCCCTCTTTAAAGCGAACCAAGAGAAAGCCAAGCTCTTGTATGAGTTTAGTTCAGCTGTGTGTGAAAGGACCTGGATTGACAGCCGTGGAGACTGAAGCCCTCTTTTTATCCACAGAACAGGTACAGCACAGGCAGCGGGAGTGCAAGCTTCCCCCAGACTGCCCCAGCAATGTGCCTCAACCCTGACCTGAAGGGACCACTTCTAGGGATGAGAGGGGATTCAGTCTCCATGCTCATTCAATTCTTGGCCTCTCTGGTGAGACTGCCAGCAAGGTTGCCAGTTAGTACCCTTTGTGGTGTTGGGTTTTGTGATATGGACACTAGTCCACTGAGAACTGGATCACATAGGCCACTGAACAGCCTTCAGATGGTAACAACTATTGGTCAAAGGTAATCTTTCTTATTTCTATTTTCCTTATTTATAATTATTCTTTGTAGTAGTAGAATTCCAGGAGGGATGGCATGGGCTTTCCCTTGCCAAGCTTTTTATCTGGAGACTAGTTTTCTTGGCTCTATAAAGCATATTCTTGGAGCTGATCAAAGACTGGGGGGCTTTATTTTCCTTTCAGTAGTAGTGTGCCATTTCTGATTCGGCATTAACAGTGGTCAAAATGAGTTGCGTTATTTCAGCTGAGTGTGCCCAGCTTTCATCGCAGTGCAGTGTGTGGGAAAGGTTTTCCCTGCTGAAGTTTTGTACTAGACTCAGACTTTTACGTGCCTAATCTGTGGCATGACTGTTTTCCCATGCTTTAGGAGGCATTTCAGATGTGTCTGTTTTTCTGTTCTTAATTTGTAAAAGAAAGATGAACGGCTCAGACCGAGTTCATTCCTGGCACAGTTATTAATTAAGGCGGACTTCAGGGAGGGGGGTGTCTCTGTGGAGTCAATTTGGCCTCGATGCTGACAGACTGATGGTAGGCTGGCCGCTAACAAGCATTTCGCGAGGCAGCCAGGGCAGAGTTTGTATATGAACTTGTCACACTGCCCTCTTTTGTTGGATTTAGATATGCCAAAACATGTAACTGGATCGTTTTGGTGGGAGAAGTCCCCTTTCCTATTTTCAGTGGAAGGACAGACTTGTTCACTCATATCCAGTAGCACATTTCCAAGCTCAGTGTGAGCTCTTGGATATGAATGAAGTTCCTCGTCTCTGCATGGCAGCTTTTTGAATTGCTTTGACATTTCAGTAGGTTGGAGGCAGATTTGTGGTAACAGCTGATAATGTCACAGCTCTGGTTTCTGGATTGCCGCATAATGAAGTCCCCTGTCTAGGACACAGAAGGAATCTAGTTAGTGAAGTTCATGGCAGTCAGTCTTTATTTTTCAGGAGCTAGGTTTGGATGTCTGTCAAAATAGAGCTGACAGAACTAATTTCAGTGTGTGTTGGGAATTAGTTTTTACTGTAACAATTACAATCAACAACAAAAAAGCCAACTTGATTTTGTGTGTGTGTGTGTGTTTAAAGCCAGGCAGTCTGTGCTGTAAAATATGTGATGCAGTTTTGGTAGCCATCAGAGATTCTTTTGATCCTTTCAACATACGTGAGAAAATAGTATTTTACAAGTATAAAAGTTGTGATTTGAGCTTTTACATTTTTATCTGAACTTTGTTTTCTGGATGCACTTCCCACGTGACGGTCACTGAACTTTGTTCTGCTGTGTTAATTTTGAAAGGTGAAATGGCGCAGAGAGACCCAAAGCTGCTTATTCACGGCACAGCAGTCACTGCTGAACTGCAGTGCTGTACAGGCTTTATTCCTTGCATGACCAAATCAGGTGGTTTTAAGTGATAGTCTTGGACTGATGGCTTTATCTTTGTCCTTGAGGGAAGAACAATGGTCTCCGGGACTTCGACTGTGCCCAGATTCATTCTGTGTATCTGCGCTTAGGAGAGATGCTGAACTTGCCCTGTTGCACTGTGGTTTGTGTTCACACTAACCTGCAGTCTGCCTTTTGTTACTGCAGGTTGTCCTTTGACTGTATTCCTGAGTTAGTTACCGTGGGTGGAATGGAGCTGACCCTGCATCAGACACTTGGGAAGTGTTTCTGGTGTTAACTGACAGTTTAGGGAACAGGTAAAGCTCTGGAGCCACGTCAGAGGAGCTTTTCCCCTGCAGTTCTCCCACCAGAACCAAGCTGTGCCATGTTCAGCTCCTCTGCATGGTTGTGGCCTAAGAGCAGTTTGAGAAGGGACTTTTAGTTAAATCAGGGTTGGGCAGAAGGCAAGGTTTCAGTAGTCCTTGGGTAGCAGGACTTTGTGTGTGAGCTGACCCAGGTTTCTTTGCTCTTCCTGTACTGTTTTTTTCTGTCTGCTTTTGTTACGTGGAATCATTAATAAGTTTATATTTTCAAGGTCTTAATAAAGTAAATTTTTATTGGAACAATTGCATTATTAAAATAATTTCTCAATATCCTTGCATGGTAAACTGAAGATATGTTGTATTTCCGTGTCTTTTTTCTATTTTAACTGTGTAAGTACAAGAAGGTATATATAAGTAGCATAAAAGGAGTTTTCTATATGTAAACTGTCCCCATTGTCAATAATAAATAATAATAAAGGTTTAGTTTTCTAGGTCAACTACTTTAGGACAGACCTATTCCAATCTTGTCATGAATTCTCTGGTTTTCTATGTCAGATCAGATTCATAGAGTTGTAATTGTAACTTGCACTGGGGTGATGTTTATTCTCTTCAAACAAATGGTTTTCAGACATGTAAGGAAGAATTTCTAGTTCTTGAGAGCACTAATTAAAGCAGAAAATGTTTCAAACCTGAACCATTTTTCTTGCCCTGATGAAATACTGTTTACAGCCTTGTGGGTCAAAAATATTTCCCATTACTGACTCAGCAATCGCTTATTAATTCTTAAAGAGAAAAAACACGTCATTTGTTCTCTCTCACTGCCATTTCTTGCTATTTGTGCAAGGTTGGGGAGAATAGAATGGTGCTTAAGTCTTGCTGGACCTCCATTCAGTTCCATTGAAAATGGGCTTCAGGCTTCCTGGCCCAGTATAATGAAGTCAAGCAGTTCATTTCTGTCTGTTTGCCTTCAGACATGAGATAATTCTACTTTAATTGCATAGTAATTGTTTTCCTTAGAAAAATCCTTCTAATTTTGAGGAAATGTTTACCACCACTTCTTTAAAATAATTGAAACTTTTTGTTGCCAGAAAATGTGATTAAGAACATTTAAGAGTGTCATAATAATCATGTATCCCTGTAACTAAATACACAGGCAGGCACATTACTGAAATTTTATGCTTCTAAATGCGTGCGAAGAACAAATGAATTTCCTGTTGTTCTCCTTCTTCTTTCAGGTGATAATAGTAACCACCTCTCCGAGCTCAACTTTTGTACCCAACATCCTCTCCAAGTCCCACAACTATGCAGCAGTCACCAAACTCGTGCCCACGTCGGTCATTGCCTCGACGACGCAGAAGCCGCCCGTGGTCATCTCTGCAGCGCAGCCCTCGGTGGGCAGCAGCAGCTGCTGCTCTGCCCCCTGCTCGGCCAGCACCATCGCGGTGACGGCCGTCGTGTCCTCCACGCCCTCCGTGGTCATGTCCACCGTGGCACAAGGTACGGCCGGGGCTCTGCGCTCCCTGAGGAGCTGCACTTGGTTTGCAGGGGGACACGGGGAGGTGCACTTCGTGGGTGATAAGTGCAGCACAGGAGAGGTGTGGAAAGAGTCTGCTGGTGCAACTCAGCCAAGAGACTCCACGAAAGTTCTGGTTGGGCTCTTTTCCTCTTTTCTTCAGCAATCAATGTGCAGATCCTCTTTTCAGAGAGAATGTGGTGGGGCGGTGTCACATAGCTTTTATTTTTAAAAATGTGATATGTATCATTAAAATGCTGTAGCCTCCAAATGACTGGCTTTGAGAAACTCCACCTGATGCGTGGAAGTGGATGTTTCCAGTATTTGAAGGTGACTGCATTTCTTAAAAGTCTGATTTACGAAAACATGCAAAGTTAACATCAGATAAATACAACTTAAGTTTAACATGCCCAGATGACAATTAGGAAAGGTAGAGAAGCGTTTACATCTTGCTATCTGTGTATTTTATCAGCATGTCAGTTCTGAAGTCCTTTATAGTTAAGGCCTGAGTGGGGCTGATTAAAATTTCCAGGTTTCTGATTGCAGGTTCCAGCTGTGTGTGCCAGCTGGACTGTTCAGCTTCACAGCCACCAGCTAACATCTGAAGGGGAAGCTGTGAATGAATGAAGGGGTCTTAATGAGCAGCACTCAAAAAACCCCCTACCTGACAGGGGCAAGTGTCACATCACAGTTTTTCCTGGCTCATATTTTCCATTCCTGTTCCATACTACAAAGCTGGGTAACCGTATCAAGGCTGAGGAGCTATTTTCCTTCCATATTGCTTCTATTAATATAATCAGATCCTAATCTACAGAGCAGAAGGGCTTACAGCAGACTGTGGGAACCGTTGATTTTTAGTTGGGTTTGCTCACGGAAGAGACTTTAATTCTGAAATACAGTAGGTGGAGCATCTCTGTAACAGTTTTTTTCCAGCTGTCAGTGTCACTGCAGAAGATGCTGGTGAAACACTGTGGGACGTAAACTGATAATCCCTCCAAATGTAAGGAAAGTTAAACTCCCTTGCCTCCTAACAGAGCACTTCTGCTACATGGGAGCTTTATTTCCTCACAGATACCTGTGCACTTTAGAGTAGTAAAGCCAGTTGAAATGCACAGTTATTTTAGAAATGGCCATGTTTCTCTTTCCCGTTGCACTGTTCAGTCCCCACCCGTTTGCTCTTCCGCAGGTGTGTCCACGTCAGCCATCAAAGTGGCCTCCAGCAGGCTGCCGTCCCCGAAGGCGCTGGTTGGGAGCCCCGGCCCGCTGCTGGCCCAGTTCCCCAAGCAGCACCAGCAGTCTCCCAAGCAGCAGCTGCACCAGGCCCAGCAGCAGCAGCAGCAGCTGGTGCCATCGGGGTTCCAGCAGCAGCCCCAGCAGGCACAGCTGCCTCCTGGCATCAAGCCCACCATTCAGATCAAACAGGAATCAGGTAGTGGGAGCTGATCTCGGGTGGTGTCGGTGAGCTCTGGCCGCAGCTCCGGGCGGGCGTCTGCCCAAAATGTGCCCGTGGAGCCGGCGTGGTCTGTGGAGCGCAGCACTGGCCTTTGAGCCTGAGCATAGGCAGATGTTTGCATGTTTTCGGTGAATGTAGATTGAAGAGTTTGGTTCTTGCATTCTTCTTGCTTGATTCAGGTGCTACAGACCATGCTTTAGGAATGTACGTTTTATCTTTAGAGGTTGAGAGGTATGTCAATGACTTCTAAAGTAACGTGATTGGCAGCCTGGAAGAGACCAGTTTTCTGAAGATCCAAGAGCTGTTCAACTGTATCAACTGGAAAAAGTTAATCCATGTTTTAATTCTTTTCTTTGGTCCAGAAATCAAAACCTACTTTTGAGGTACTTGTCAAAACAAATACAATTAGATCTGGAGGTTGGACTGGATCCTTTTTGTAACACTGATTCATTCAGCTGACTTTGGGCAAGTCATGTAATCTTTCTTCCTTGGCTTTTCTCTGCTGTAGCATACAGTTCTTATCTCAGTAAGAAGTAATGCTTGCAAAGTTACCCACTTCTAAAGGAAGAAATGCTATAAAAGTGCAAAGTATTTATATATAATATATATAAATATAAAATTAGTATTTTATATTAATCATGTCAGTAAAATTACCATTTTATAGTCATACTGTTTAGATCAAAGAATTAAAATAGACCATAGAATGAAAAATAAACAGCCCTACTTCTGTCCTTTGATAAGACTTCCTTAAGGATTCTAGGACCATTGCTTGAGGAAAAAATAGCTACTAATGAAGGCAGATAAAAGGCTTCCATCCTCCAGTCACTGAACGATATTTGATCAATAAGAGCTTCACTCCTTGTCTTCTCCCATGGGTTTAGGCTCAATCCTCTTTTTAGTAAAAGGTTTCTTTAGAAATACCATTTGATACCGATTCTTTCTGGAAGATGTGAATCAGGTTTCATGGAGATTTAACTTTTTACCCAATTTTGTGGATGATGCAAAGGCTTCGATTTTTTTTCTTTCAGTTTGGAGCTTACTTGCTCTTTACTGCTTTTATAGTCCATGCAGACAGAAGAAAACCTCTCTGGAGGATGTCCCACATCTCAGCTGGGCAGAGTTGTTCACCTAGAGATACTTGTGTACAAATGTGAGTGCCTGCATCTCGATGGGATGCAGCCAGGCTGTGTTCCATGGCGTGAGACCCCCTGGGCCTCCCCCTGGAGCAGAACACAAGGTGCACATCTCCTGGATGTACTTTGGAACAGGTGATGCTTGGTTTGCAGCTGAGCAGTGGATCCCCCAGAGGTCCCATTCCCCAGCACAAAATGGAGAGGGAGGGAGCAGAACCTGTGCAGTACCAAGTGCCCTCTTCCTTCATTCTCAGAGCTTGTTTAAGCCCAGTTCCTTTTGGCTTCAAGGTAACCAATAAATCAAAAGGAAAGAGAAGAGTTTACTTAAAATAACCTTCCCTAGCCAGTTGCCACAATTGCTTCCTTACAGTCACTAATACTCCTTGTGCAAAAGGCTTTTTTTTAATTTGTTCAGGGTGGTAAACTTTGTCTAGACTAATTAAGACCCATTAGGATTTACAGACTAAATTGTTGAAGAATTACTTCGGTTTTAGATGGCTCATTATATATGAACCAACTCAGTCTTGATGGTAACCTGTTGGCTCCTGGGAAGCATTCTTTTTGAATCATGGACCAGGAAAAGTTAAAAATTGCGTCAAACAAAGCAATGATGGAATGGAATCCTGTGCCTCAGTGGGAGTAGCTAGGAATTGAAACAGGCACTTGAAAGGCAAAGATGATGGCTGACTTGGTATTTGCAAAACAAACAAAGAAACTCCAAACCCAAGCGAAAAAAACCCACCCCCAAAAAACGAAGTAATTTTTTTCAGGATCAAGAATACACGGGCTCAGAACTGAAGCCTTGTGGGGCTACCTGCCCACTAGGCCTTGGTCTGAGAAAGCATTTCAGAAAGTAACTTATCGTGCCTGTATTTTAACAGTGACTTTCTCCTTTCCTAGGTGTTAAAATAATCACTCAACAGGTGCAGCCCAGTAAAATCCTTCCCAAACCAGTTACAGCGACCTTGCCCAGCAGTAGCAATTCACCCATTATGGTGGTTAGCAGTAATGGGACTATCATGACAACTAAACTGGGCACTACTCCCACTGGTAAGTTCTGGCTCTGAGAAGGGAAGGGAGGGTAAACCCAGACATCCAGGTGACCAGACGTGGTTTAGTAGGGTTAAAAACCCCACTTCTCTCTCCTGAGCAGTGAGCACAACAGCGCATTCGCAGTCCTGGTGTTGTTTATTCTACATCAGGATTTTTGCACTGAGGGCTCTTTTATTCCTCTTGTGGTCTTTGAATTGCTACACAAAAATGTCATTGTTCCACCCCACTGGGTTGTTTTAAAGTAGGTTTTCTTTCAGTTTATGCAGGTACTTTGCACTTCTGTAGCACGTTATATTGCAAAATTTGCATCGATTTAACTCCAGCAGACAGGTCAGCATCATTCCTGTTTTACATATATGGGCTTTAAAAGACAGGTGACTTGCTCATAGTCCTGCAGTGAATTTATAGGAAGGCCAGTAAATTGACATTTCAACTCCCAGTGTTTTCCTGGGCATCTAATTGTATTTGTGTTTGTAATTGATTAAAGATCAGAAACAATTCAGACTGTTCAGACTGTAAACTTGTATGAGGAAAACTTGAAAGGCAGCTTTATCCTGGTTTTCAGAAAACTCTTATTTCCTGATTTTTTTTTTTTTTTTTTAGCGTGGATTGGGAATATTCAACTGATAGAAATGTTAAGGTTGGAAAGGCTCTCTGAGATTATCAAGTCCAGCCACTGACCCAACACCACCATGTTCACATTAAACCCTGTCCCAGGGGCCACATCCAGTGCCTTTGGAGCACTCCCAGGGGTGGAGGTTCCACCACATCCCTGGGCAGCCTGTCCCAGTGCCTGACCACCCTTTCCATGAGCAGTTTTTTCATAGTATCCAACCTCAACCTCCCCTGATGCAACCTGAGGCCATCTCCTCTTGTCCTTAGCGTAAATTAGGGGCTAATGTTCTTTTTATGACTTTTCTGCTACCTCACAGATACATTCTTGAATTCATTTAAAAAAAAATAGCAATTTTGCAGTGTATTTAGTTGGTAAAACACACTCTCTTGGATGTGAATATGTCTTTTTCGCTACAACAAACTGTTTTGCTCTGTGATCTTTACCATTTAAGTGTGCTATCTGCAGCAGTACAAGCAGAATGGAATTACAGTGTTTGTGTAGCTGTTGACTTATTATTTTTGAGCAAGTTTCTTTTGTGGACTCTGTTGTGTTTCCATCCAGAAACGGACTATTTCTTAAAAAAACCAGCATTTTTAACATGTTAGGTTTCTTTTGTGCTGCTGCATGCCAAGTCCATAAAATTGCATCATCATGGTAAATTTTGTTTTTCTCTGAGAGCCTTATTTAGAGCAGTCATCGGTGGTGCTCTTTGTAAACAGTCTGTGGTGTAAGAGAAGTGTCTTTCATGGGAGGGAGGGATGAGTTTTAGAAGTGCAATCAGGTGCCTGACTCCTGGGCTTCTAAGGGAGCACAAGGCAAAAACACAGGCAGAATCTATTGAGAATTACGATCTTAGGCACAAGGACATGAAAAAAAATAAGGCAGTCGTGGAACATTTGTTAAAATGCTTCAGAAGACTGGGACATTAATTTAAAGTCGGTATAAAAAAGTTACTAGAGAATTGGGCAGGGTGGTAACAGACTGCAGCATGGGATCTCTTTGAATAAATCTGATGGGGTTTTTCCCTAAACTAACTTGTTTTTCCACAAATGCCAGCAGAGGATCATGTTCTAACAGGGGGCTTTCTTTTTCTCTCTCTCCAACAGGAACTCAAGCGACGTACACGCGGCCCGCAGTGAGCCCGTCCCTGGGGGCTCGGATGGCTGCCACTCCAGGGGCTGCCACCTACGTCAAAACCACCAGTGGCAGCATCATCACCGTGGTCCCAAAATCCCTGGCCACTCTGGGAGGGAAGATTATCAGCAGTAATATTGTCTCTGGTAGGCATACGAGTACTTTGATATTAAGACTTACTGCAAAAACAACTTGAGGCCTGCTCTAATTGTTCAGTGGGTTCCGTGCTCAAATCATTATTTAGGAACTTCACTGGAGAATTCGGAAGAAAAATAGCTGAGCATGAAGAAGGTAATAGGTAGAAGCTGTGAAGGTGAAGTGTTCTCAAGGATGGCAGCAGTTCTTGTGTTTAAGAAGGAAACATCAAATGTGAGGGAAGCTTGGGAGGAAAAGGGAGATGGGTGGGACTGCTGTACTGTACAGTGGGCAGAAAGGTCAGAAAACACCAGTGGCCCCAGTTTAAAACATTTTATAATCTTGAGGCTGCCCTTCTCTGTTCCACTGCGTGTCCAAAGAACCAGAATAAAAATGAACTGTGTATGTTGAATTCAGCTGGGCAGTCTCCACCTTATTTGGTATTTTATCAGTGTCAGCCCTTTATCAGTGTCCTTTAGCCCATGTTCTAACTTCAGCTTTCCCTCCCAGCTTCCTGCAGACCCTGCTGCTTATTTTTGTTACTCTGCTGACCAGCCTGGGTTCTCTGCCAGTTACAGACTGGCACAGGTTGCCCAGAGCCCTGTGGCTGCCCCATCCCTGGAAGTGTCCAGGGCCACTTGGATGGGGCTTGGAGCAACCCGGGCTAGTGGAAGGGGGTGGCACTGGATGATCTTAAAGGTTCCCTTCCAGCCCAGACCATTCTGGGATTCTACAGCCTCTAAAGATAGGGTTTGTTTAGGACCAGGTCCAAGCACACTTAACACCAGTAACAATTTCTCAGCGTATGTTTTGGACTCAAACTTTGCTTAGCAAAGACCTGACATGGCACCTGCCAGCTCCAGTCCCTGGCAAGTGCTGCACAAGCTGTCCAGGAAAGCCACTCTGGGCTGGAATCTGGCAGAGGTACCTCAGTTTTATCAGGTCTTGATTTCTACAAAATCATATATAGGGATGATGCAGCAGTTCTTTGGGAATAAGTAACTCTTTTTAGCCTGTTGTGGGTATGATGAGTTGTTAAGATGATTTCTAGGTCTACTAGTGAATTTATACACAAGTGCAAGTCTCACTGTCCTGAGCACCAGCTGATGTGGGGAAAGCTGTGACTGATCCTGATGAGGATAATAATGATTCCCATTCCAGATGATGCTTGGCTTCTTGTTGTGCTTGTCACATTTAAATACAGCGATTCCTCTATAGCTCCCTGCCTTCCACAGCAAAAGGGAATACACAAAATGGGATAAACTGCACATTGTTTCTTTTCCCACAAAAATTTAGGAACTACAACCAAAATCACTACAATTCCAATGACATCCAAACCCAATGTGATTGTTGTGCAAAAGACTACTGGAAAAGGGACTACAATCCAAGGGCTTCCAGGCAAGAATGTCGTCACGACACTGCTGAACGCTGGGGTAAGTGAGGCTCTGAGCTGTCCCACTGTGAGCCAGGTGAGCTGTGTGCTGCATTCCCTGTGCTCAGGGCTCTGGAAAGCCAGCTGCATGAGCTCCTTAACAGACACAGCATGCCTTGGTGTCAGGGGTCTTTGGAAAGCCACTGTGGGTCGCAGGATGTGACTCTGTGCTTAAAGCCAGCTGGGAATGTTTCCAGAGTTAAAGGAAAATAGAAACTTCTGAAGGTGCCTTTTTGTAATGCTGAAGTGATGAAGTAGATGAAAATGACTGGAATCTTCCCTTGTTTGTGCTCTAGTGAGAACCAGGGTCACAAACTTGCAGTCCCAATGGCTTATATTAAAGAGGCAGAAATAAACTGCCTTCCCAGCAGGGGAACTCCCTGCCAGAGTCTGGAGGGTGTAACACTGGACCATCCTGTACCTGAGCATTGCACTGTGCTGAATTATTTTTTGGATAACCTGACGTGTATTAAGAATAAAAGCCAGTTTCCAGCATCAAATGAGTTCACCTCTTAAGTACTAGTAAATAAAAATTATGAATGTTCCTACATTGAACCGTGAGATTTAATGCATTTAATGTAAAATTTTAAAGGCTGCTTAGTAGCAGAAATACAGAGGGGTTTTTCTAAACCTTTTAGGAATTTTTTTTTTTTATTTTTTTTTTATTATTTTTTTTTTTTTAGATTTTGAACTTTCCTAATTTTCAGAATTCAGGGTGTATTTTCAGACAAGTGGAAATACTACTGTGTTACACAATAGGAGCTACGAGAATGGGAGGATGTTTCTGAAACAAGTATGTTTTGGGGAATTTCCTCCTATTTGATGGATATTGGTAGGAACATTGGGAGAACTGGCAACTAATGGTGTTACTCATTTGGTTTGTTACTCTGCAGAGCTTAAAAAAAGCACGTTCAATGTCTTTGCTCTTAAGCTATCAGGAGTCTATTCGTATGTCAGCACTATTCCATAGTCAAATGATTCCTGTGGCACAGCTGTCAATCTGCATTTGTTGATGAAGCGAACTTTGTTTAAAAGAAGTCCATATGTAATTAATGTCTTGGTCCTGAGGGTAATACAAAAATCTGTATTTAAATAATTCCCTTTTAGAGTCTCAGTTCAAGTTTTGTAGATGTTTTGCCAAAGTCAGTGTTAATAGAAGTTTTAAAACAACATTTGTGAAGATTTGAGGAAAGTTCCAAATTACATAAACTCTTTCAAGCAACTTCAAAAAACTTCTCAGTGTCTTTTAGTTACTCCTTTTTATTCACCCCTTCAGAACTGTTCGGAAGGTAAATAAAGTAATGGAAAAGGGGATTTTGGTAGCTTTTTCCATTCAAAGCTTAAGGTTCTTTTGTTCTTGGTCTTCTAATGTATTTTGTCTCAAGTAAGTCTAGCTGCAGCAGCAGGTTTATTTCATGGTACACACACTCATCTATAACTGTATTTTTTTTTTTAGAGAAGTGGGTCTCACTGAACAGTTTCATAAAGTTAACCTGTAAACTTTGACTTCTCTACAGGGGGAGAAAACTATTCAGGCAGTGCCAGCAGGAGCAAAACCTGCTATCATCACTGCCACAAGACCCATCACAAAAATGATTGTTACACAGCCCAAAGGAATAGGGTCCACGGTCCAGCCAGCCACCAAAATCATCCCAACTAAAATTGTTTATGGGCAGCAAGGGAAAACGCAGGTACAGTGAGGACCCATTTCTGTCTTGGAATGTACCCCTCCATTTTAATGGGAAGTAAATCATTTTTCACTGTGTTGCCTCATTTGTTGCAGGATTAATATATGTCTGTGGGGAATGAGACTCAGAGGTGGAACAAGGTGGCCTTGATTCTGATTTCTCGAGCAGTATTTGCATTTGTTGGCTCTTTCTGGAGGCCTGAGCAAGCCAAAAGGATTTACTAAGCCTGTTCCAGAGCTGAAACTGTCTGGTCATGGCTCTAGGTGCCTGTTGAAGTCTTACAGATAATGGTTAGATCCTGGGAAATAAAGATGCACAGTCTGGACATAGGTCATCCATCAAATCTGAGGTTTTGTTGAAGTTTATTTTCTGCTCAACATCTGTTCAGATTGTCCCTGCAACCTTGTGTGGTTGATGGGGCTGAATACACAGAATCAGGCTTATTTCTGGATGCTTTCAGTTTCAGCTTTTTCTCTGGCTTCACTTAGTATGTAAAAGAACTAAACTTTTATCAGATGTAACATGTGTCTGATTGTTCAGGACTGGATTTCCTGTGGAGGTGCTTGTCCTTACCAGTGCAGTGCATGTCCCAGCTCACTTCTGTAGCTTTCCCTTACCATACCAGAGTTGTATCTAGTCCTGAAAAATGACTCTTACGTGGTTTATTTTCTTAAGCCTTCAAATTACGGAGTGAGAAGTGCATTCTTGTGCAGTGCCACTTACCTGGGCTTTGTGGTTTAATAATCCGTTGCTGAATTTAGGGGTAGACTTTGTAACTGAAGTGTGGATATTGTGTAGGTGGTGCACACGGGTCTGTCGGTGGCACCCTGAGCTCTGCTTGCTCAGAGCAGTTTTCTGGAGTGCTCTCACTATACACAAGTATCTCTGTGTGACTAGGTCCTGATCAAACCAAAGCCAGTGACATTCCAGGCGACAGTAGTGAGTGAGCAGACCAGGCAGCTGGTGACTGAGACGCTGCAGCAGGCATCCAGGGTGGCAGAGACGGGAACCCCAGCTCTGCCAGAGGTGAAGGAGGAGCCACAGACCTACACCGACAGCAGCTCCTCTTCCACAGAGTCCTCCCAGAGCTCTCAAGGTGCGTTGGTGTCACAGAAAACCCGAGGGGACTGTCCCTAGGTGCTCCAGGTTTCCCAGAACTCTATGTCTCCTTTCAGCACAGGTTTTCACCCAACCTGTTACATCAAAGTGCCGCTGTTCCCTTATTTTTTTGTTTATCTTTCTTTTGAGCTACTTACTGTGTGCTTCCATTTCTCCTGAAAAGTGGAGGCAGCAATTCCTTGCTGGGCTCCAGCTTGTCACAAGGCTCCCTGTCCCCTCTGTCTGGGAGTCTGCCGGGGCAGACGTTGTAGCAGGTTTTGGGGGTTATTTTGGCAGTTTGTCGTTTTCCCGTGTGTGGAAGCATCTCTGCTGCATGACTGAAAGCTGCCATGGGACAGCACAAGTTCTGGTCCTTCAGTAGGCACGTGCATGTGCCTCAGGACATGTGTCAGACAGGCAGTCCTGCTGGGAATGCTGCCCTGGGTTCAGGCCTTGACACAGAAGCAGCTCTGTGTGTGGAAGAGGAGCATAAATTATAGGGCATAAACAGCAGCCAGCCTTTGGTTGGGAGTGACCAGAGGATGTGTCACTGCAGCAGGTAAAGGCAAATGTCCCAGGGAATCCTTTCTACCTCTTCTGTATAATTCTGTAGCTGTTGGTCTATATTGCCATTTTAAGTAAATTTTTAAAAGTTTTGAAGGTTCAACCAACTTAATCAAAATTGAGGAGCCATTAATTCAGAATGCTGAATACATGTTGATCAACTGAACTGCTAAAGCCTTGTGAAAAAACCTAGTTCAATCCAAGGCAAATTCAACACACAAAGAAACCTTCTGAACTTTGATTTTTGGAACAAAGTCTCTTTAAAAAAACATAAGATACAGGATTTTTTTTGTCTGAAAATTGTTCATAACATCAGCAGTGTTTTACTTCAAGAATCAATTGTAATAAAAACTAGTGTTGCAGAATCAGAGCATGCATCCTTGGCAGTGGTCAAAACTCTAATGAATAATGAATAACTTAGTATCATTTTGAACTATAGCCCTGCTTTAAAGCAAGAAGTTGGACAAGAGACCTCCAGCCAGAAATGGTTCTGGCACAGGCTGCTGGCTGCCCCTGGATCCCTGGAAGTGTCCAAGGCCAGGTTGGACAGGGCTTGGAGCAACCTGGGCTAGCGGGAGGTGTCCCTGCCCATGGCAGGGGGTGGCTCTGGGTGAGCTCTGAGGTCCCTCCCAACCCAACCCATTCCTTGACTCTGTGATGTGCCTTTGTTCTTTAACAAACAGATTCTCAACCTGTGGTCCATGTGATTGCTTCAAGAAGTCAAGATTGGTCAGAACATGAAATTGCTGTGGACACAAGCCCTACAATAATTTACCAGGATGTATCCAGTGAATCTCAGTCAGCTACTTCCACAATAAAAGCTTTGCTGGAACTTCAGCAGACAACAGGTCTGAAAACCCGTGAGACTGTCTAGGATAACTTTAAAGGTTGTTTTTTGCTTAAGCAGCCCTTTGTAATATGTTTTGTAATTGAAAGGCACCTCTCTTGAATCAGCATGGTTCCCCTCCTCTTATCCTGTATCAGTTTGTTTGCACGTATTTCTTGCATCTGTCCTCTAGTGTTCACGATCTGTTTGATCAAACTGGTGCATTTATATTGGAGGTTTGTTTTATTATGGAGGTTTATATGTTGGAGGCTGACTTCATGTTTTTTCTCCTAAAGCAGTGAAGGAGAAGTTGGAATCGAAGCCGAGGCAGCCCACCATTGACCTGAGCCAGATGGCTGTCCCAATCCAGATGACTCAAGAAAAGAGGCATTCCCCAGAAAGTCCTTCGATTGCTGTTGTGGAGTCAGAATTAGTGGCTGAATATATCACAACTGGTAAGTGTGTGTCTGTGGCAGTGTGATGGTGTGTTTGCAGTTGAAGTCTGGGGACTTAATTTTGGAGTTTTCTTACAATAGGTTTCACTTTCGTGTTTTTGCTGTAATTTTCTGTGGAGGAAATGAGTCTTTTCTTCCATCCTTGAGACCCTGTGAGGGGACAGAGATTGTATCTGCTTTGCTGGGGCCTAAGGGAACATGTTTCTAGCTGACACAAAGGGTTGTTGCTTTAAGGCATCCCAGTTGAATAGATTTTCTGGTCCCTG
Organism: Cephalopterus ornatus; assembly: GCA_013396775.1. Lineage (NCBI taxonomy): Eukaryota > Metazoa > Chordata > Aves > Passeriformes > Cotingidae > Cephalopterus > Cephalopterus ornatus. Next base: position 30,136 of record VZRE01014804.1, read on the forward strand.
GCTGAAGACGACAGACTTAAAGGAAAATGTCCAGTACTGACAAAGTGGAAGGTGAAGTTACAGGAACTGTATCCTATTTTTTGTATGTGTGGAGAGGAGTCAGACATTGAGTTAAAACCCATTTAGTCCTGAGTTAAAGCCAGGTGTGCATTTAGCATGCTAATGTGGTCCCCAGTTGCTTCATTTGCTGGAAAGCTTTGAACTGATAAATTTGCACTTTTAAAATAAATAATTCAAATTCTGGTCGGAATTAAGTGCTTAACTTTTTAAACTCCTGACTCCTCCTATCTGGACATCCATTTTGTGTAAGTCCTTGTCTCTGATGCTCCCCACCACCCCAGAACATTAGTTGTGAACCACTTCATGAGGGGATCAAATTGCCTGTTTTCCAGTTTAATTTCTTAAGTCCACACTGTTGGTCTCCCTCCTTGCTTTCTTTGGAAAAGGAAAGCAGAAGCATGTTGAAAATCCACATTGAATAGAGGATTAAACAAAACTTAATTGCATTAAATTGTTTAGGTACATATCTGTAACTCCAGTGGTTTTAGTGCTAAATGTCTAATCTGGTATTTTACTCTGTGCTTCCTCCCCTTGATTCCATCCCTTGTACGGCCTAAATTTGTGTGAAACTGGAGCTGGGGAGGATGTTATTGTTATTTTTTAAATAACACTTACTGTATTTGCTACAATTCTGAATGTTTGAGTCACGCTTCCTCGGATCTCCTTTAAAACAAACTCCAAAGCACAACAAATAAGTGCCTGCTAATTGGAGAGCACTTTTTCTTCACTGGCACGGGTACTGTGCATTGAGCTTCTGGTGCCAGTTTTTGACAGATCTTGCTGTGAAAGTTGATGTAAAACAGGGCCTTTTGCAGGGAGGATGGGGAATTGCAGAGTCAGTGAATTTGTCCTTTTCTGCAGCTTAGGAGCCATGCAAAGTACAGAAGCTGAAAACTTCCTGGAGATGTTACTGTTTGAAAGACTGGGAGTTTTGTACACATTGATTTGAAATCCAGGAATCTCCCAGAGGAGTGCAGGCTGCTGTGGGCTGAGGAGCAGCAGGTTCTGCTGCAGCACAAAAGGGTTTATTTTGCTCTCAGATTTTTGTCCCTTCCCCCAGTTTCTGTGGACACTGCCAAGGAATGCAGGTCATTGAGTGTTTCTTTTTTTTTAATTTGTGTTTCTCTGGATTTATCAGTAAACCACAGAGCTGTATTGTCTGCTGAAAATTCAGCAGTAAGATAGTAAAGAGTCTGTGGTGTGGTGTGAAATGTCCTGCATGTACCTGGACCAAAGGATTAGGCACACTGGAATCCCTATGGGAGCTGGGATTCAGCATGTGCTTCCTCCTGAGGTGAAGGGAGCAGTTCACACGTCTCAGTGTCACCGTTTTTTGTCTGTCTGCAGACTCAGGAAGACAACACTGTATTGGTTCACATTCGGAAGAATATCTACACAACCATATAGGTTAGAAACTTTACTTTTACATTAAGTTTTCAATTGTGTAGGAACTGTTGGGAGGTGTCCAGGATGAATCTGGCACAGCATGCAGGCCGGTATCAATACAATCCATCTCCTTTCTTGGAGCGACAAAATAAAATTACCATATTAATTCAAAATATGACCTTTCTTTTAACACTCAGGAAGGTCACTAGAAGCTGAATTTAAACTTTTTGCTTCTTCTCCTTCAGTTATGAAATATTTTGTAACTAAGACATAAAGCAAAAATACTTGCATATTAATATGGACAGGTATAAAGTAATTTGGATTCATATCAGTGACTGCAATATAGAATGGTTTGTTTGGGTCTTTTTCTCAGCAGCACATAGTTTTTCTGTTGATCCACTATTTAATTACAGACCCGCCACCATAGCCCTGTAACTCATGCTGGATCTGTTCTCAAAAGTGACACAGACCTGTGACAAGGTCTCCATTTTTGGATCTGTCATTTCTGATCAGCCTCACTTGTTGTTGTAATACCCAAGCATTTTCTACGTGTTAATCTTCCAAATTTAGCCTGTGCTCTGGAGGGTCTTTGGTGCAGTTTGTCAGTGGCAGAAATTCAGTGAGCAAGGCTTGCTGTTCTTAATTGCAGTCAATTGTGGAGGTGCTTTTACCAGTGTAAAACCAGACAAACTTGTGCTCTGCATGTTATACTGGTGCTGTATAAAGAACCCAGCTGAAAATCAAGTATAAGCTCTGCTTATGGAGCTGCTGTATTGGGAGAGGGAGGCCGGAGGAGCTTGGGACCGAGTGTGGTGACTCAGGAAACCGAGAGCAAAGCGAACCCCCTGTGCCGCTCCCTGAGCAGGTTCCTCAGAGCAGCCGCGCCCCTGGAGGCCGGAGCAAACAGGGACAGGCTTTGTTCATAGCGAGACCCTTCTCACTCCCTGGTGCTGTCAGCGGAGGCTTGACTGCACAGGTGAGGCTGGTGCAGGTAGTTCTGGAGGAGTGGCACTGACCTCTTTACTTGCAGTGAGCCATCGGTCCCAGCCCCAGCAGCCAGCCCAGCCCCAGCGGACCCTGCTGCAGCACGTGGCGCAGTCGCAGACAGCAACGCAGACGTCTGTTGTGGTGAAATCTATCCCCGCGTCCTCCACAGGCGCCATTACCCATATCATGCAGCAGGTTGGACCCTTTCTTTTCCCAGCAGTCTGTAAACAGCAGCAGGCTCTATGAATTATATAGGACCAGGGCTCGTTCTCAGTCAATGTGTCATGTTGCTGCCACCGAAAATGTTCGGTGCAAATTAATAGCTGTAAGATTACCTTAGCGGCCTTAAGGTGTGAAGGAAGGCAGGTTTAGATTAGATATTAGGAAGAAATTCTTTACTATAAGGGTGGGGAGGCCCTGGCACAGGTTGCCCAGAGAAGCTGTGGCTGCCCCTGGATCCCTGGAAGTGTCCAAGGCCAGGTTGGATCGGGCTTGGAGCAACCTGGGACAGTGGAAGGTGTCCCTGCCCAGGGCAGAGGGTGGCGCTGGGTGAGCTTTGAGGTCCCTCCCAACCCAAACCATTCTGTGACTGTGTTTTGGTGGTGAGGGTGGTGGTTGTATTGCAGGGACCTGGACTCTTCAGGTGATGTTGGTGGTAGTGCAGGGGGAGGAGGGCTGAGCAGAAGCTGGGCAGCACGCAGAGCACACAGTGTCACTGCCGTTTGAGGGCTTCGGTTGGTGAGAAGGCAAACAAAATCCGTGAGGATCCCAAACACTTCAAACAAACTCTGCAGCTTGTGCTGAAATCTTACTGAAGCCTCTCCTTTGCCTTTGGTCAGGACCTGCTCAGCTCTGCAGTGCTTTAAGCTCTGGACACTTCAGCTGTGCTCCAGAACAGTTCTGTGTTAGGGCTCTAAACCCCTGTCAGGGGGTGGATTTCCATGGGTGTTGGAGGAGGCTGCTTCCTCCTTCCTGAGGCCATTTGTCAGTACCTTTATCCTGTGGTGTTCAAAGTGTAGAGTGTAGGTTGCTCACTCCCTCAAATCCCTCAGAAAATCAGATGTTTGTGCGATGCCTAAGAAAAATTGCAATACTGTTTGGAGAAAGGGAGGAGAAGGGAGGATCTCTGCTGAAACAAGGTAGACTGTAGGCATACGGGGACCTGCAGAAGTAATGATGGATATGATGACTGGGCTTTCAAGAGGCAGGGTAAAAACTGTGCAGAGAGACTCTAGCTTTAGCATGGAGCTATTGGTTCAGCCGCCTTCTACTCCCTGCTGCTTCATGTCCACCTGCCAGGCAACCCTGGGGGGCTCTGAACCTCAGTCTGACTCAAGTGAGGTGTACAAAATCCCTGAGGATTAGTGATGCTGTTAATGTTCTCACCTAGAGAGTTTAACATGATAAAAATAGTTATTTCTTGCATATGTATTGTGGAATCTCCATGTAATAGTATCTTTGTATACACGAATTGGGAGCCTGTAATTGCAAAATAAGTTAAAGTAGTCCGTTTGAAACCATAACAGCTATTGCTAGATTGTGTATTTTTACATTTTCTCTTCACTAACTTGCTCTAACTTCTTCTTCTTAAGGCCTTAAGCAGTCACACTGCATTTACGAAACACAGTGAACAACTTGGGACTGAGGAAGGAGAAGTGGAAGAGATGGACACCTTAGATCCTCAGACTGGCCTGTTTTACAGATCTGCCCTGACACAGTCACAGGCACAAAAGCAGCAAAAACTGAGTCAGCCACAGCTGGAACAGACTCAACTGCAAGTGAAAACTCTGCAGTGCTTCCAGACTAAGCAGAAGCAGACAATCCACCTGCAGGCCGACCAGATCCAGCACAAACTCCCACAAATGCCCCAGCTTTCCATAAGGCATCAAAAGCTAACCCCCCTGCAGCAAGAGCAAGCACAGAGCAAACCAGATGCACAGCACCCCCCCCACCACATGATGGCCAAAGAGAGGCAACTCCCCACCTTAGTGGCACAGCCACAGCAAACTGTAGTGCAGGTGCTGGCAGTAAAAACCACGCAGCAGCTGCCCAAACTGCAGCAGGCACCAACGGCACAAAAAATCTACGTGCAACCCCAGCCCCCCCCGAGCCAAATGCAGCTCCCTGCCTCTTCAGACAAGCAGCCAGCGAGCCAGGTAACGGAATATTGATAGCATGCACCTCCTGCTGTTCAGGCAAAACCACCCAGCCAGCCCTGGGCTGTAGCAGTGTTTTGTCCTGGCACGAGAACTCCTCATTCCGCTGGTGTTGGTTATCGGAAGGTTGGCACTAGGGAGGAGAAGCACATGTTACAGGGGAGAGATCCATAGGGCTCACAAACGTGTTTTGTTGGACAGTTCTTATTAATTTCAGCCACCACTGGTGCATGGAGTTTGTCCCTAGTTATTTCCTGTTAATTTGTAGGTATGACACGTTACTAATTTCCATTCCCATAGCACTTTTTATTTCTGTGGAAATCAAATGGATACACTGCAGTCTCCTAAGGCTCTCCATTGTTCCTCTTCCTTTTTAGTTTACATCTTCCTGAAGTTATATGGCTTTCATGTACAGGAGTAATTTGATTTTCCTTGGGAGGGAAAAATGTAAAGACTGAGGAACATGGAAAAAAAAATGTATTTTAACTAACTCCAGAAAGGTACAATTTTAAATTTTTTCTGGCCCTTTCAGGAATATGTGTGAAAACTAGAGGCTTTAGCAGACATCCCGTGGGGCTGTAAATCCCAAAGGAAAATGAGGGTGCTGTGGTGTTATACTGCTACAATCCTTATCTAGCAGCCTAAAAAGCTGCTTTTCCCCAGGCTTCAATTAACTGTTGCCCTATCATTACTAGTTCCTTTGTTAAAACACTGAGTTTCAACTGTCTTCCTAACAGCAAGTATGTTGTTTGTGCCATTCTGTCCTTGGAAATACTGATTAGGTTTTCAGTAAGAAAAGATTAACTGTAATATGCACAACAAAAATTTGATTTTCAGGTGCAACATCCAACTCTAATGCAAGGATCCACTGTTACAGAGATAACTTCTGGGGGGTGTCAGCCTCCTTTTGTTTCAGAGGTAGCAGGTGGCAGTGGTGTGCCCCAGCTGGCACTGCTGGTTACCAGCCTATTTCCCATGCAGGCACCCCCGGAGGCAGCAGTAGCAGATATTTTGAGAGTGTCTGTGGTGGAAGCTCACACTGATGCAGACACAGAGCACACGGTAGTGGATCCCCCAAACAAGGCCACGTCCACTAGTAAAGTCTCTAGTGAAGCAGAGTCGTCACCTTGTCCCCAGGTGCCTCGGGTGGCTGCTCTGGGGACAACGGCAACCTGCACCCCCCAGCAAGAGCCACGGCCAGAGCCCAGCCCGGCCCCTCCCGCCGCTGCTCCTGCGGGCACCGAGAGGAAACCCGAGGCACAGGCAGTGCCCCCAACAAACCAGTTTGTGCACATTCAGAACCTCTCGCAGAAGAAAGCTGAAGAGAGCTCCTCAGAAATTGTTGTCCAGGTAAGAGAAGAGCAGAGCACATGAGGCAAAAGGCTGAGCAGAGCAAACTCATGTCTGATGTGGTGGCAGCCACTGAATGATGTGTTTTGGGTTCTTTTTCTACTCTTACACTTGTAATGGATTGCTACTCCAAAGTGTGTCATTGTTCTTAAATTGAGCTGGAGTTTCTCCAGCGCTGCATCATCCCCTGCATCCTCAGTGTCTTCCTCTTTCTGTTACAACAACCAAGTTAATCTCATTTTACAAAGTACTTTCGTCTGAGATGGGTAAAAACGTGACCTTCAACACTTAGTACAGAACTGTGTTCTAGAATCTTTTATCTTTTAATGTTACCTCTGAGTATAAAATTAGCACAAAAAATGGCATAGTGGAGTTTTACTTACTGGAAAAGTTTAGCAAATAAGGTCTGAATTCAAAAGAAAGCTTTTTAACTTCACTTGTGACCAGACTTACCACTTCTGAGATGAAATGATTATTGATCTTCAGCCTAAATGCCTCAAGTTATTGCTTAGCTGATGATTGATATTTTCATTGATTCTGCTGTCTTAAATATGATGGTTTATGTTGTAATAAGTTGTCAACTAAAGAAACATAGAAGTCTTCTGAGTGGTATGATATGGATATAAATAATAGCTGACGCAGTCTATGCTCACACATGTGAGAGCGTGGATTGAAATGGTTGTATTATGTATCTCATTTGTGTTACAGTGAAAATGCTGCTGATGTGGGAAACAGTTTGTGTACAGAGGTCTCAAATTTTTCATGCTACTTTGTAAAATCTTCACTGGGGCTAACTTCTCTGTGGTAGAAATCATCATTTTTGTACTCATATATAGCACTCCTTTCCCTAAATAGGCAAAAGTAGATTTGTTTCACTTCAAACCTGTATGTTTTGAGAACCTGTCCTGTTTATCCTTGTGGCATGCTATGAGTTCTTTCAAAAGTCAAATACTGCCCAGAATTTCAGTTGTATAAAGTTGTAGATTTCGCTTCTAGAACCTGGGAAAGTACAAACAGAAATAAATAGCTTAGATATAAATAATAACAATAGCTTAGAAATAAACAGCTGTCCTGTTTCCACAGCCTCTGTGCTGCTGCAGCTCTGAGCAGGGCTGGAGTTCGTGTTGCATTTAGTCCAGAAAACAGAGTTAGTCATCCCAGAGTGCCTGGACAATGCTCACGTAGGATTCTTGGGGTGTCCTGGGCAGGGCCAGGAGTTGGACTCAGTGATCCTTGTGAGTCTCTTCCAACTCAGGGCATCAGAATGGCTTCTCTGAAAAGGATAAGAACAAGATAAGGCTGAAGAAAATATTCTCTCTGCTTTGGGTTTGGGGAGTGGTGGATGATGGGCATTGGTTATGCTGCCACAGACCTTTAGGGAGGATCAAAGGCCAGGATCAGGGCCTGAAGAGGAAAATCATTCAAATTTTACCTTTCACAATCCAGTGAAAGGATGCTTTGAAGCCTTAGCTGGGGAAGACTGCCCTTGGAAACCAAATGCCTTTTTCCACGAGTGCCTGTGCTCACACAGATGCCTTTACCTGTCCAAACTGTTTGCTAAACTTAGATGTCTCCTTTCTTTCAGACCATCCCTCACTATTCCATCCCTTGTCACTCCAGCTCCAATGTGGTGGTGGAACCCAGCGGGCTCCTGGAGCTCAACAACTTCACCAGTCAGCGCCTGGATGACGAGGAGACGGCGATGGAGCAGGATGGGGACAGTGGCACCGAGGATGGCACCGAGCCCAGCCCCTCCCGGAGTTCTGCCGAGCAATCCTAAGGAACTGGGACGCTGGAGTGCACTTTAGAATGTCTTGGGATTCTGAGTATCCAAGATGCCCTTGTATTGTGATGTCCTAGAGCACTTTGCTCATTAGAGTTGTCCGTTGGACCCTCGAAGCATCCGTGTGTTTTAACAAGACAGTGTTACAAAAGCTGCGTCTTCAAAACTGTTCCCAAAAAAAAAAAGAAGAAAAGATGTAGTTCCCAAGATTTAGTAAACCTGTGACAGTGGAATGTACTCCTGCTCAAACACCAGTCTGCAGCAAACTCTCGTGCTCTGGAAGCCCTGGCCCAGATACTGAAACAGCTCTCAGTGAAAAGGGATCGTCACTTCGCTGTGTCCTTTTGTTGAGGAAAAACACCGTCAAAAACAAACAAACAAAAAGAGAACATTTAATAAATGCTTGTATTTTCAAATAGGATGTGAGAGAAGAAGTGTCTCTGACAGTGCTGGAATTTTGGAATTGGTCAACTTTCTTGCTCACTTAGAGATAAGATTTTTTTTTTTTCATAGGACTAAAAATATATTTTTTTTAAATTCTTGTTGGTGAATGTTTGGAGATAAGCAAAATCACTCACTGACAGCAAAGTGGATTTGCTGGTGGATTTTGCTTTCATGCTTTACAAGAAGTAGGGTGGTGGTATATGAGGCATTTCTTTGTGCCATGAGTGCACAAAATGCTCATCTACCCCAGGTAATCTTTGATTATTTATTAAAGTGAGGCCAAGTTGTTGAAAAAGTTCCTGTGAAACAGGCAGTTGTGTTAATTCTGATACAAACTGAGGGGGGGGTGTCTTTTGCTATAAAACAGTTTTTCAAAATTGGGGATAAGTGGTTCAACATCTTTCCAAGTTGAACTTGGGAATTTAGAAGTGATGTAAGGCTTTTAAAAATCTGTGTTTTACTCTTACGTGCTGTTCTTAAAGTTGACCATTTGGGGAATTTAAAAGCTTAAATGGGCATGCAGGGGTAGGTTTCCAAAATTAGCCTTATGCCTTGGCTTGTTGAAGCAATACGCTGGGGTTTGTGATAGTCACAGGTCGCAGAGAGAGATCTGGGTTCAGATGGGACGAGAGAACCAGTTTTAATACGTTCTGGTAACCAAGACTTTTTTTTTTTTTTTTCCAAATGTGTATAAAACCACGTTTTTAACTGTTTTGTATAGATTTCATTATAAATAACTAAGCATTTTACGACTTTGCCATATCATTTAATTGTACATACGTCTGGAAGCCTAACTGCCCACGGTTTGGTGCTGAAGTACTACTGTAAGTAGATCTCATCCAAAGTCTAATACAGCTCTTTGCCTCAGTCTTTTTTTTTTTTTTTTTTTTAAAGCTGTGATTTTACTGTTGATATTGTAGTAAAGGTTAAATTCCAACTGGAGTAACTCAAACTAAAAAATACAAACCCTAAACCCCGTTTATCTTGTCCTGAGTTATCCACCTGTGTTAGAACACACAGCAGCCCCTAGGTGGGGCTCTTGGTTTTCATCTAACCTCAGTTATCTTAGAAATTAAGTCACTATGACTTTCATATACTTTTTTTTTCCTCTCCTTTCTGTTTTCTTCTTCCATCAGCATTAGTTCCAAAATAATGTAGTTTATTATGGTAGAGAAGTGTCCTGATAAATTCAACATGCAAATAGTGGAATAACGGGTTACAAAAATAATGATTTCTGTGTTGCCTCTATGTTGCAGCAGGTGTTGGTTTGGTTTCTGCTGTCCAGGAGCGCTCTGTAGCTGTCCCCAGCTGTGGGAAGCCCAAAGCAGGTGACACACACGGTTCTTCTGGTTGTGTCAGACTTCCAGTGTCACCTGGGCTCTTCCAGGGCTTCGAATGTCCCTGACAAATCCAGGACTGGAAGGCCATGAGAACATAAGAGAGAGTAACACTTTTCCGAACTGCTTATGCCCAAGAATGTTCCTCACACCACAGTTTCAGTTCTGCTGAAGGTGTGTGCTCTCCCCGGCCAAAAACAGATGCTAACACACGGCCTGAGGTGAATTAACACCTGATGCTCTCGCTGTAGTGTTGAGTTCTGCTCCAGTTTACACTGATATTTTATGCCAGACCTTTTTTGCCTCTTCAGTAGTGACTGGAGCAAAGATATGAACAACTGCAGTGAACTGTTTGGCAGTTCCTCGAAGGCAGCACATCTCTGTTAAACACCCGAGAAGCCCCTCTTGTTGCTGTGAGAAGTGACTGGTTCCAGGCTGGCAGGTTGGAGCACGTGGTGGGGATGTCTGGGGCTGGTGGCAGAAATTCAGAAGAAGGGACTTTGGTAATCAGTGTGTTCATTCTTGAGACTCCTCTCCTGCTGCCTTCCCAAACTGGAGGTGTGTTTTGGGCATTCTCTTTATTGAATGTGTCTGTTTCAGCGCTTCGCCAAATGAATACCTTTATTAATAAGGGATATACAAGAGGAGCTAAGATTTAGGGCCAATATTTAAATTTTTTTCCCTAGTTATTTGATTTTTGATAATGACTGTAAGAAGACATCCTTGGAGCATTTGGCCTTCTCCCCTTTCCATGAAATCCAGGCATCACTGCCTTCTTACCCTGCCTGGCAGATGTGCAGCTTTTTCCTACCTGCCCCTGGGATACTGACTTCATCCTGCAGCCATGGACCAGCCCCTCACAGTGCTATAAATATCCCTGAGCTGCTAAAAATACATCAGTGTGGAAGGTAAAATTTCCATAGCCCATCGCCCTGACAAGCTGCATCTTCATTCCTGAAATGAATCTGTTGTCCCTCCTTGGGAAAGAAGAAAGGGTAGGGATGGTGGTGATAATTTTTGGTATCAGGAATTTGAACAGAACACATGGCTAAATAAATGGGATTTAAAAAAACATCAACCAAAACTTGCCTGAGAGCTTTTAAAAAATCAAAACTCAGGGACACTTCAGACTACATGCTTTTGTTTCTAATGGGTAAGTAGTTCCTGAAGTCTCAGGGTTTCCCAGGAGAAGGTAGTTGTGCATCCCCACAGGTGCACTGCAAAGGCAGGTGTTTTCAGCTGGGCAATGTTCAATCCAGAGGAGACTGATCATAATTTAAGGTAACAAACTAGAGAAATCCCCCTGCCTTGGGGTTTGTCTGTACTGCAGAAAGCTGTGTTCAGGCTTTGTGTGTCTGTGCAGGGCTCAGGACTCTCTCCTTTGCTCAGGTTTGGTGTAAACCATGAGGAATGTTTGCCAGCAGCCTGGGCAGAGTTTCCCTCCTGTGGGACTGAGTTGCTGAAGTGCTGTAAATAGGAAAATGGTACCTGGGAACTGGCTCACTGTTTCTAGACAAAAGGGTCTGTGAAAGGGAAGTTCCTCACAAGAAGCTTCTCGGTGCCCAAGGCCTGAATACAGCCAAGGGCTGGGGACGGTCCTTTTTGCCCACATGTGATCTCTGAGGTTGGCAGGAACCTCTGGAGATCATCTGGTCCAACCCTCTTGCTCCAGGCAGGGTCAGAGTGCTCAGGACCATGTCCAGCTGGGTTTTTGGAAATCTCCCATGATGGAAACTCAACAACCTGTGCCAGTGTTTGCCCACCCACACATTTCTTTTTTCTTTTTTAACTAGCCTGTGCTGTGTTTTCTGGGTTTTGCCCTTGGTTTGTTTTGGACATGAAGTAGAAATACTATATTGGTCTGAGAAGAGGTTAACAGCAGCATGAGAACAGGCCACAAGGAAGTAGCACAAATTTACTGAGAACAAAGTGTTGTAGCTGCAGTGTTCCCAGAAATAGGGATATTTGTTTTCCTCTCCCGACTTTTAACTTGTGGGTTGTCCCTGCACAGCCACTTCTGGACTGCAGAGACACCAGGCACTAACAAAACACTGCCGTCAGCTCTCGCTTTCTAGTAGTTCTTAACACTGAAAAAAGTAAATTGCTTTGCCAAAATAACACAACTTGATTGTAATGGGAGTGAGAAGAGGCTGCTGCCTGGGAAAGACCGACCCCACAAGGGACACATCCTTTCTGAGACACGAGCCCTGATGTCGCACGGTTGTGTTTTTGTTTCGTGGGTGCTGAGGGACTGAGCTGGCAGCAGACCTTTGAGTTGGGAATTAAACACGTGATCCCACCCTGTCCCCCTCAAAAACACACAGTTACTGACGTAAAAGACAAATCAAAGGGCAGGTGTCTGTACTGGATGCCACCTGCATGGAGCTCTCCAGGGATGAGGACAGGCTCCTCCAGCTGTGCAGTGAGGATGCACAAACAGTCCTGTGCAGATGTTTCACTGAACCTCAGCTGGAACAGCCCAAACTGCATCCCCCCGTGAACAGCTTCCTGTGAACAACAATAATACTTCGCTTTTTTTGGTTGCAGTTTGGGCTCGGGGGCAGGATGTGCTGCTTCATGATCTCTTGACAAATGAAATAGCTCAAAAAAAAAAATCAAGTTACTACCAGAAAACCCCAAAATTCTTTGATCTGATTGTGCAGATACCATGACATTATTAAATAGGAATTCTTCCCTATGAGGCAGAATTCTTCACTATGGGATGATCTTTAAGGTCCCTTCCACCCCAAATGATTCTATGAGTCAGCTGGAATACAAAAATTACACTTTTTACCAGTCTGCTTTCAATTCCTAATTCTGCTATTCATGTGTCTCTCTACTCTGCTTTTAGAGGTGGACTTTTTTAATTGGACTTCTAAGCACAAAAGCCTTTTGCTGAAGCAAGGGCGACAGTGCTGGACCCAGGTGAGTGGAACATCACCCAGCAATGATCCTCCTTGTGCCAGTCCTGGACAGCCAGTCCAAAAACCACAAGGGAGTGCTTTTGTGGTGGGGAAAATGCGTTACCCTCACCAAGCGTTTAGATGGATGGAAGCACAGCTGGAAGACTCTGGCTTCCTCGTGGAGAAGGATGGAGGAATCCCTTCCTTGTAGCCTATGGAAAAAACCCCACATGGACGGCTGGAGTGCGCCAGTATCTGCCTCATGAGCTGACCCAGCAGTGCTGTGCAGCCTGAGCTTCGCCTCAGCTTGGCACGGATAGAATAATAGGGGTTTTTCCCAGTGGAAAACTTACAATAACAAGGTGATTTGGTGTGCGTCTGTGTGTGGTACTTTGTGATGTGGCAGCTGGGGACGGTTCAGTGCTGAACACTGTGGTGCTGAGTTAACAGTTGGACTCGATGATCTTGGGGGTCTTTTTCCAGCCTTAATGATTCTGTGATTAGTGTTTCTCTTGTCCTCAGGCTTTTCCTGTCAAATAAAGCCCAGCAGGTTGCTGCTCAGTTCCCTCCTTTGGGGAAGGCAGGCCTTTGTGGTGAAGAGGCTGAGCAGGGCTGGCATCATCATGGTCAGACAGTCTCCCTGACCCCAGGCTAAGAAATCACTTGCTCTGCTCTTTGCCTTGGCTCCCCCAGCCTTGGCCATTCCCTGCTCCCCAGGGTGGCATAAACATAAAATCCATTTGGGATTCTGAGTTGCTTGGATACCGTGTGGACTGAGGGCCAAATAAAAATCATGTAAGTAGAAAAATGCATCTTCTGGAGCGTCCCCTCGGGTCTCCAGCCCCCCTCATGTAATTATCCAACTGCTGTGTCTTTCCTTGGGCCAGTTTCTGCCACCCCGAGCTGCTGCTCATCCCATGCCCTCACCCAGCAGTTCTCCACAGGGCCCTGCAACTTCTGTCCCTAATTGGTGGCTTCCAGTTGGCAAATCATCACTATTCCAGCACGATTCCTCCCTCCCCTGAAGAGTAAGACCCAGCTGCCTTCCCCTTCCAGGGCTTTCCTCGCACTGGCTGCTCCTCAGAGGAAGCCCGTGGTGTTGACAATGAGTTGTGCTCAGTTTTAGCCTTATTTTGATATTAGATTATATGTTATTTATAGAGAGAGATATTATCTATCTATCTGTAACCTTTATTACTTCATTTGAGTCCAAGTTCACGAGTTAGAGTGAGGAATCCGTGGAAGTCACAGCTATGACTGTGCAGGCACAGCCATGCAGTGATGTCCAAGGTGTTTGCAGTTGTGATGTGAGGTGCAGTGTTTTGCAGGGTTAGGTTGAGGTGATTTGAGTGGGTTTAAAGGGAGTCTGCATTAATCAGTCCACGCTGCTGGGAGTAGAGCTGCACTGGTTGAAACCTGCTTTTGAGCTTTGGTTCCGGTTAATTATATGCTGAAATTTATTTTTCAAATGAGAAGGAAATTACCTGTTTCCCCAGGTTTGCAGCACTTGTGACAATTTTACATGTGTATAGATGCATATATATTTAAGCGGTGGGTATCAGCTAATGGTTAGTTCATTGTGCTGCTTTCTGAAAACACGTGACAGCAACTCCTTGCTTCTCCCCTGGCACCAGAACTCACATGGCTCCAAAACAGTGATGCTGAGATGCTCTGAGGAGCATTCACAGCAGTTGGGCCTCATTAGCTGCTGCTAACACCCATTTTCCTCCCTCCTGGCCCCAGCACTAAGGCTGCACTTGCAAAGCCAGAGTCCTTCTTCCCTTGGGAGGAATACAGGGATGTTGGGAACAGACACACAGTCTGACTTCAGTTTCCAAGGAAAAGCAGTCCAGGTGCTGAGTTCATGTGCAAGACAAGGCAGTTGCTGTCATGTGCTGAACTGTTGGCTGAGGCTGGCTGGGCAAGCCCTGAGTCTGTTTGCAGGGATGGAGTTTTTTGGGCTGCAACTTGCTTCAGTGTGGGGGGGATATTTTGAGCAGCCCAGGTTGCTCCAAGCCCTGTCCAACCTGGCCTGGGACACTTCCAGGGATGGGGCAGCCACAGCTTCTCTGGGCAACCTGTGCCAGGGCCTCCCCACCCTCACAAGAAGGATTTCTTCCTAATGTCCAATCTAAATCTGCCCTCTTTCATTTTAAAACTAAATCCATGTCTTCATGTCACTTGGTTCTTTTAGGCTTTAAATGGTTAACTTCACATCTTAGCTGGTCTTCCTCGTCCTCTTGTAGCTGATCATAAATACACTGCAGTGAATTCCATTTAGTAGATAACCTTTGCAGGGTAGCTTAGATGTGAACAGTATTTTCTGGATTACAGATAAGACATACTCCCTCTCTAGGAGACACAGAAATCTGATGTAGTTGAGTCAAACACATGGCAGAACATGAGAAAATATTTCTTCACCAGGATTATCTGAGGTTGCCAGGGATTAGAAAAGAGGAGTGCTGCTTGGAGAGCTGAATTTTAAGCAGTGCTTTGAAGAAAAGAGGACATCTGACAGATGAACACAGGGAAAGGGCAAAGGCACAAGGCCAAGAATGTGAAGAGATAAAAGAAATTAGATGAGAAGATAGAGATAAGCCATTGCACTGTGGAATAATAGTCTGGATCTTGGTCCCAGCAGGGAGAGCCCCAGTTATGAAGGTCAGGGAGCAGTACAGGTAGAAAAGGAGAGGTCTTAGGACAGCTGTGTTTATAACTTCAATTGTGTGACTGAACACTGTGTGAGGTGTTGGTCTCCAAGAGGGAAGTGTGGACTTGGGAACAAAAGAAAAGGAGTAAGTGATGTGCTGCAGCAAGAACAGGAAAGGAGGAAAAAGAGTCAAAGATCTGGGAGTTGGAGGTGGAGAGGTGGGTTCTGGGAGGAAAATGTGTCCATTTCTGGGGAAAAAAAATGTGTTTGAAATGCAGATTCTGGTAGTGAGAGCTCCCTGTGGGTATGTCAGGAGAGAGGGGGAAGAGAGGACAAACCCCAGTGCCAAGGTTCGCTTGGTGGCTGTGTGGCAGCAGAAGCACAGATAAAACACTTCAGGAGACAAGGGGGATAGAGGGAAACACAGAGGACCAAAAACCTCCCCAGACACAGGATGTGAGAAATGCCCTGGTTTAGCAATAGAAATGCAGAGAGAATGAGTAGTGTCTCCAGCAGCACAAACGGAACAGAGGAGAGCTACCAGGAGGTGGGTGGATTACAGGCAAAAATAAGGAAACCCATTAAAAAAAGTTAGGAAGACAGCTTTTTTTTTTTTTCCTTCTTTTTCTGTCTGTGCTCAGTGCAACAATTCCCAGAAAAAAAAATGAGTGTAGAAAAATAACAGTCTTCCATGAGCCAAAATTCGATTATGAGTGGAAAAACAAACTCTTCTAACAGCAGCTGCTGTTTTATATGTGGGCCATAAAGTACATAGTATTATGAAACTTGGAATAATATTTAGTAACTACAGTAATCTAGTTAATTTTTTAATATATTTTCTCTTACATCCTGTTTATAAGATGTCCCTGAGCATCTGCAATATTACAAAGACATATTGTCATGACAAGGTGATTCAAGGAGATTGTTTGCTTGGGGTGGTGGTGATTAATTAGAGTTTGATTTACAGTCTAGAAAATAAGTGGAGCATGTTAACACTTCGGGTGATAGGTCCTCAGCTAGTCCAAGCTGACCTGGGTCATTTGAAGATTGAGCTCTGGTCTGCCTTTCTGTTCTTGGTTTTAATCCAAATCATGTCATTTTACAATACCTTGTAATTTATTTACCTATCTGGTCTATGGGTTTTGGCATTATTTATACTGTGTTTTATTTCAGTGACATTACCCAAACCATATAAATCAAGTCTGGAATTTAACTTGAGTGTTTCTAAAAAAATCTGGTATTTACCCTCAGAGGTTCTGACCCAGGAAGTCTGAAGGGAGCAGGGAATCAGGAGAGGGCTGGTTCCAAGTTCAGCGCAGATTTAGCAGGTTATGAAGTTTTCCTCAGCAACCGTTCCCATGCAAGGATGTCCTGGAAGATATCTGTGCATGACTGAGGAACCTCACGCTGCCTGTGGGATTTGGGGCTGGGCCCCGTGCTTGCACAACCACCTGAGGGGTTGCAGAGTTCCCAGGTGGGCAGGAGGGAAAGACTGAGCCCTGAGCACCTTCCCTGGCGTGTTGGAGGCAGAGAGGTGCGAGTCACCACGAGGTCAGCAGGGTGGGCAGAGCTTGGAGCCAGTTTCCATGCTGATTTTGTCACTTCTTGCAGCAAAAGAAGCAGAATCAAAGCAGGAGCAGAGGCTCAGTCCGTGTCCCACCTGAACACCTCGGCGGCTGCGTTTCGCCGCTGTCGAGCAGGGACAACCTGCACGGCCACAGTCTGCACACAAGCAAGAGGCTTCCTTCCCAAGACTTGGCTGCTTCCAGCAGCTCCAACTTCCTCAGCAAAGGAGGACAGGGAGGGTGTGCGGGGGGGTGGGAGCCCCCACCCTGCTCGGTGTGTACAGCAGTAGCAGGGAGTGTCTGTGCCAGCAGCCAAACAACCTGCTCCCCTGGGCTCTGGGGGTGTGCAGGAGCGAGTCCAAAACCAATAACCCCAGAAACACAACAATTAGTGCACACACAAGTAAACCTCCCTGCCTAAAATACCAGCTCAAAGCACGTATTTACCTACTCATGCTTCCTACTAAAAATAAACAGATTAAAGTCACAAACCTCCTGTGTGAGTAGGTGGGGGGAAAAACACCACATGTGAAGTGTAGCATGTGATGTAAACTGCTCTGTGCAGCACGTCCAGGCTCCCTTCCCATCTCACCCTCCTTGCAGCAGTTTGGATTGAGTTGCTGGAAAATTCTTGCCAACAAATACCAGGACAGTGCGTCTGGTTTGTGTCTATGTTGTTATCAATTATCCACAGCCACTGCAGCCACATTTCCAGGCAGAAGTTATCAGAAATTCTACCCTTTTTTGTTTGCTTGTTTGTTTTCCAGTGTTGTGTTTGTTTGCTGGAGACGGCGGGGCACCAGAGTAGGACTCAGATCCTAAGTTTGTAGTAAAACGTTGGCATTTCTGCAATTCCTTTCCCTGAAGGCATGAGTATTGTTCCTGCTAGGCTCAGGAAATTAATTTGGTCACTCCCTTTGTTCTGGGTTGAAGTTGGACGTGAACTGTCCCGTCACAGAGCAGGTTAGTTCTGTCTCCTGCGTGTGCCTGGGTAATTCCTTCTCTCTGAGGCTGTGCCCACACCAGCAAACTGAACGTGCCCTCGACTGCTCTGCAGCACTGACACCAGCTGGTCCTGACAGCCCGTGCCCACACTGCTGGAGGTTGTTTGTCACCAAAACGTGGTGTCTGAGCATCTTGTGCTATTTCCCAGGCTGTGCCTAGTGGTACTTGAGGAGAGGGCTGGTTCTGAGCCCTCATGGTGGTTGTTTACTGGACAGATGATGCTTGAAAGCATCATACTGGGTTGGAGATTAATGCCACAGGGTATTTGCTTACCTTCCAGAGTTCTTTGATCCTCTACAGTTTCTTCAGAAACTGGACAGTCCCTTTTATTGTTCTTATTGTCTAGAGAAAAGGCTCCAAATTAGTTTGGACCACAACCCTTCAAAGCTCTTGAAACTTCATAAAGACCAGGCTGCATCCTCCCATCCTACTGCAAAATCCCTTTTCCTTCCACATTCTCTTTCAAGCATGGATTTGGGGAACAAGCTCAGGGATCCAGGCATTAACTCAGTGTAATCTTCTGTTGGATCCCTGCTTCATTGAGGATGTAAATTCTTCTGCTCTTTGTCCCCATGGAGATTATTAGAAATACTGCCTTGGTGCACCCAAACAACCTGCACAGAGCAGCAACTGGATGAAAGCCCCAGTTGTGCACCACAAATTGTTGCTGTCAGTGTCCCCTGGATGAAGGTTATGGCTCTCTCCACTTACCTTGAGTATGTTGTGGTTGTTACATGCCCTTTTCTTAAGAACTCCATACAGGACCACTGTTAGATTTATTTTTTTTTTTTATGAGATGAGAAATTCTTTGTGGTTTATTTTGTCAGCAGCAAGAAAATAGGTAACAGATCTCTGAGTTGAAAACTAAAATGAAAAATCCATCATGCAGCAAAAAGAGCTTTGAATAATATCTTCCAGACTAACTCCAAGAAAGGCAAATAGGTCCCCTATTTCTTAAGTGACCCACAGCCCTGAACATCTGTCCCAAAATATTCAGGCTCCAGACTGCCAGCAAAAGAAGGACTGGAGGTTGAGGGCTTGACCTTCCTGAAGAAACTGTATGTGGCCAAAAAAGACTTTGGCTGACAGGCTTACTGGGGGAGGGATGAAGGTTCACCCCGGGCAGAAAGGGCTGCCAGGAGTTTGTTCAGATGTAACATTTAAACTGGATATTTATCGAGAGGTTTTTGTTTGTTCATTTTGCTTTGCTCTTTCTTCTCTTTGCAAGGTTGAAACTTGTCCAGTAACACTCTGTCTCAGTCTTTTTATATGGACTGTCAGACACTTAGGAAAACCAAGCAAGCAAACAAACAAACAAACAGGCGGAGTAAGTTTAGACTCCACTAGCTTTGTAAAGAAAGGAGGTGGACTGGGCATCTCATGACAAACTTTCAGCTGAGATGAAACAGAACAAAAAACAAGGAGTTATTTTCCTTAGCTGCTGCCAGCATTTTTGTGTTTCCACTGGCCACCAAATGGACACCAAATTTGGACAGTATCATTTCCAGCACAGTGCATGATGTGTGACTGTGTTTGTGGGGAGTGTTGGACCTCGTGGTCTTTAACTAAACACAGGTGAAGCTCTGAGTTTATTCATAAAGGCTGGGATTACTTCAGCTGTCATCACAGAACAGAAAGATAAACAGAGCTAATAAAGTAACAAGGCTTTAAAAACCCTCCCGAGCCTTCAGCCCATCTCTATCTTGCACAGAGATTTAACAGAAGCTGCACGTGCAGAGGATGAGGAAGGACTGGCTCTGAAGCCAGTTTTTGGGCTTCATACCAGTTTTGATGGGTAGGCAGAGCTCTCTCTGAATGTCTGAGTTAATGGCTGTCCAAAGGCATCTCTAAATCTGTCCTGTAGCAAAGAGGGTGTCACTGAGCTCAGGGTCAGGACCAACGAGCTCCAAGTTGCAGTGACTGACCCTCTCCATGGTTTTAGGCTGTTCATTTAAACCCAGACTCTGATTCCTGGTCCGGCACAGATGTAACCAAGTGCAACCTGCACCTCTGACCTTGTGAAATTTCCATTATTTATATCTAACGGGATTAACTTCAGTATCGGACACCAACCTAGCTGTGTCCCAGGCTAAATTTTATAAACTCCATGCTTTCATTTATGCCTAATCCATCCCTCATACCTGATGAAGGGAATGGGTTTCCTTATCCAAAACCCATGAAGTCCCCAGGAGAACTCACAGTACCTGTGATGATTGCCTCTATGAGATTATATCAAGTTTATGCTCATTCCTGCTTTACAACAGTGGAGGGAATTTGCTCAGGGACTTCAGTTTACAAAACTCCCCAGCTGGCACCTCTTGTCCACATTAAAATTCAGACTGAAGGCAAAGGTGCTGAAGAATAACAGCAAGATGATTGCTCCCTTAGTGTGATGCCCTTACCCTCTCACAGCAATGCTGGGAGGCACAAAAGCTGCTTTTCCAGGGAACTTGGAGTGGTTCAGAGCTGGAGGGGGTTGACTCACAGATAGAAACTGAAGGGTGTTTAGAGTCTAAAACAAAATAATAATGATAATAATAAAAGTAATTCCCTTTCTTGAGAGAATTTCTGGTCAGGGTGAGTGGAATAAGTGGGTTGGAATAAGATATGGCTGTTAATTAAATTAATCAATGTATTGGGGCAAGCGGGAAATACTGGATCTGCTTCAATGACAAAAATGGGGGAAAAATTGCATCAAGGTTCTTGTTGAGCAGCAGAGGGACACAGTCAGTGATGTATCATCCTACTGACCTGATTTTCTAGGGGATTTGTTTGGGACAGCTGCTAAGCTCAATTTTGCACAACAAAGGTAAAAAAAGATGGACCTTCTTTGTTACTGAAATTGCCCCTGAACTCGCTGTCTGAGTCCCGTGTTGGGCTAAATGTTGTGAGGCAAAAGGCACAGGAACTGTGTGACAGGTCCGGCTTTTTGGTAGCCCAGCTGTCCTTGGGCTGCCTCAGCTGCAATTAGCTACTGAGGGCTCGTGGCCTGAGAAGGTTTAGCGGGATTTCAAAGTCCCTTCCCCCGGCGTGTGACGGTGATTTCTGAGAAGGGCACTTGAAAATCCGCTTCTGCCCTTGTGCGTGGGCAGAGCTCTGTGTGAGTCTGAGCTGGTACCAGTCGGCAGGACCCCCCAGCTGCAGGTCTGCGGGGGAAAGGCTCCCCCAAACCCGCCTGATGCCCTCCGGGCTGTGATGCAATGTTTCCCCAGCACCAAGGTCCCCATTGCGTCGTCTGCTTCCATTGCTGCGTTTGCTCTGCTCCGGCCTGACGTCTCCTCTGCTTTCACTCCTACCCGGTGACCTTTGCATCCTCAAAGCGGCTTTCATTTTAATTACTTTTGTCAGTGCTTGTTTTCCAACCCAGTGTGAGAACGTCTCGTGTCTGTGTCTGGTGGAAACTGGGTCCTTGTTCACAAAAAAGGGGCTAAAGTGTGATATTGCAGCATCACACACAATTAACCGCTTCTGAAGGTCACACAGTTACAGGTCTGAAGGCAATGGACACTTCAGCTCTTCACTCCTAAAGCTATCAGGGGTGGTGGAAGCCTCGAGCATGGAATGGATTCACATTAAGCTTTGCAGAAAGGTCGGGTTTCTTAAGCTGCTGTTCCAAATCTGGCTGAAATTGAACATAAAGAAACAGGATTTCTGTCTGGGAGTTGTCTGCTGGTCAGTAATAAGCAGAACCAAACTGATAGGAGCCTACAGAGCACTAAAAGATCAAACAAACGACACTGGGATGTCCTAAGCTCTGTGCTTAGAGGTCTTTTACTGTCGCCCTTCAATCCGTGAGGGGGCTGGACATCTGGGATGTGTCTGCAGTGAGCAGTAGTTTCTTCCTAAGATATTGTTGCTGCCAAGATAAATCATCTTGTGCAAGTCTTTGGACTAATGACAGTAAAACTGCTCCTTTTTACCGCATTTCCCAGGGGAGTGCTCCCACGACAAGGCCGGAGGAGAGCAAGTCACCTGAGGAAACCATGGACACTTTCACCTCAAAGTGGCCAAGATTGCTCAGAGCCAGGCCAGATGCATTTTTGTTGCGCAAACTCAAACAAACTTGCAGCCAGACTTTGGCCTGCCTCTCCTCTTTTCAGGAATGGTTTTTCACGCTTCACATCCAGCCCTGGGGGGTGAGGAGGTGCTCTGCGATGTTCTGGGGTGGTTTAGGGGCAAGCACGGACTTTGCCTCCCCTCCAGCCCGCCCCGGACCAGGCCCAGGCTGCATCCCCCTGGCCGTGGGTGTGCCGTGACCCCCTGAGCTGCTTTAGTTGTTTTAAACCACACGTTCCTTCCCTTCCCGCCCTTTTCTTTAGAGTTTAATTTTTAAAATGGTCTGCGGGGTTTGGTGCCAAATACCTTCATCACTCTTCTTGTGAAACCTTTACAGCTGGGGACTTTCCATGGGACAGGTTGTTTGGAAAAAGTGATGCAAACTGTAAATCGTGTCTGAATTTGACTTAAAATATCTAAGCTTTGGACAACATGTCATCTTACTGAAGATAATACACATGCTCAGTGGGTGTCCTTTGAAAACTCACACCAGCTATAAAAGTCCCTTTTATTTTTGAAAATTATTGTTACAATGTAGAGCTGATCCTAAAATGAGATAAGTAAATTTATGCATCAGATAATGTTAATTTGGTAAATAATCAAAATCACAAGTATTTGACAGTTCATGGCACTAGAACTTTTACATTCTGTAGATATTCAAGGGAAGAAAACCCACAGAATTTTCTTTGTTTTTAAACCATGTTCTCAAATTAGGCCTTAAAACCTATATTTAGACACTTCTAGGCTGATAATATTTCAAAGGTGCCGAGCACCTCTGCTTTCCATCGACACAGAAAACTTCTCGACACTTCTCTGAATGAGATCACATTTCTCAGAAAACCTAAATATGGTTGTAGGCACACAGCTTTGACTCATTCACCTGAAAATTTCGCTCAGTAAAACTGAGTCTCCAAGCTAGAGACAAACTAAACCGAGTCTCCCAGCTGAAGCAAACCGCAACACTTCAGGGGCTTCACGGGACGTGCACGGCAGTCGTGATCCCTTACAGGGGAATGTGGGTTTACCAAGGAATTCGATCACAGAAGTGGTGGCAAAGGCACCTCCTTCTCCGCTGCTGTTTTGAGCTCAGAAGTGCAGCAGTAACGGTGGGAGCAAAGAGAACACCAAACCATAAATTGCAGGATATTTTGGGTCAGGTTTTCCACTCACCGTGTTTCAAGCCTCCACACTTTGTGCAACGTGTTGTGGGATGTGAAGCCTGGTCCCCAGTGAAGGGTCTTCACTGTCACTGGCAGTACTATTGCAGCAGAAGGTTGCTACATTTCCTGTAGTCCACAGTGTGCTGAGTTCCTGGTACTACAAAGAAGTAAATATGTTAAATAACAGGGTCTGAGTCAAATAAAGCCATCAGACCAGAGTACCAGTTAGATCTCTACGTTTATTATTTTAATTTAAATTATTTTATTTTACACTACTAGTTGAAGAAGAGCTTTGGACTCTGCTGCAATTGCCAACTGGCTGCCAGGTGTTGGCCAAGCCACAGACGATGTGATTCCTCACACATGGCTTTGGGTGTCTGTACGTGGCCGAGTCAGCCGTGACTCCCCTCACAGTCAGGACAGAGAAGGGGGCACTTTTAGGTTGTGATTCATCTGGTGTCTTTTAGGCACAGCCTTCCCAAGAAGGTGAATCGCCCCCCGGGAGTGTCTTCCCCGAGGGGAGCCCGGAGTGACTCAAACCCGAGGCTGCTTTAGGTCAGACTGATCCCAGCCTCGCCTGTGCCTCTGCCCCCCACCTTTAAAATGGGCCCACTTTCACCCCGGGACCATGTGGTCACTCGGATGATGTTGATGCTCTTTGCAGGGAGTAACTAACACCTCACAAACTGTGGTTTTCAGTGTCCAGGCCCTGGAGCGTTCAGCAGTGGGATGAAATGTGTTACATGTGGTTATTCATTAGCTAATTTGTGGTAGGGGTGGGAAGCCTGAAGGGTGAAATATGAAGCCATAGGAATATAAATGTAAGAGGTTCCAGTGCTGCTGGAACTCTGATTTCATAAAATCATGGAAAGGTTTGGTTGGAAAGGACCTTAGAAATCTAGTCCCAAGTCCCCGCCATGAGCAGGGACACCTCCCGCTATCCCGGGTTGCTCCGAGCCCTGTCCAACCTGCTCCCAGCAAAAACTCACCTGGTCATGACACCAGAAAGGTAAAATCAATACAGGTCAAGTCCACGCAGAGCAGAATCGCTGCATGTGAAGTACTGACCACAATAAAATGATGACAAACCATTAAAAAAGGTTTGGTTGACGTTTGCTTGTGGAGGGCTCCTGAAAAAAAAAGAAAAAGATGTGAGATATTGCTGTGCTCTTTCACTGCCCAGGAATTTCCCCTCATGCAGCATCAGAGCCGTGACTAAGATTCTTTTCCGACTCGTCTGTGCTGTAATGGAGTAAATGAAAACAATCCTGACTGTGTGGGGCAATAATTGTTCGCACCAGGGCTTTGGTTTTTTTCCTGGAACATGAAGGTGATTAGATTATGAATGTGGGGGCGGGAGGGGGGGAATTATGTAAATAAATGAAGTACAAACACACATACTCCCAAAATATCCCCAGGCTCAGGACTGCTACCTGTTGCTGTGGAATAGTTGGAGAAGATGTTAAAAGAACTTACACATCTGCAGTGTCCCCATCCTGCTGCTGGCAATGCCTGCCTCTCTTGCTCAGGGAATCTTGATTTCTTTGGTGAACTTCAGCACAAAGGACCTCAAGAGTCTGGGGTTCTCTGCCCCACCTCGAAACGACAGCGAGAACAGGGGTCCAGTATTTAGTATAGTTTATCTACCATAACCTACATGCTTTCAGTACTTCTGAAGACATTTCTGCACCCAAAAAGCTCACATCACTGGGAATTCCTCATGGATAAGAGAATTTATTTTCCCAAAAATGTCATTTTTATTTAGGTTCTGGTAGTGTCTGAAGACTTCATCTCTGATCAAAGCTGTGTGAGATGTTCTACAAACAGGGACTAAACAAGCATAACTGGCATAAGTGGTTAAAAATAGTGGGTGAAAGGATTATTCTTCTGTATACTGTGTGGGAACTGAAGCACAGAAAAAAAATCTCACAAGAAGGACACTGCCAGGAACTGAAACATGTCGTCCAGATCCATACATGATTTTCTTAGAGGTCTAGGACATAGCAAATACATCCACTGTAGGTGGAATCTGAACTTTTAGATCCAAAAAAGACAGGACAAGCATAACATGGAAATAGGCCTGAGGTAAGAAAACCAGCTTATTTTTTATTATGAGCTAAAAAAAGAGAAGCCTCTGTTGGTATGTGAAGTTAGGAGAGATGGTTAAATTGATTTAAAACTAATTGTGAGTACTTTATAGACCTCAGTTGGCCCATCAGTAAAGAAATGCAGATAAAGGCAGCGCAAGAAATATGACAGTCAGATTTCAGTTGAAACTCTGGGAAAAAGCATCTGGCTTGGTATGCCTGTAATTCATTAGTCACCGCTGGAGCAGACCCCCAGAACTCTTTTCTCACTGCAGCCACCAAAACACCGAGTATGTGTTCCGTGTTCCAGATTTATCAGAGCATAGAGGCACATGTTAAATCCCCTGCACTTCAAATGGAATTTAAGCTCTTTGCTTACTAAAAATGGACACTCTGAACAGGATGTGCTCTATAAGCCCTGGAGCAGATGATCAGAAAGTATATAAAATATGCCCTCCTGGCCTGAAGCTTCTCACTGAGAATCCCAGTGCCCTTTTCCTAAGGAGGTGAGCTCCCACAGCCTGGACTGCAGGGTCCGACTGTGCTGCAGAAAAGCCATTTCCTTGGGAGCACCCCCTGGGCACCATCCAGCGCATCCAGTGCCCCATGGCAAGGTTCTTCCAAAATGTCCTTTCTCCTGTTATAAGAACCTTTGAAGGGAGGCAGTGCCCTCTCAGCCTGACCAGGTATTCCAGAAACCACATTCCAGGAGCTCCCCAGAGCATGAGCCAAATATTTATTCAGTGTTCTGAAGCTTGAACTACGGAGGAACAAGAAGGCATGCTGTTGTGGTGACCTTTCCAAACTCCCAGCAGGCCACAGAGATGATGTGTGTTCACTCCAAAATGTGTTCAGCTACTGCAAGAAAAACTCGGTGTGTGAGTGAATAAGCAAATGTGGTGACCTTCTGGGAAGGAGATGGGAAACTCTCAGGAGGTTACCATGGCCACAGTGAGGACACAAGCTGAAGGATGCAATTTCTCAGTCCAAATGATCAGACAAATTCAGGGTATTTTTAGTTCTTTTTGCCCAAGATGCTCAAGATGGGCCAGACAGCCAGGCTGTGAGCTGATGGATCCTGGAACTTTTAGCTATGTTGGACTCCGGATATCCAGCCTGGGTTTGCAGATGAGCAGCAATGGGGGACTTGGATGGGCTTTTGGCATGGAAGGCTTCTGGGAGATAGGTGTTGAAAACTCTGGCTACCTTGTCCCATACTTTTCTCTCTGACTGCAGGAAACAGGGGCACTGTCAATATAATCCTATAATTTCTCTCCCTGAATAATTCCCAATTCTGACTCCCAGTTCATCGGGAGCACAGAAAAGCTAATTTGTCTTTAGGACACAGGTCCTTGCCACCACAGTGCAAAACCCCATCTGGGGCTGCAGGGTCAGCAGCAATGGAAGAGGCAGCTGGATCATGTCCACCAAAAAGTAACTGCAGCACGTTTCATAAACCGCTGCCGTTTGAGCAGCTCTGAGTGGGGAGTGGCAGCAGGAGGCAGAGCAGGGTGGAAATGCCTGTCTAGAAACATGAAATGTCTCTGTGGCTGTTTGCACATCGCATATGCTTCCAGGGTCTGTTTATCATTCCAGGCTGCCATGGAATCCTCCTGCGCACGAGATGCTGGAGATAAGCTCATCCCAAGCCCCGTGTGTCAAGGCAGCTGGAAAGCAGCGATTTTCTGTCTGGTGGGGGCTTGGGGAAAAAGACCTTTGCAAGGAATAAGGCTCCTACTCGGGAGAGAAGGGAATGCATGGAATGGTTCAGCTGAGCTGTGTATAGCCCAGGGCTGTGTGCCAAGAAACAGCAGATAGTCAGATCCCCTTTATAGCTTAGCCCCACCCGGCTGGAAAGCCACAGGGCAAAGTGGCTGAAATAGCACACATGGAAAATGCCAGGAGTCGTGGAGAGCAAGAACAGGGAGAGCATCTGAAAGAGCACTTGTGAGGAGGTTTTCTCCCAAGAGAAGGCAAAAGGTGATCAGATTTCCCACGGCAACCGAGTTTGGGCAAGTAGAAGCAAAACTTGGGAGTCCCCAGGACAGGAGCCTGCAAGGGCTGGAAGCAGCAGTGTGCACACTTTGTGCCTCAAAACCTATTTCTGCAGGGCCAGGAAGGGAGGCAGGAAGATACCAGCTGTTCCCACCAGTAGCTGGTTCTGTTGTAGTTGTTAACTCTTGGGGGAAGGAGGGGTTTGAAAAGGACCTGGTGGGAAGTTACAGAACAGGCTGTGACGATGCTTGTTCCTCATGGAGAGGCAGAAAATGCAACAGTGAGCGCACACTGACAGCCCAAATGTGTTGTTAGTATCTGTAGGGCTGACAGAAGGTGTTTAGATCAGTCTTTGTAAGGATGCAATACCTGAAGGCTGGGGGTAGTGAAGAGCATGTGAAGTCCAGGCTCCAGTATTGACTTGTTCCTGTAATCTAACGTCATAAAACCCTGTTTGGATGAAATTCCCAGTACCACTGTTTAACTGAGTGGATTGATTACTGTACTTAAAACTCCTGTCTCACAATCTTTTTAGATTGTGAGCCAAAGAATGTATTTTACAGAGACTTAGAATAGGAAAGGCCTTTAAAGACCATGAATCTGTTTTTTGTTCATTGCAATGTGCGTTTGAAAGGGGATATTTTTTTTTTCCTATGAGCAGGAACAAGTTAGACATGAAAAATGCAGCAGAGTGCATGAAAAGGGAGAGCAGATAACACCACAAATGTGCTCGTGTGGTTAAAGCACCAGACTGAAGCTCAGAGGGTCAGATTTTGTTCCCAGCTCTGCCACAGAGCGGGATCACAGTCTGTGACCTTGGCTCTGCCAGCTCTGGACTAAGCACATCAGTAACTGTCTGTCACTGTTGCAGTGGCCATGACAGACAGAACTGCTGCTCAGCCACTGCCTAGGCCTGAGGATGCTGCATTCTGCTGGTGGGCACTGACACGCTGATATCTTCCTGCCAAGGTTTTGATTAGACTTCACGTCAAAGCCCCAGAGAAGAGTCTTGGGTTGGTCCCTTCTGCTGACCGATCCTAGAGAGAAGCTCTGAGCCTGAGCCGAACACGTCCTGCACAAGGGGCAGCCAGGCGACAATGTTTGTGTTTGGATGGGTCCTTCTTCACGCAGGTGACCCGGGATCTCATACCTGCTCCACTGGATGTAAGGAAGAGACTTGACTTGATACCCTGGCATATCCAAGGCTTCTCTCCCTCTTTCCTAGGACACAAGCTGGCAAGATCCTTACTGGCATGGGATGGGAAATGCTCTCGGAATGTCTCCCATTCAGATTTTTAGGGAGAGCTTTCTGGATGGAAATTTTGGGCCTCCACTTCACTTTGAAGCTTTTGCTCTGTGTGAGGACCTGCAGCCAGGAGCAGGAGCAAAGTTTTCTTTCCAACAGCAACTTTCACACGCACCATGATGGGCATTTCGGGGCAGCCACCACTGACATTCCCAGACCACAGCAAACTCCGGTCATTTGGCGGCTCCAGACAGGACTGTAAGATATAAAAGGAGAAAGGGTGGGGCTGGGGAGGTCCCAGAGGACAGCCTGTTCCCACACAAGGATGGAGGGTGTGATGCTGGTCCCAGCCCTTTGCTCAGGGTAAGCCAAGGGCTCGTTCGCAGAAGCCAAGGACATGAATGAGACTGGGTGGTTGGGAGAAGAGCCATTCCCAGAGATGGCATCAGTCACAGATGAAGTCCTGATGGGACCAACATGCTGAGAACCTTGTGGACTGCAAATCCCATACCAGTGATCCAAGCACTGGGGCACAGAACAAAAATGCCCCCAGATCGTGAGCTGAAGCATTAGTCATTCCACAGAAAGGAAAGCTGAAAGGCAGCAGCTGCCTTGGTCAGAGCTGTTTCATATTTGAATGGCCCTGTATGAGAAATTTTGAATCAGAAATTCAGCGAAGCCAAGAGGGAATGAGACATGAAGCCACCCCGAGAGATAAAAGGGAGAATATTTCAGTACGTAAACAGCCCGAAATCTCCCGGGTAGCAGAGATGAATATTGACTTAGAGCAAGAGGACAATGGCCAGAGATGACACAGAGCAAGAGGGGCTGAAGCTGAATTCGTTTTGTCTAATCTGTCTGCTCTAGGTTTTATATGCAAGTGGATTGGAAGGTCAATGAATAGGCATTTCCTGGCTGAAGCCTCATTGTTCCACCACTGCTGGTTTTAGTTTAGTGTAGAATTGACATTAATTACTTGCAGAGCATCACAGATGTCTCACAGAACTGCAGGAAGCAAGGCATGGGATCAGAACTTGGGAAGCTGGCATCCAATTCCTTCCTGCACTGTCCCACCCAGAAAGCTTTTGGCCAGACTGCTTAACTGGCTCTGGGACTCTGCTCCTCTGCAACAGAGGTGAAAACATCAGTTGATGACCTTAAGGCTGCCATTACTAGAAACAATGTGTAATTATTCTCTGTGCCGTGGAGTACCTGTTTGTAGAGATAATTATTGTGTCTGTCTCGGGCAATCTCTCATGAGGCTGAACAGTCATAGGCTCTTCATACATTTCTGAAAAAGACATTTTTCATTCTGATCCTTTTAAAACTTTCCTAACTCTGCTATATCCTTGATGAGGAGTAAAGCTCAAAGAGGAAAGGAACTTTCAAGACTTGTATACTCTGTGGTTTCTTAAGTGACATCATCCCGTAGTTCTCTATCCCTTCCCAAGTAGTGACTTCCCCATAACAGATTTTCCTGAATGTTTTTAGCCACAACTGAGTTTTCAGTGAACATTTTCGTAGAACTCATTTTTTATGACACCAACATTTCTTAACTGAGGGCCAAAGGGTGTTTCAGAGACCTTCTCTTTGTGGTAGAAAGGGTTGTTTATGTTAATCTACACAACATAGTCTTTACTGCCCTTGTCTTTTATCCCTCAGCCATCCCTTCTGCAGGATTTGGTGTTCAATGGGACACAACCCAGGTTCGTGGCATTTTCCTTCAGTTGCTAGAAACACCAGTTTATGTGATACCTGACAGTCCCTCTATTGCATTCTCCTGCCTCTGGCAGTGGCCAGCAGTGACTGCTTAGAGAGGGGGGGATTTCTTCCCCAGCAAACTCTTCTCTGCTGGCAGCATCTGGCTTGGGGAGCTGGTCCTGGGACCCCAATCTCATCCCCTTTGTGAGCACAATGAACCACAGCTGTCCTTCCAAGGCGAGTCCCAAAGCAAGCCCTTCCCTCAGGCAGGGACCCTGAGCATTTCTTCATTGCATCCCTGGAAAGAACTCAGTTATGGCCATTTCCCAAGTGTGGAAATAAACACTTGGCCTGGATTGCTCCAGCAGTCAAGAACCTCCTACCATGTGCTGACTTACAGACCAAGAAAATGGTCTTCCTGCTAGGGAGGCTCAAAACAAAAGAAGTGTCTAGTTTTAGCCCTCCTAAACTTCTTGAAACACTCCGAAAAGCAAGCAAGAAAAAACCAGACAATCACCCAGTCATCCAAAACTATTTCCCTGCCTCTTCCCATCCATGGTCCTGCGTGGAACAGCTGGGAGCAGCTTGTTGGAGACACCAGCTTATGGTCAGCCCAACTTCCTTCCAGAGAGGGAATAACAGCTGAGAACAGGAGTGTTTCCAGAACAGCCACCTCTGTTATCAACAGCAAACAAGGGCAACACTGGATAGGAAAGCTGCTTCCCCTTGGAATACCCTCTGAAACCTGAATATATAAATGGAGCTGGCAAAGCTCATTCCGGGTATCATGACAGATTCATTTATTATTGGTCTTTTTTTAGCAAAAGGGCCCAAAGCAAAAAAAAACCAAACAAAAAAACCCCAAAACAGTTTGGGGGGGTTTAGCCTGAAGACTGTGTGCAGTGATCCAGGGAAATTTCTCATTCCCATCCTCTCTCCAGGGTGTATAGTATGGAGAGCTCACTTCCAGCTGAGTTTGGGAGCAATGAGCTTTATTCACCATTGTCACAGGAACCACTCTGTCAACAAGAAGCTTGACTTGAATCACCTTAAAATGCACTTTTACTGTCATGTCAAGGGGCTGAGAATATTTTTCGGCATCAGGGCTACTCTTTGAACTTTGTGGGGTACCAGTCACCCCAGAGCAGTGGGCGGGTTGTATGAGGACTTGGGGAGAACTGACCTACCCATCCCCTTCTGATGAACCCCAGCAGCCACCAGGGCACGACTGCCCCATCCTGATAGGAAGGCCAACAGGCAGCTGGGTTATGTGAGATACACGAGCCAAGGGAGGCAAAGCTCTGGCTGTGGTAGGGCTGTTTCAGAGTAGCTGCAGGTGGTATCAGAGGTGAAGAACACAAACCAGCCCCAAGTCTGCCTTCTGAATGACTAATCAGGCTGAGCCTTGACCGAACATCAGATGGTGTCTCATCTGCAGCCAGACTCTACTGTCAGGCTCCACTGGTGCTAAAAATTAACAGCATGATGCTCCCCTCTCCAAGGGAGAAATCGTGTCCAGCATAGAAGGTGCAACTCGAACTTTTGGAAATGCTGGGAGCTCTGCAAACACTCGAAATGACAAAGCCCAGTTTCCTGCTGAGCTGCAGCTCCTGGTTGGTTGCCTTTGGTTCCTGTAAAGCCTGTGAACTCTAACTCACATTTTTCTTGCTGTGGGGTCATTTTTAACGTTCTCTTCCTTACTCTTCCCCCCATTCTCAGATGAGCATTTGGAGGATGTCTCTCCTGCCCCTGTGATGGGAACGTGACACAGCTGAGACGTGGGAGAGACACAAACACCCACTCACAACCCACCTAAGCCTTGTTTTGAGGGATTAGACATTGTCAGAACGACTTACACCCACATAAAAAGGAATCAGAGAAAGTTCCTCATTTCCAGGGCTTTGGGGCTAGTTGGGACTTTTGAGATAATCTTATCTGGGTTGTACAACTCAGGCCAAACAACTTCACTAAAGAGTTTCTGCATAGAGCCCTTATCTCCTTTTTTTTCTCTTTCTTTTTTAGCTAACAGGCATTATCTTATAGAACAAACAATAAACTGGGATTCAAGAGATCAGCATTCAGTATCTAATCTCCTCTTTCACTTTGTGTTGCTTAATGAATTCTGCGCTTAAGTTCCCTCTGGGCAAAATATAAACAACTATGCTTCAGTCTTTCACATTATTATAGCTATTAAATATTTGTGGACTCATTCAGATACCACAGTGGTGAGAGCTATGGAAAAATCTATAGCTAAATCAGAACTGTTTATATTTCTGCTGATAGCAGAGATATCACAGAGGTTTTCTCATAGAAATGGAGGGGTGGGTTGTTGGGGGGTTTTTGGTGGTTTTTTTTTTGTTTGTTTGTTTTATTATTTGGGTTTGGAGTTTGGGTGTTGGTGTTGGTCATTTTTATTTGCTTTGTTCTGGTTTTGTTTGTTTGTTTGTTTTTGTGTGTTCTTGGTTTTTAAATCCCCAAGTGTGGAGTAGATGCTGCCTCTGTGTATTGCACATGTGCTCGGCAACATCATAGTACAAAAAAGGGGAACAAATACTTCTCAGCAGCAGTGTCACTGCTCACATCTTCAAAGCACTTCACAAATATCTGCCAGGAAGCTGACTTTCCACTCCAACGTTCAGATTCCCAGGGTATTGTTTCTATTTTGGTGAATTGTTTGTTGTGACAGCGCGACCTTCCTGACAGAACAACTTCGACATTTGAGAACCCATCCCCACCAGAGCTACATCTGAAACTGCATTTTTTGGTGGCTCATCTAAAATGTATCCAAAGGCATGTATCAATAGTCCCACCCTTTCTCGCAGACTGACAAGCAGTTGTCCATATAGGGAAGAATGAACCAAGTCTTTCTCTTCCAAAGCGCAATAAGGAGGTTGGAGGGATCCCTTCATGGGAGGAACTGAGATTTAACATCATAAAACATAGTTTTTGGGGGGAAAAAAGGTGAAAGCTGACATGGCATGTGCTAAGGAGACCACTGTCCTGTCATGTCCATCCTCAGAGGGGATGAAGGGCACAGAGAGCTGTGGGGCTGCTCCTGGGACAGGGAACTGCAAACAGAGAGCTGAGCTTTGGGTGAGATGCTCAGAGGACCTGGCCCTGACCCCGGGCAGTTAAGGTCAGTGGTCATAGGAGGGAGTCCTCTGCAAATCACTTCTCCTGGAGAGCTCAGAAATGGAGTTGCCTGGGAAACTGAGAGCCCAGAATTCAGGCTGAGGACTTCCCAGCAGGGCCCCTCCAGGCTCAGGGCTGGGAACAGCCTCCTTTCCCTGGAAGTGAGAAAGCAGCACGGCCAGCACGGGCTCTGGGCTGGTCCCTGGGGCAGTGGGACTCCAGGGGTTGGCATCTCTGGGCAGGAGAAGGCTCTCTCTGCCAGAGCTTGCTTTATAAACCCGACAGTGAGCGTGGCCCAGGGGGCTTCGAGGGGTGTCACGAGAACAAACCACTCAAAGGCTCAGTAAAAGGTCCAGCTGAAGGAAGAGCGGTAGCATGAGCCAGACTTGAAATCACCTGCATAACTTCACTCTGGAGGAATCCAGGAGCTTCTTTCGTTTGGAATCTTAGACTGGAGGTAAACCTTGCTCACTGGAAAGCAGGGAGGAAGGCAGGAGGGCAGAGATGCTCACCTGAGATTTCCACTGGGATGTTTCACAGTGTTTTGCTTTTTTCATTCTCTCTCCCCATCCAAACATTAAACACATCCAAGACTTGCAGCTGCAGCAGGGGCACAGAAATCCACCACCAAGGCAGAGCAGCCTTGCTGCAGCTGCCTGTCCCTCTGGCACAGTGCGGAGCAGCAACAAGCAGTGTAAACACATCAGCCTGGAGAAATAAACATTAGCCTAAAGATTATTTAATGACTGTCCTTAATTAAGTAATTTGCTGACCAAGGTCGGCAGCATGGGGTCCCACCTCCCATGAAGATCTTGAGGACTGTGGTCTTAAAGAAGTGTAAATCAGGGGAGTTTCTTTGAAGTGCAGAGGTTGTGCCAATTTACAGCCAGATAAGGATCTGAGCCTGTGAGTTTGTCACTTGCTTCCGCTGGAACAAGGGCAGGCCCAGGTTCTGTGACCAAAAGAGATCAAAGAGGTGCTGTTTCTTGGAATCAGTAGAGGAGGGAAAGCCAGTCCCTAAAGATTTCCTGCTGCTTCTGTAGGAGAAGTGAAAAAAACAGCCCAACAGAAAAAGCAAGCAACAGGGTTCCTGATATAACCAAGTCTCCTTTTAAACATCTTTCTCCATCTGGGATGTGTATAATTGCTATCTTCCGCTTCAAGCCACAAATAAAAGGCACTGTAAACATTTTGGAAGGGCCTGGATTCATCCTACCTAAATATAGGCAATGAGCTGTGCTTTCCACGTAACAAACACGTCATTGCAGGCTCTCTCCTACTAATAGAAAGTGTGTACTTTCGATGCCACTGAGCCAGAGGGACAGTGACTGGGACCTGGCCTCACATCCCATTAGTCCAGGGAGGCTGCTTGCTGTGCCCCAGGAGAAGAGGAGCTCTCATGTGGGAGCTCCTGTGCTCACAGCACCAGAGCCTCCTTTCTCACACACTTATTATCAAGTTGTGCTCCTACATGCTTTCAATTCTTACATGATTTCTTGAACTGGCCTTCAATAAACCCATCCTGGTGTGGTTAGCCTGCCCTGTCAGACTCAACAAGTGCAAGAAAGGAAATAAATCTTTATCCTTGGCAATAACTAACAAGACATGTTTTAATGTCATGTCTACAGAGACAAAAATTGGATGACAGAATTTAATTGGAAAAAGGAATTAAAGAAGATAACATATTGCTGGATCATGCTCCAGACCTGGCAGTTTTGATGGGCTGGGCTTCTGGTCAAGCACTCCACTGATTCACAGGCTGCATCCTTGGGGACCACAGAGGTGACTGCCCACAGATGTTCATCAGTGGGAATGAGCAGGGTCACGTCTGTGATAAAAACGGGGAAACTGTTGTCAGCTCTGCTGGCCACAAGGGAAAGGGAAAGGGCTGCTGCAGCCTGCACGCTGCAGGGTGACTTCTTGGGAGGAATGAGCAAAAGGTGATGTGGTCTGTCTGGGTTACTGGTGTTTGTCTCCTGGAGACCTGCTCGGTCCTTTGGGGCGCATTTGGACTAATAAGACCTTTGCCTGCAGGCTCCAGTGCTCTTGTGCTGGAACGCCAGGGGCTTGTCCTGCAGACCTCAAGGCACATATGAGACACCTCCTTTACATCTTCTTTGTCCAGAAATTTGATATTTACTGTGGTATTCTGCTACCTGAGACTTCTCCACGCACATAAAAGGTGCTGCCCTGGAAGTAATGAAAGAGCAGAGCATCCTCCTCAAGCCAAAGGAGCACTCAGTCTTATTTTAGGATAGATATTTACTGCAAGTGAAAGGAAATGATCTGATGTGGAATACAGCACTTTTGTACCAACACAAATCCTGATGGTAGTTATTACATAGGTTTGTTTTTTTGGAAAAGAAGATTGCCCTCTAAACCAAAACAACAATAATAAAGGTAAGGGATTTGAAGATAGTCCAAGCCTACACCAACAGACCTATTTCAGCACCACGAGTTGCTGTACAGGGGCGTGCAGGGAGAGGAATAGGTGGGACACACATTACCAAAATAGCAAGCTTCATCAGGTAGGTTGAATAAGGCAAAAATACATGGCTTTTCACCTTCAGAGTGGTTGTTAAAGGTGTTGAACACGATCCTAAATGTCTCTCAATATTCTTAGTCACCTGGAGGATTAACCCAACATAAAGACTGCCCTCCTCACCGAAGTGCAAGGAGCTGTGCCCTGGAAAAGCCACATGCTGAAGACTGAAAAAGCTCTCCCAGTTGTGACTACGACTGTCCAAATCACATCACTGTTACCTGAGCAGAGGGGTAGCTGTGAACCCAAACATAAGCTGCTTGTTGCCTGGAAAACTGTGGACCCCGGGAGTCTGATAAACTTTATTAGGGGGACTTTTTTATCCAAAAGCCCACAGGGCTGAACGAGACAACTTCAAAATAACTGCAGCCTCTGCCTGTATTTCTTTAAGCAAGTTTGACCTCATATAGGGACACGGAAAAAAATGTAGTCATTCTTAGCTAAAATGTCTCAAGCAGTGAAGCTTGTAGAAATTCCTGGGATTCAATGTGAGTTAGAGAAGAAATGAATAATGCTCAAACAATGGAGCCAGAAAGGTTAGGCAAGTCAACAGAAAGTGGTTCTAAATCAGTGCAGACTGTTTACTCCCTCCACATTCTTGCTCCGAAGAGGATTGTACAGTGAGCTCCGGGTTCAACGTCAGCAGCTGCAGACAAATGTCATCAGAGGCTGATGCTCTGGAGGGAAGATCAGTTTATTTCCCAAAGCACAAACAAACAGCAGTGATAACAACAAAACCGGCAGGAGCAGGATGTCACCCACACGGGGGAGGGCTCTGCCAGGTCCTCAGTCTGTCACCTCCAAGGACAGAGGTTTCCTCCCAGCGTGTATTTTGGCAGGGAGGGGTCTTGGGCTGTGCAGAAGCTGAGGTACCACATTTCTTTCCCTACCTGAATTTGGTCATGTTAAAGGCTTGTGTTGCTCACCTGGGTGGATCTGCTCCAAGCCATCTGTTTGTGGACTGCTTTTGGTGGTTGTCAGAGTCCCAGTTCTGCTCTGCTGCTCTCGTTGCTGAGGAGCTGAGCCAGCAGTGGCACAGGCTGGAGCTCTGAGCAGGACAGCAGTGGCTCATTCCCAGTGGCTGGCACACAGCTGATTACCTGACAGCTTTTTTGGCATCTAAAATTCCTTGTTGTTGCCGTTGTCCAGGTCAGAAGAGGAGGTAAATTAGGGTGCTATTTTTAACATATTAGTTTTTAGTATCAGGTGGTCTCCAGGCCAGGGAAGTGCCTCGCTTTTCTAGGCTCCAGAGGAACTCCATTAGGAGAAAGATACCCCCTTGCTCAGAAACAACCTTTCCTTTCCCCTCTCTTCTGCTGCATATTCCCGTGGGGCCAGCTGATCACCCCATGGGTGTGGTAGGAGAAGCAAGACTGATAACTGTGCATACCAGGACACATATTCAGAAAAATATTCCAATATTTGGGGTAGGCGAATTGGAAACATCTGTATGTCCACAGGACTGAAAGCCAAGCAGAGAGAAAAGCAACACATAGGTGATTTTTACTTCCATTTTCTTCAGTTGGTTCAGCTACTTCCTCAGAACATAATAAATGAGATAATAAGTGGTGTCAGGACATTTGGATTTTGTGTCCCATTCCTCTAATTCCCTGAAGCTCTGTGTCTTGGCTGAGCTCTGTTCTGAAGAGAGCATTTTCAGTTCAGCTGCCTGGGTAAAGGGTCCACTCCTAGAGCAGGCCTGGGAAAAGTTATGCCTGCGAGGCACTTGTGATGTGTCCAACTGCCTGTCTGTGCCACTGAATTCCCAATCAGCAGTCCCAAGTGTATGTGATACCCACACACATACAAATGTGCCACATGTGCCACCAGCAACATCCCTGTGCCGGTGCTCGTTTAAAATTCTGCCTTCTGATCTGATTTCCCTGCCTCGTTTTTATCGTCAGCCACGGCCACAGTTTCTGAGACCTGAAGTGAGCACTGAGTTCACAAACCTGACAGAACAGATAAACATCAGCTTTATCCTGATAGAGCAGATAAACATCTGAAGCCAAGGGCATCTCCCAGAACACAGCCCAGCCCGGGGGCTCCGAGGCCAACGGGGCTGGATACAGCTGGACAGTCTGGGAGGAAGGGGCAATCCAAGCTCGGGGAAGACTTTTTAACCCTCCAAAACAAATCTTCAGCTGGAAAATACAGCCCAAACTTGACATCTTTTGGGGATGGAAAACATACAGCAGTGACTAATTTCGTGACTAGCTCATTTTTCCCCCTTGATGCTTCCATCAGAATGTTTCTATTAGGATGTTTTTTCAGAGGAAACCTGTGAGAAGCTGAGGTCTTGTTCTCAGTGAAGTGTTGAGATCACAGGGCATGTGATTTCCACCCCCCCCTTTTTTTTTTCTTTTCTTCTGGTCTCGAAGCAGAGAGAGGAGAGAAGCCACGACAGGGGAGGTCAGCAATGAAGTTATTTTGTACACATGCAAACACACACTTTAGATCTTGGTGATGCAAACCAGATGTTTGCTGTCTGACTCTTA
Organism: Cephalopterus ornatus; assembly: GCA_013396775.1. NCBI lineage: Eukaryota > Metazoa > Chordata > Aves > Passeriformes > Cotingidae > Cephalopterus > Cephalopterus ornatus. The sequence continues at coordinate 68,179 of VZRE01014804.1, forward strand.
GGAAGACACTAATTTAACTTATCCAGAGTTGTAGAAAATACAGAGGCTTCTATCACAGATTTGCCAAAAGAGGATTTAGCTATTTCTAATAGTAACTAGGCATTTATATCAAATACAGTTGTTTTAAATTAATCCTTGATTGGTTGAATCATTGTTCTTTCAGTAGTTTAAATTTCTGATAATCCATTATTTGTAAGAAGAGAGTTTCACTGAAAATGTTTTATTCCATGGTACAAGTTCCCAATTTCTCCTCTTGTGGCTACAGTTCTGAAATTTATCTCCATTTTAATCACCCCGATGTCCTCATTTTTTAAAAACATTAATTTCCACCAGTCTCACAACCACATTCATAACTTCATAACATTCATAACTCAGTTGGGAGCTGCTGCTGGATTTTTGGTTGGTTTTGTGCTGTTCATTTGGGTCTGTACTGGCCTCTGCTTCTGGTTTTGTTATTGGTGGGGGGGTTTTATACATACACCTCATATGATATCATTTAATCCCCTGGCTGCACACAACTTAAAAAGGAGGATGACAGCTCCAAAACGTACTTTCAGTGGTAATTTCCAAGTCAATAAATGTTACAGTTCATTTCAGAATTCCCAGTCTCACTCTCATAATCCTCCACCAACCAGTTTCAAGACCTTGCCAGTCAAAGTGAGCAAGAGCTGGGTTTTAATTTAAAAGCATGTTTACAGCTGTGGTTTAAGGTTAATATTCTGCTCTCTGGTCACCAACAGCTCTCACACTGCTCTTCAGAAACACACCACTGTCTAGTTAGTCTTCTGATGCTGCTGCAGCCTTTTAGGTGAAATTCATTCCCCTTATTTTGGTGTTTGTGTAGCGGAGGCATTCCCAGGAGTCCTGTTTGCCTAAGATCCTGTTATAGTCAGTGAAGATAAATAGGCACTTTGGAGAGTCATCTGCCTCATTTTACCTATTTTCTTGAGGAAGAGGTGGTTTTTACCCTACGTATTTCACTTTAGATGGATATCATCAGCTCAGCTGACAACTCAGATGTCTGCATTGGGTCAGCTGAAGCTCACCCTTTTCTGCCTTAAGTCCCCTTCAATGCAACATTCAAATGCATTAATTCAGGGGTAACTGTCGTCCTGTCCTCTTCTTGAGGGTCATACAATGGTTCCCCACCAGTTCTTCCACTCCTTGTCTGCTCCAGCTAAAGGAACTTCTCTGTTTGAAACAATTCCAATCACTAACTACAGAGATGGAGCCTTTATGCCCCTGCTGCTATTAAATAGCTCTAAAATCTGCTTGAAACTTCAACAGCAGTCTGACCAGAAGCCCTCAGTCCGTGCCAGCCTCTGAAATAGGGCTGCAAGAAAGCTTTTGAGGTGTCCTTCATGCGTCAGGTGGTCCAGGGTGGGATGGGACAAAGACAGTTTCAGCAGAGCTTTGCCTGCAGCCCTTTCCCAAGCTGCAGATGTGGCTGTGCTGCACAGCTGGGGTGGGTCTCCACATGAGCAAGCCATTCCTTTCTGGGAACCATATTCCTGGATAGCCAGAGATGTGTGAGAAAGGATTAAAGGGGTTTTTAGGCAGAGCTTGGCACGGAGATGGCTGAGCAGGACCGTAGGAAGGGAGTCAGCTGAGATGTGAGGGCTGTGAACATAAAAGGAAGCAAAGGATTATTCACTGAGCTCTGCCGAGAGGAAACAGCACAAATGGGATGGGGCCCAAAAGAAAACATCAGCCAGGCTTTCGGGAAACTGGAGGCATGTTTAGGATGCCCGGGATTAAACAAGCAGTGAGTTATCAGATAAGGTGCTGAATTATGTGATGCAATCATGATAAAACACCAAAGAGAGCCGCAGCCTGGCACTTGGGAGCCAGGGTCCTCTCTCCTTGGGTTTTCCATCTGTTTGCCAGCCTTGGTAAAGCTGCTTCTTGCTTTCACTTGTCTCATTAAGCAGTAATTGCTTTGGGGAAGGACTCTGGGGACTTGCTATAAGCTGATTTTGCAATTCCCAACCTGAGGAGCTATTTTCTGAGTGCTATTTTGGTACTAGTAGGGAGTGGCTATCAGGGTCAGCTTTACAGGGAGGATTGCTCAGTGTAGCAGTGATTTTGATGCCCAGCCTCTCGCTGGATTTGAGTTTGCCAGAAGATGTTGTGCACCAAGGTCAAGGTTTGTGCTGCTGAGCAGAGGTACCTGAGACAGCCAAGAGAAAATGTAGCAGGAGGACAGGGCTTTGTCTTCAGGCTCCTTTCTCATACAGTCTGTTGAAGGTGTGCAGCTTCTCCTTCTTAACTCAAGGTGACCCTAAAGCATTCATTGAAGACTTGACATGCTGGATCCCAGTTCCTCCTCTCTCTCAGGTGACTGGAAGATAAAACTCTTCTCCAAAATCAGTGCCCTTGCAGCATTTGCCCACTGCTGATTTAGGAGGCTGGGTAACATCTGGATGTCTTTACCAGAGCAGATGCTGAAGAGGAGACAGTAAAACATCTGATTTATGAGCTCCATTGGATTTTAGGAGCAAACTGGGTATGAAAAGGCTGATGCCAAAACTTATGCAGTCCTTTTCATCCCACCAAGAGACCGTCGTAGGCTGCTATGGAGTGCTGCTACTGGGAACACAAACAATGGGGATTTGAGGGATCTGTAGGGTTAGCAAGCAGCTAATTGAAAGGGTTTGGCACTACACTAGTGCCAGAAGTAACAAACAGATGCTTAGTCTGTTGGTGGAATCCAGCATTTAAACTTTGAAAGCTTCTTCTTCTAGTTTCTCAAAACCTAACAGCGTAACAACTTTCCATCATGTTAAAAGAAAATTCCCAGGGAACTGAGAAATTTTTAAACAAATCAAAACTGAAACAAGAGGAGGATGTGGTAGCAGCAATAAGTACAAGAGTGCTTTCTTCTCCTCTCACAGCAACAGCCCTCTGCTGGGAACCTTGCCTTAAACACGCCTGCTGGGAGGATCCCTGGCAGAGACTGAGCAGGTGAAGGGCTTCCAAGCCAGAGCTCTGTCAGATAAGGGCAGGGGCTCATCTGGAGAAGAGATAACTCCTTCCTTTTTAATTCCAGTGGAGCTTTCAGAGCATCATTGTTGGGTAACCGCAGTTCACATACAGTCTTCGCTCCTTGGAAAATGAAGATGAGGCAGTCTTGGGTCTGGCAGAAAACCCCAATAATCCTCGGAGAGCACGGAACATGAAGGGGAAATACTCTTGGCTCTGCAGTTCAAAGAAGAGATAAAAAGTCTCCAAGCCGTGATTTTTCTTTTAAACAGTATTTGTAGGCTTTAATGTGAACCGTTCACATTCAGTCTCCTTGCTTGGACTTTCTCCCTGGCTCACGTTGCCCCTGATTTTTTGCAGCCCTGGAGTGGCAGAGAGGACAGCAGGGACAAGATAGTCAGCAAATATTTGATGTGTTGTATCATCTGCTGAAATGTTCCAGGCTAAACGTGGTTCTTGGTGGTCTGTAGGAGACTGTAAGAGCTGTCCCTGGGACCTAATACTGGAAACCAGACTCAGTTCTGAGTCAGATCCTGCTGGCAAGCCATGGGTGGGGTGCTAAATACTGGGAGGGTGGGGAGGCCCTGGCACAGAGAAGCTGTGGCTGCCCCTGCATCCCTGGAAGTGTCCAAGGCCAGGTTGGACAGGGCTTGGAGCAACCTGGGCTAGTGGAAGGTGTCCCTGCCCATGGCAGGGGGTGGCTCTGGATGAGCTTTAAGGTCCCTTCCCACCCAAACCAGTCTGGGATTCTATAATTATGTACTGCAAGAACTGAAGTAGGAAAACTAATATTTTAAAATAATTTTAAGCACTAAGCAAAATTATTTTGTTTATCTCCAAAGTTATCCCAAATTCTGGCAGAATTTGCCAGTTTCAGCAGTTTTCCCTGGTTTCAGGGAAGCTTTAGGGCAGGAGATCAACAACAGCCCTTCCCCGGACTGTCCAGTGGTTTAGCCTGACTGGGAAAATGGGAGACTCAATCTCTGCTTTGGCCAAGGACATCAGACCCCCTCAAGCTCTTTTGAGCAGCATTTTTTTCCATCACTGTCCCTGGGTGCTCCATCCTTTCACAGGGAGAACCTCCTGCTGATTTGTGAACTTCATTGCTGCTGATTTATTATTTTTTTTTTACACACTTTCACGGCAGTTGGAGTTACAGTGTGTTTGCCTCCAGATGAAATACATGATATAAAGCATTAAGGAAATGTCTGAAGCTAATAAAAACAGCACAAACCCCTCCCAATTCCTCTGTCCTGCTGACTTCAAAATACACCAGTTGGTTGCATTGAACTGGGAATGACTGCTGGGACAGACGGATGGATGGGAATGCAGTATTTCCAGGAACTAAGATGCAAGCCAGGCATCTTGGGAATCCTGTTTATAAGTCAGGAAAGAAGAATTGTGAAACTGTGAACCCACTCTGATGCTCACTCCCGGTCCTGGAGGAAGGTCACCACAAACTCAAGGATAGGATGGACCAGTGTGTCCTTGCTTCCGAAATTCTTGAATTCTCTAGTGTTTCAAAAAGGATGAACACTTTGACCCAGATCATGAACTAGCAGCATGTTTTTTTCCCCAGGAGGAACAAACTGTAAGTTGTAATCTTAGATCTAAACATTCCTTATTAACCCTTTTTTTTTTTGGTCTCTAATTAAAGCACACATTATTAGTAGCATTCGGGAAAAACACATATCTATTGTAAGATTTAATCATGTTTCAGTAAAACTTGAATGCTTTTCTTCCAAAAATACTCTTTTGTGCAGACAGAAACTTGCCCAAAGGGGCCTGTTCCTTGCACTATACAGGCAATCAGGCTGAAAAATCAAATTGATCCACCCTGCTCTTATAACCTCATCAAACTCAATTTCACTACTTTGGCTAAGAACAAAGTCGTGTCTGGGCAGCAAACATCCCCAGAAGCAGGTCTCTGTCCTTTTGTGAATCCTGTTAGTCGGGTGCTCCTGGGTGAGAGGCAGAGACAGGATCTTCCAAGCAAAGTCGAGGTGGCCCAGTTGCTTTCAGCTGTGGCTTAACATGGCTAATGAAATATTCCCAGGGAAAACAGGGCAAGGGTTCAAAGGTGAAATCCTGAAGAAACCTCAATTCCTGGAGTGGCCAAGGAAATCCATGGGCTAACAGCAGGGCTTTTCCAAGTAGAAGTTCCCCAGGAACCCGCCGTCCCACAAGGATCAGAGGAGAACCAGCTGTGACAAGTAGTGGTGAGGCAGAGCAGGACACCATGGACTCCCTCTTGGCATCAGGCACCTTCTCTGGGATTTCAAGGAACTGAAGAGGCAGGTGAGTCAGTTATGCTCAACACTCCCATTCCTGGCGAGCCTCTGGAGGAGCTTCCGGAGGGTCCTGCAGACCTCCTGGGGTTGAAGTGATACAAATGAAAGTAAAATTTGACCTGCGTGTTTCTTCTTTCCTCGTAGTGAGAAAAATCAGGAATTTTAAAGCCAAGAAGGATTAAATATCCTGCAACAAGTTCTATAGAGTCTGGTTCCCAAATACAAAGTCACTGCCTCCCCTTTGGCTCACAGTTCACACAGCAGACCCCCAGGGCCACGATCCGACCTCCCTGCAGAATAAACTCTTTTCAGCTGGGAACTGCCTTTAAGTTTTTCTCAGAACTCTGCTATCTTGCCTGCATTATTTATATGCATATACATGTGTACCAGAGCCTTGCTTAACTAATTTATAGCCACTGAAGAAATGTAAAGAGCTGATTTTTAATTTTCAGCAAAGCGCGTCCTTTTTTGAAGGCCATGACATTGTTCTCAAATTAAGGAAATTGTGCCTTTTTTTTTTTTTGGTTCAGGGAGGTTGGTAATTTGGGTTCTGTTCTGCTTCATTCTTGGGTCAGACCTCACACTGAGAGTAGGAAAGTCTATGTTTTGGGACATTCCCACATGATTGCCTACTTAAAGGGGCTGTGCTGGTTGTCTCTTCAATGACCAAACCTGTGGGTTGGTTTTGAGGTCAAAGCAAGATGGCTTTGTGGTGAGCCAGCTCATATCGAAATCTCTGGTGGTTTGGGATCAAAGGAAACAGTGGTGTTTGTAATAACTTGGAGAAAGATCTGTGGACAACATTTGCTGGAAGTGAGCTTGTGGGGAGTATGAGGCTCCTGCACTTGATATACTCTTATTTTTTTTCTTGCTTCTAATAAATGTGTTAATGGCTTGCTTCGTGTCAGCTGGACTTGATAGACTCCTTGAAAAAGGCTGCAGGATGAAACCCAGAATGAGCAGGGAATGAAGGAGAAGCTCTGCACAGCAGAGGAGCCAAACTGAGCTCCTTCCGTGTGGGAAACTCCAGGACTAAGGACAATCCTTGTGCAAAGAGGGCATCAGGAACAAACCTTTGGGCTTCTGTCCGAGTTCCAAGTGGTGACCTCTCCAGGACTGAAATGAGGTACTCTTGATGCAACTTGCTGTGAGAAGGTGATGACACTAAAAGCTGATATTCCACAGAACAAAAATTTAAGTGAGGCATTTCCTTCTGCATATGAGGAATCTGCACCAGTTTGCAGAGACAATATTTATGAATAAGTAAACTTAATCAAAGCAAGCCCTTCCATATTTTGCTACCTCAGTTCTCATTCCCTACGCGTTTCCTTAGGGAACGCCAGGTCCTGGGGAGAGATGCTCCTGACCATATGCAGTTTGATAGTCCTACCAGAGCCTTGGCGTCACTAAAAACCAGAATGAGTTATTCACAGATGACACAAACACTGGGGAAAAGGCAAAGGATAGAGGGGAAAAGTCAGGAGATAGGAAAACATAAAATCACACAGTATCAAACTGAAAGGCACACTCACACGATGAATAGGATCATGGAAAGCAACAAGACTGGAGGAGACTTATGAGGTTGCTGCTCAGATGAACATAATCATCTCGTGGCACCTCCAAATACATTAGGGGAGGGAACCAAAACAGACAACCAAATGTTTGGAAACATTCAGGCAAAAGAACCAATGATAATTAAGGTGCTGATAGCAAAAGTCACAAGGTGCTGAGACTGTGTAGCTGTCATAGCCAGGGGGAAAAATGTGTCTTGATCAGATGCTTACAGTATTTACTCTGGAAGATGATTTAGGAGAATTTTCAGTCTTAAGAGACAAAAGTAGAATGAGACCTTGAGGGTGGAGGGGAGATCTGGACAAACTGAGATTTAAAATAAAGCCGTGTAACAAGTCATTGGAGCAGCTTAGCACAGAGAATGTGGTTGAATTTCCACTGCCAGCAAGTCTCCAAATCACCACAGAATATTTGTCTCCCTTTTCAGCCTGGATTAACTGCCAGAAGCCCAATGACCTCTTAAGCAAGAAGTCAGACAAGATGATCGCCATGGTCTCCTCTGATCTTACAGCCCATGACTAATGTATCATGTGCTTGTTCCCTCATTCTCTCTGGGGAAGAGGAGGTAGAGTGGGCTGTTTTGTTTTGGAAGGATTATTGGGAGTTTTTCGTGTTCTGTACTTATTTAGAGGAGGGAGGTCAGAAATGTGTTACAGTTGGAATGTTTGTGGGGGTTCTTTCTGGGGAGCTTGTTCCGTCCTGGCCGCTGAGAACGCTCTGCATTTCATACCTCTCCTATTAGGAGGTGCTGAGGTGCCAGAGGACCGAGATTTTCCCAGTCCAGGAGCTGTGGATCATCTTTTGCCACTGAACCCTTAAGGAGTGGGTCTGTGACTCTGAGGAAACTGCTATGTAAGGAAAGGCATTGCCTGACTGATCTGATGCAGCCTGATGTGGTGCTTTGGGTCCCGTGGAAGGACAACCCACTGGTTGCTGATTTGGGAGACCTGTGTTGTTCCTTCGCTCATCCACAGCCTTTCTTCTGTGGAAAATGAGGGATGGACAGCCCAGCAGTGCTTGCTGAGGAGATAGCACTGGCCCTCTGAACTCGGTCAAAGGTTCAAAGATGAGCATCAGGGCTCCATAGTCACTTTTCAAATATTAAGATAGCTCATAATAACACTTGCAATCAGCCAAAGATAACTATCTCACTCTCATATATCCAAGCTGTGACTAACCAAAATTATTTTTAAGAGAAAAATATTTATGCAGGACAACAGCTTGTATTCTCATTAAAAAATGTCCTTGCTTTGCAGTGTGTAATGAAGCATGCAATATCACCCTTGCTGCTAGTTTCTTCTGCATGGATAGTGTGTATATACATATATATGTGTATTTACTAAATACTCAATGCAGGAAACAGCAAAAAAAAGGAGAGGGCAAAGTTTTGTAAATATGCAGCCAATCTTTAATAAGATACTGAGCAAAACATCCCATAGGGTTTAATCTGCTGCCTCTTGCTGAGCAATCCCACCCACAAAGCTTTTATGAACAGGCAGAAGTTACCCACCAGGAAAGACCTGGTTCAGTGTTTCTATAACAAATTATCTGCCTGCAGGCACTATTAATAAATGAATAAAACTTGCCCTGGAAATCTGGTACCGAATGCTAGTAAGGAATACAGAGGCTGAGAACACGGGGCGAAATGAATTGTTCAATAAAAGGAGCAGAAATCAGGATAAGAACCATCTTTTGACCTTTACCGTTGTGAGAGTGCTCAAGGAAGGGGAAATCCTGTTCCCTTCAATTCAGTGGCAAAGGGCCAACCTCTTCCTGGAAGTTACACACTTCACTGAACTTACACTTGACAGGTACTTTTACCCTCCTCTCCAGAACCCTTCATGTCTCAAAGCAAGGGTTTTTCTAAGGTCAGTGAGAAAGTGCAAGTTCCCACTTATATTTGCGATTTTTTAGGAAGCTGCTTTGGCCTGAACCCTGTAGAATCTCCGGTATGCCCCAATTTTGCTGCAGCCAGCTGCAGTTGGGGTGCTGAGCTCTATTTTATGGGGCTTTGAAGGTGCTCAGCCATTCATGACTTTGCACCTTTGAGGAAGGAGGTCAGATCAGAGAACTGATCCTGGCAAGTCTGAGTGCAAAGCTAAACCAAAAGCCCACATCCCAGCTCAGAGCATTACATTATTTCCTTCATACGGTCACAGATTCTTAGAGCTTCACCTCTGCTTCTGCAGTTTAGACCAACGTTTGATCTAATTACAAACAAACAAACAAACGAAAGAACCCTGCAAAGGACAGGAGTTTTTGCAAACAAATATTTCTCAAAAACCACTCTCAGTAGGTCTTGGGAAGACATATTATAATAGACCTTCCCAAGATCTCTTACGACTAGTTTTGATCTATTAATATATTAACATATCATGTAACAGATCCGTTATGAGAGTGATCCTGACACGGTCTGGTGTGTTCTCCCTGCTGGTGCCAAGAGCCGTGTTTCTCCTTTCCCTCCTCCCAGCACACTCCCGTGTTTCTGAGGAAGGGGCAGTTGTAATTCCCATGACTCAGGTTTATTCAGCACACGCTGCCAGACCTGCAGTGCTGGCACTTTTCTTTATTGGGTTTATATCCTTCCAGGCCTTTTATAGGAAACCCCAGAAAGCCTCCCTCCTCCGTGGGGGAGCTTGTCACATAAAATTCCCATTTCTGAGCCTCGCTGGTTTGACCTGCATGGAGGAGGAAGACTCAGAGGCGCTGGCAAGTTTTCGTAGGTGTGTTTTATCCTCAGGTTTCTTAGTTTGCCTGCCATTTCTCACATTTGGGACTGCAGAGATGCAGCAAAAAAAGTGATTTATAAAGAAGAATTTCTTAAAATGTCTCTTGCAGACTGTCCTGCCAGTCAGGAGTCATTGTGTTCAGGTAAATGCTTCCAAGCAAAGTCAGTAATCACTTCAGCTGTGCAAGCCTTCCAGTGTTGCTCTTCTGGAAAGAGACAGTGTTGAGATAAAATTGAGATTTATTTCTCAAGGGGGTTACAGGACCTTCTCCCAAACCTACAGCAGGATCTGTGCAGCTCCCTGAGCTCAAATAGAAACACACTCCTCACGTAAGAGTCTGGAGAATGTGCAATTTCAGTTCTACATTATCATCCTGTCCTCGAGCCTTCCACCTTCCACTCAGTGCTAATCATCTCCTTGCTTAAACATCAGGTCTGTAGACAACCACAAAGTGAACTGAGTTATAAACTGTGAGGCTGCTCTTCAACCTCTCACACTATCACTCAACAGCAGATATCAGGGACACTTTACTTCCAATAAACATCACGTGCAGAGCAGTGGCTTTGGAGACCTTTCTCCTTTGCTACAACGAAGGGGATGCCCAGTTGCACTGTCAAGACTTTAAACACTTGAAACTAGATTGCACAAGATGTGTTTTATATTGGAACCACACTGGTGGCATTTGTCAGGCTAAGTGCAGACGTGTGTGATGTTAATACTTGTGTCTGAGCTCACTGGTTTTGCCATTGGCAAAAAAAACCAAGAAGCACTTTTAGAGACTGATTGTAGAAGAATCTGATCCAGCAACTGATCTTTATTCCATACAGTCTTACAGACACACAGGTTGGGAAGGTCCTGAGGAGGTCACCTGAAGAGCTGAGGTGAAAGAGGTCATCAACATATGACAAAAACATGTGCCAGTGCCAAGCTGAGACCTGAGCTCCTTAAATGCCTAATTTGATTCCAAAGTGGCATCAAAATTATTGCAAGACCCGAATGGGAAGAGATAAGTGACCAGAGGACCACCAGTCTTCTCTCCCACCTGTCTATTATTATCCTTCCATCAGAGCCTGACGGATAAAGTGCATCTTAAAAACCCAGTACTCGGCTTCTATGGGAATAGGAAGAGCTTTTCTGTCCTTTGCATTGGACACTTGGATATTTTCTTGGCCCTCAGGATTATAAGTGCTGCTGCTGTCATATCACAGCTTCAATGGGCATTTAAAGGGACTACTTGGGTAAGCAGAATTCTCTATGTTTGAAGAGCATTTCTGAGTTGTGGTGAAACGAAAATAAAATTGGGGAAAAAAATCCCAACAAAAATCCCCCCCAATTTTAAGGAGGAAATAGCGAAGTGAAAGGCTCTTCCTAGAAATCGTTTTGGTTTTTTTTCTCAGTCCCAGTGCTGTAAATGGCCCATTTTGACTCTTTCAGAGCTCCCAGGTCAAACCACACCTTTTTTTTTACAGGATTTTTCAATAGCAGAGGTGCACACACAGTCCAAACTCTCAAAGTTACGTTACTAACTTTGCAAAATGCATAAGAGAGTAAACATTGTGAAAAGGAATGAGCACAGCCATTACATAAATGAGGGAATTACTTATGTGTCTAGGACAGGACTTCAGATGATTGTTAATCATTACACTATTTTGCAATTTTTATATATCATTAACAGCCTCCCTTTGTAATCCGCACATTTTTCTAATATAAGAGTCCTCTGATGATAGTCCATTTTATTGCACTTGGTGATGTTTCTAATTACTAGGACCAGTACATCATTACTTTTGCTGTTATTGCACTCATTAATGACCTATGAAGGTTTTTTTCCTCTTGAATGTTTTCCCCAGCTCAGCACATTATGAAACAGGCAACACTTTGCTGTAATGCGAAGTATAATTTTGAGAATCAAACTCATTTTCCCAATAACTGTTTTCTGATCCTTTCCCATTTTCTGACAAAGCCAAAACACATGTTTGTAATCTCTGTCGGTGTCAGAATGCTGTCTACACGTTCTGGAAACTCTGAGACTGAAACTGCCCCTTTTCCAATAGCAATGATACATTGATTTGGACTGGATCCTTTGAAGACTGACTCTTAGTGCTTTTCAAGTGCTCAACCAGTTGTACTTGGGCTTTACCTGGACTTACATGAATCCCAGATCTCTTTCCAACCTCTGGTGATGCAAGAGAAGTAAATGAGACTGGAATACCAAAACTAGAATGCAATAAATCCAAATTCATTCAACAAAATATCAAAGACGTATCTGCTAGGAGTCAAAACTGGGGCTGGGCATTCCCAAACACAGACAAGAGGCCAAAGGAAGAGATCATAAGAAAGAGACCATAAGAAAATGAGTAGTGTTCTTTGCATTGCTTATAAGAAAACAAATGCCAAGTACATTGTTTTGGATAACTCCTTTATGGGAGAAGCACAGACTGAGTTTTGAAGCACAGATCCACTCTCAGTTCAGCCTTTGAAACACGGATTAAAGTGGGCTGTGCCACGGAGGCATTAGTCAGCTCTGCTCTGTTTCTGCTGCTTGAAGACATCTGCTTTGGATTTCCTTGGGACTACTGCAAAATTACTTTCAGCTATAAATTTCCAGTGAGTTTTTTGTTTCATTGGGGGGTTTTGGTTGGTTGGTTGGGGTTTTTTTCTTTTTTTTTTTTCTTTTTTCCCCCAGAAAATGAAAGACATAAGTGGCATCTCACCAGCTGACAGGTCATTCCTGGGCCCAGCTAAGGCTGCGTGTGCTGCTCTGAAGGGGGACTGTTCCTGTCTAGAGTAGAGCTGGTGGAGCTATGGTTGGTGAAGATGAATCCCATCATACATATTGCTGCTTCAGTTACCAAAGAAGAAACTAAACAAACAGGTTATATCAACTTCAAATAAAATTTTCAAGCCCTCTGCTGCAGGGGTGGTTAAATAAAGCACTTGGGTTGAGCTGTACAGTTTGATGTACAGTTTGGTGTATTTAGACTGAACAATCAGCAGAAACCAAGGCTGGGATTATGTGCCATTCATGAAAGGGAAGATCAGGAGCAGCTCAATATCAACCCCGGGGCAAAGGAATGTCCCTGGAATAGAGAATGATGATTCCAATCCCTTCTATGGCATATTTTCATGCCATAGCAGTATGAGTGGCTTAAAAGACCTTAAGTAAGTGCTGTGTATGTAAAAGGACTGTTTTTTTCCCTTGTGCATGAATAGTGTCCCTTATCAGGTTTGAACTTTTAGTTCCCTTCAAACTCCTTTAGTTTCCTTACCGGGTTCTCAGATTTCCCATCTGACTTGGCAGTGGTGCCCTGGCTGGACTCTTGCCACCTCCTGTTTGGATCCACAGCCAAAACCCCAAGCGGCCCTTCTTTGGTTATGCCATCAATTAACCTTATTGTGAAAAGCAGCCTCCCTAACACTCAGGACCTTCCATACTTGGCTTTTCGGGTGACTGTTCTGTGTACTGGTTAGTCTTTGGGGTATTTATTCCTCTGATGTTAATCCTGGATTGTTGTTTATTTCCACTGGGCTGGCCAAAGCTGCCAGGTTTCAGAAATGGGAGCTCTGCAAACAGTACAAGCAGTGCAAACAATACAGGGATACGAACAAGTGACTGTGAGTCACAGCTCCTACACTCAGCTTCCACCTCCGCTGCTCCACTCCGTTAACTCCTGCAAGGCTCAGTCCCAGCCCTTTGCAGAGTCCAGGAATTACTGCCTGCAGTGCAGTGCTTTTGGCACCCTTAGAAGAAAGGGGCTTAGATATTCAAATGCTGCTAATTAATTTACATGCTGTAAATCAATAAATGATAATGATTAATTGCCTGTGATTTCCATTCGTACCCAGTGATGGCAGCGACTTGCTCTCCTCCAGACCTCTGCCCTCCCAGCAATACAGGTCACGTCATTCAAGCCAGAATTAAAAGGGAAAATGAACAACAGAGGTCCTGCTATCTCTGCAGCGAGAGCCACCTGCAAGTGAGCAGGACACAGCCAAAGGGAAGCTATTTCAGAAGAGAGGCTGCCTGTTTTGCCTCATAACCACAGCTGATAGTTGGGTAGAAAAAAAACTGGTGACAACCAAAAAAAAACAGCAAAAAGCACTGTCCTGCAGCCTGTATCCACATGCACCCTAGGCTGCTCAGACTGCCCCTGCACTACCTGGCACTTTGCAAGTAGAGGCTGAAGACCTAACATTACCCCAGGAAGGGAGGATCTGCTGTCTTGCACAACCTCTGCCTGCACCCCAGCTGACTTCTCATGCCCATTTGGGCATCTTCCAGGCCACCCCACAAGGGACAATACTCTCGCTGTGAGAAAAATGTAGTACTTGGGTTACTAAATTGATTATCCCTTCTGCAAGTGATAATCAGGGAACTGCTTATCTGTTAGACACCCCCAGCCCGGAGCAGGCAGCCAGAATGCTGCGTGAGTAACACTGCTGACTCATTGCTGACTCACTGCTGACTCAGCCAGCAGCCCCTGCCCTGCTGTCCAGCCTCTCTGCAGCCTCCCAGCCCACCTCCCCTGTCCAGGGGGAGAGCAGGGGGCTGTGCTCTGTCCCGGGGAGAGCTTCAGCCTCAGCCCTGCCCCATGCACCCCTTTGCTGCACTGTGAGCACAACGCAGAGGCAGCCAGGGCTGGGGCACTGTTCCTCACTGGGAGGGACTGGTGCAGTCCCAGTGCAGTCCTGAGGTGGGACACCCACTCATTTATGGGAGCTGACTGCAAAACTGGCTCCATCCTTACTTACTCCTTCATCCACAGACACTGAACCTTGTTCTTCTCCAGAGGTTGGTGTCCTGCAGGTACCACAGCTTCCTGCAGGACCCTAAAGGGAAATGGGGCTGCCAGTGCTGAATAATCATGCCTGATGTATGGCAAGGACTCAACCTTTATCCAAAAGCATCCTGGAGGGGCAGCAAGTCTGCCACTGAGCCCCCTGGTTTGTATTCCCTGCTCCAACCCTCTCTCCTTCCCTCCATTGCAAAGAGGAGCTGCTCTTCAACGTATCTAAGTATTGCTGAACAGCAGAAAGGTGCTCTCTCTCACAACATCCCAGGGTCCAGCTCCCTCTGGGGAGCCCCTCATCAGTTTTCCTGACCCAAGGGAGGGAGGAGGGCAGCCATCCTGCCAGTGGAACAATACAGGGAAGTCCCATTCGACTGAGCTTTGGCCAAGGAGCAGATTGTTGGTGTGATTGTTAAACTGGAAGCCTCAAGTTTCGCTCCTGCCCTGGGGGGACCTGGGGAATGGCCATTGCAAGGAAATTCAGCAAATGTGCCTTGAGGTGAGTGCAGACCCCCGCTCTGTGCACAGTTTCACCCTTGGCCAGTGCAGGACATGTTCTGTTGCAAATCTGGTGCGTGAGCCACTGACACCCTGCAGGGGGAGAGCTGTGTGCCAGCAGGTATTTGCTGGATAAGGATGCTCCAAATGGAGTCTCCTCGTTATCTGGCTTGAAAGGAACTTGCCAAGCCCATAAGTTATCAAATGCTGCTTTGAAGTCTTCTCCACGTGCTATGGATAACACACTCCTCAACATGATGGATGAAACAAATGTTTTCATCTATGTCTAGTGAGCCAGAAATGGTGGAAATCAGCGGCAGCAGGAGAATGTACCTATAAAATAATTGTCCTGTGAAGATCTGACCTCCCACCTTTTCAGGACTACAGTGAATTTTTTATGCCTACACTACGAACAGTCAAGACTAGACACCATTTCCCCTTGGTCTGCATCCTGTTTTTGAGAACAATAGCTGCATTTTTGACAGAGTGCCAGCCCATAATTCATGCTTGCCTGCACCCTTTGGAGCACAGATTTGGCTGATACTGTAATAATTTAGTGCATTGAAGTGACTGTTCCAATTAGAGCAGGTTTGGTTTTTTTCTCCTGGTCAATAATATTATTTCTAAAAATTTAAATGTTTTAGAAATAATAAACAAGGAAGAGAGGCCTCACATCCTGATGAAATACAGGTGCATAAATTCCCTTGAACTTAATCTCCAGTCCACTCAATATGATACAGTTCAAAAGTTCAGCTTGGGATCAAACTTTGCTGAGTTTTTGTCCCGTTTAGGACAGACAGTTTGAAACAGAGAGAGGAATCCAGTGTAAAACAGAGCGAGAGAAAGGCTGTGGTCAACATGAAGTAAACAAAACAGCTGGGGGAAAAATGCATTAAATAATGACATTTTGTATCAAGCCTCACTTTTGATGGTGTCACCAGCTTTCACCCAGATTGAGCACAGTCCAAAAAGTTGCTGGATGCACTGATCCTGCTGAGCATCCCCCATGGCCATCACCAGTCCCACATATGCTGTTGGCCCCCTTTGCAGAGCAGAGTGTGAGCACCAACCACAGCAGCGCCTGCACTGATGGGACACAAACTGTCCCACCAGAGGGCTGCTCCCAGGCAGGACCTTGGATGTGCTGGTTCAACTGCTCTGGGACAGTTTGCATTCATTCATGGAACAGGAAGGACTCAGGCACTCAGGCTGATCCGAAAACCCTCCGGGATAATGAGAGTTGTCTCCGAAGGCCTGAATAATTTGCATTCCAACATGTGTAATTCCAAACTGACGGGAGAGCATCCGCTCCCTTCCCCTGCAGAAAGGCTCTTCCAGGAGGCAGGCACTGCTGGGTTCCTCGGCTTTGGGGTTGATCCCAACATACATTTACGTCTCTGCCACCACTGAGACTGTAAAAATCCACCCAGCATTTGACTTACATTTTCTATATGTTTCTTCTTCCTTCCCCTGCTGATTCAGAATGTTTAAAACATCCCTTTGTGTTTACATGCTTTACTTCTCCCCCTTCTACTGTGAACCACTTCTCATAACCTTTCTGCCAAGGTCCCGCTTTTCACACCTTTCCCAGCTGCTGCCAGACCCCCTCTGAAGTCTCTCACAGTGTCTGGGTGCAAAACTTCACCAGGTTTTGTAACCAACCTCATTCTTGAGACCGGGGTGTTGATAAGCACACCTGGGAGCTCCGCAAAGCAAGACAGCAGAGGGCAAACACCAGGAGATTTACATAGTTTCCACAGCCTAATACTTTATGTCTGTGTTACTTTGGTTTATTTTGCTTTGTTTTGTTTTAGTGATGACTGGGAGGGATGTTGTGTAGCATTAACTGATTGAAACATTTCCTTATCTTCTCTAGAACAGAGATAGTAAAAGCAAACTAAATGTTTATTTCATTGTATGAGAATGTGATTTCTGCTGTAGGAATATCTGAATTCAAACTGAAGCTCTGGCATTACAAAGGAAACATTTCCCAACTTCACATCTTTCACAATTTTCATGGAAAATTTTGAAAGTATTAACTTTAATTTTGAGCTATAAATTGGAGGGGAGGGAAAGAAGAAGGAGGAAAAAATAACGGAGGGGGAAAAAAGCACAAAAAAACCACACACCAAAAAAAAAAACCAGCAAAGACTGTGTGAACTCAGACTCCCATGAGCTGACTAGCTCTGCCCACATCTGACATCCTCAGCCACTTTTGCCATCTCTCTCCGGACCCTTCTGCTGCCCAATCCCTTGCACAGCTTCAGTGCAGGGAGCAGGTGTCTCTTACGGCCTCTGTTGCTCAGAAGTTTCTCTGCTGCTCTATCCCTCACCTAAGTGCATGACCCATTCTTCTTTGGCAGAGATTTGGAGAATAATTCAGTTTGGAAAGAGCCTCTGGAGAACTCCGGTGCAGCTCCCTGATCAAAGCAGGGCCAACTCCAGTGTTGCTCAGGGCCTTGCCCTGACGAGTTTTGAAAGACTCCAAGGATTTTTAGAGTTCAACCTCTCTCATTGTGAGAATTTTCCCCTTTTGTTTAATGTGAACTTTCCCAGTTGCAACTCTCAGCAGTTCCCTTGAGTGAGTGCTCCTGGGAGGAGCTGCTGTTGCTTTCCTTGGAGCTTCCATCCAGCAATGAGAGGAGATTTCCCCCCAGGACTTTCTCTTCTCCAGGCTGAACAAGCCTAGTTCCTGCTTCTGGTTCTGATTTCATCCTGACCATTCCTTCCCCATTCTCCCCTGTCAGGGTGGCAGAGCAGCAGATGAGGCTGCCCAGAGAGGTTGTGGAATCTCCTCCTCTGGAAAGATTTAAAACCCACAAAGCCACGGTCCTGTGCAACGTGCCCTGAGTGAACCCTGCTCGAGCTGGGGGCTGAACTAGATCATCTCCAGAGGGACATTCCAACCCCAGCCATTCTGTGATTCTGTCATTTGTATTCCAAACTCCTGGTTTAGCTGTTCTCACTCCCCTTCTGTTCACCTTGTGCCATATCTCCAGCCCAGCTGCCTGTCCCAAACATTCTTCTTTCTGCTGGGCTTCCTACCTGAAAATGGAGTTCCCTCCTTCAGGACACAGGGCTCCCTTCTCCAGTCCATTTTCTGGGGAAGTCAGGAACAATAGAGAGAAATCTCTCCTTTAGTCACCTTCCAGAATGTTTCTTCACAGAGTATACTGCTTAGGAACTGGAAAATCACAGATTCCAGAATGGTTTGGGTTGGAAGGGACCTTAAAGATCACCCAGTTTCAGTCCCCTGCCATGGGCAGGGACACCTTCCACTATTCCAGGCTGTTCCAAGCCCCATCCAACCTGGCCTGGGACACTTCCAGGGATGGGGCAGCCACAGCATCTCTGGGCAACCTGTGCCAGGGCCTCCCCACCCTCACAGGGAAGATTTTCCACCTTTCTTCCTCACAGCTAATCTAAACCTCCCCTCTTTTAGTTTAAAACCATTCCCCCTTTCCCTGTCTCTGTCCCCCCGTGCAGAAAACCACTCTTTCTCTCTTTTGCAAGCCCCCTTTCAGAACAGAAAGGCTGCAATCAGATCTCCCATATGTGTGTCTTTGATGCCACGACTGCCAGGAACGGACAGGAGGAGGAAATCTGTGGAACTGTCTTGGCTCTGCAGCACAGCCGAGCAGCCACGATCAACAGCCTGGGAGAAAAGTGACTCTCACAGTGTTGCAGGACTGTTCCCTTGTATTTGCCAAAATTTTCTTTAGTATCATGTTGCATCAGCCTCCAAATGCCTTTGCTTGTCAAAGAGCATTGCACAGCTCTCCTCAGGAAGTTCTTCCATGCTTTTCCAGTCTCTTTTCCCTCCCATTTCGGTTTCACTCCACTCCCCTGGTTACTTAGTACTTCTGCTTGTCACCCATGAGCTGAGGTCCTCCTCTGTTTACATTCATCACATACTATTTTGAATAATAGAATGTAGAGCTCCCATTTCTCCCTGTTTTCCCTCTCTTTGTGAATTTATTCATCTTTTCTTTCCCCCAACCTGCTCATCCCATCCATAATAGCAGGACTGGCCAGAGCAGGCTCACATCACTTCTTGGTTGCTTGTGCTGCTGACAGAGAAATCCAAGTGAGCCATGCTGCACGTTACTCCTGAGACTTACTCCTCAAGAAAGCTGTTTCTGCTCCCAGGGAAGTCCAGGGAAGACTAATTAGTCCCAGATGTTCAGCAATAACAAGCACTTCCTTTTGGTCGAGCCAAACAAAAGCAGTGTTAAAAACGTTAATTAAGTGGCTTTTGGCTCCGTCATCAGGTTATTAACTAACCCCAGTCATGGCAGCCAAGCTAATCCTGGCTCTCAGGAGGAGACAGAGCCTTGCCGTGCTCCCCACGAGAGCCACGGCCTCAGTGCGTGGCACATCAGCCCTGGGCCGGGCACAGCTCAGGGGCTCTCACACCATCCTCAGCATCAGCCTTCCAGCGCAGCCCTGGGACTGCTGCTGGTGCGACCCGCCGACAAGATGAGTGGCTTCAGCCAGTGGGCAGCGCTGGCTTCTGGACTGCGGGATCAGGCCCTACTGCTGCTGATGGCTTGTGCAAATTCACAGAGTCACAGAAATCACAGCGTGCCTTGGGTTGGAAGGGACCTTAAAGCTCATCCCATTCCAAGCCTCCTGCCATGGGCAGGGACACCTTCCACTAGCCCAGGCTGCTCCAAACCCCATCCAGCCTGGCCTTGGACACTCACAGGGATGGGGCAGCCACAGCTTCTCTGGGCAACTTGTGCCAAATTCTTGCCCACATCTCCAGCAGATCTCTTTATTCTCCACTGGTTGTACTCTAAGATCTGGAGCAGCTGTCCCTGCCCCAGGACCAGAAGGCAAAGGTTTAAGGTGGAGTCCGAACACCATGGGAAAATAGGAAGACATTTCTTTTCATCTGTGGAGCTTTCCAAGCTGGTGCTTTAATATAACCACAGCCTTGTGCTTTTTGCAAAATTCAAAGGTGTTTTAATTGTACAAAATTCCACAATGAAAATCGCCAGCCAGTTTCTTACGTAACTGCTTAAAAACTGAACTTTTACAGCTTTGTGTAGTGTGTTAATTTTGACATTCACTAGCTGGAAGAAACAAAAATGGAGCAGCAATTTGACTCTGAGTTATTCACCTGGGCAGGTTTCAGTCTGACCTCTGTTTCTCTTCTGTGCCTGAATGTACAGTTCCTGGCATTGACAGAAAACCTGATCTGGCTCCTTTCCAAAGCCACCGAACCCTGTTAGCAGGTCGTGTTCCCTTCAAAAGGGTGAATTTTCTGTCAGTGCAGGGCATAACTTTTGTCACTGTCAGCAATGCAACGGCTTAGCTATGTTAAACCCATCCCAGAATGAGGATCTGCATAACATTTTTTGCAGCCCATCCTCAAGACAACAATATAATTTTATGGAAAGACGGTGGACTTCTGGTCTGAATAATGGCCCAGGACTATGTTCCCTATGCATTATTTCACACTGGCACCTTCAAAACACCTTTTTTGCAGTCTAAGCTCCTGTGACCTTTAAAAATAGGTATATTATTCTTCTGCACTGAAATGCAACTGCATGCAGTGAATTCCCAGCAGTTTTCCTTAGAAATACAAACATTTCAGTCCAATGCAGCTGGTTGAAATTCATTCTCCAGGGTTTTTCTATTTAAATGTGTTCACCCCAGAGATGAACTTCTTCACATTAAACCCAGTTAAATACGAATTGCAGGCGAGGGCCAAATTTCTCCTCTTTGAGTTGAACTGTGGACCTGCAAGACACGGCAAATTCTCCTTCCAGTCCCTGCAACCCAGACCACCACGGTGGTGCAACTGAGGGGCACTTCAAAAGCATCCTAAGATCCACAGTTAAAAATCAAAGGTGAGAATTTTACCCTTCATTTCTACACACTGTCGGTGTAGCTCCTGATCTTTTCAGTTTTCAAGGCATTTTGTGTTCCCTTTGCTTTGAACTGAGGGCTGAAGTTCTGCCTGCGGAAGCAAAAGAACGAACCCACGCCAACGATGATCACAGATAAAACCAACACCAATGTTAATATAATAAGGAAGTTGATCTTCTTCAGATCCTCTTTTTCACAGTCTTCTGGTCTGATGTTCCCGATGTGCATTTCTTCCTGGTACCCGAAGTTCTGGGTGTACTGGCATGTTAAGTGCTCCACGTTGGGGATCTGGACATTCTTGTTCTGGATCATTGATGAAAGCCAGATGTTTCCACAGCAGTCAAGTGGGTTCCCAGTGAGATATAAGTTTTTAAGTGAATTTTCTAATGCTAAAATATTGCTGTTCTGTAATGTACTGAACCTATTGTTCCGTAGGTCCAGAACTTCCAGTGGAGAGTCACTACCCCACTTCGGCAGCCAGTTCAGCTGATTTTCAGAGAGGTTTAAATGTTTAAGGTGACTGAAACAAGGCAAGTCAATATTTAAATCTATCAGCCTATTACCATGTAGATACAAATATTCCAGAGACTTTTCCAGACCTGATAATGCTTTAAGTTCTATTTTCAGTCCAGGGTTCAGGGAGAGGTCCAAGACAACCAGAGGAGTCTTGTACAAGGTGTATGCTGGGAGGATGTTCAGCATGTTGTCAGCCAGGTACAGGCACTGAAGGGCAGGGGAGTCCACAAACGATACACAGCCGCTCTCCTCCCCAGCAAGTCTTTGCTTAGCTAAGCCTGAGTACATGCTGCAGAGGCTGATGTTGTTGCTCCGCAGGTTAAGCAGCCTGAGGCTAGGAAGACTTGAGAAGATGTCAAACTTCAGGGTTTGAAGATGGTTGTTTTGAAGATAGAGCTCCTTCAAATTTGACAACACACCAGCATCGAGGAGAAGGTTCTGCAGGACATTGTAGCTCAAGTCCAGGACAGTGAGGGAGGTCAAAGCACTGTCATAACTCACTGCAAATGCCTGAAGACAGTTTTTACTGAGATTAAGGGTGTGAAGGGAAAACATGGATTCAAAGAACTCATCCGGAATGGATTGGATTTTATTATAACTTAAGTCTAAATATACAAGGTGGGATAAATAAAGAGAACTTTTGTTTCTGCTTTGCTTCTGATCAAGAAGATGGAAAGAAGCATCCAGCCATTCGTTTTCCATGTAGTCCATATTATTAGGAGGGGATTCAGCAGTGAGCCGGATTAAATTCTTTGATAAATTCAGAGTTACCAGCTTATTTACCTGAGGGAACACTGGGAAGTGAAGCAGTTTGTTTTCACTCAGATCCAAACATCTTAAGCTATATTCATCATCTGATTTTGTGGTGTGGAAGGTCTCAATGCTGTTCCTGCTAAGGTCAAGTATCTCCAGCTGCCTGAGGTTGAAATCAGAGATGCAAGTAATTGAATTTGTGGAGAGATTGAGTTTGGAAAGGTTCACTAGAGTCTCAAAAGCACCTTCTTCTATTTCCATGATGATATTACTCTGAAGATCTACCTCCACAAGACCGGGAGATCCCTGAAACATCCTGTGTGAAATCACTATAATACTGTTGCCTGCCAGGGAAAGGTAGCGCAGTGCTGGAGCTTGTTTGATGAAATTCTCAGCCATCCCATTGTACAGGCTGTTGTGGGACAAGTCCAGGACTTCCACCCTGGGTAAGAGTCCAATCCCCTCTGTGCCGTTTTGAGCAAGTTCATATAAGTGATTGTTGGCTAAATTTATTTCCAGCAAGCTCTTCATGTGTGCAAAGGCTCCAGGCGTGATGGAGCTTATCTGGTTAGAGCTCAAGTCCAGGCACTGCAGGGAACTGTAAAGTGACAGCGATGTTTCAGGGATGCTTTGAATCAGATTTCCAGACAGATCCATTTTGTTTACATTCGGATGGAGCTCGTGAGGGATCTGGTGGAGGTCTCTGTTGTGGCAAAACGCCTGAGAGTTCGCCTGCCAGAAAAAGAGAGAGAAGGGGTTGTCGCATGACCAATGAGAAATGTCTGTGCATTAAATGTAAGAAAAACAACACTCAGCATCCAGGCAGATGCTTCACCTGAAACACTGTTAACATCACTTCTTCTGAGCGTTCAGACAGCAAGAGCAACAATCCTAACTGCTAATCCTGATTAGCTGCTCTGCAGCTAGGAGCACTCATTTCATTTTAAAGGCACTTCTGACTTAGACCTGGAGAGTTTTATCTGCACGTGACACCTACTAAATGTTCTCCTTTTTGTGCCTTTCTCCTGGACTCATTTTAACAGTTCCAAGGGAAGGAGTTTTGCTCTGTTCTCTCTGCAATCAAGCACCATTTCCTCACTTTTGTGCTGATGCTGAAGTTTCTCACTTCCATCACTGTATTAGAGTTTACAAACTCCACCTGCAAGAGTAAGTAACAGCTTCTCTCTGCTGGCAGCGCGGGTCCCAAAGCAAGGAGGTGTAAAATCATGTAAGGATCCTATAGCACAAAACCTGTCTCTCCTTCACAGTCACACCCTCCAAGGTCTGGTGATGCCTTTCTTTAGCCCTGGCTTAGTTCAGCAAGGCATCTTTAACAAAATAGGCTCCTTCAACAACTGAAACAATAATTGCAGCTACGACTGAGTCTGTGTCCAGAGCAAAATCTGGAGTGTGTGTTCATAAGCAATATTGGAAACATGAATATGACCATCCTTGCATAAATGTCAAGCTCTATTTTGTTATTAAGAAGAACATACAGCAGCAGGAGGAAGTGGAATGTGAAAGGCTTAGGCAGCATTTAATTTACTGGAGGAAAACTCTTGTTATTAATGTATTTGGGTGTCTGGGTCATGTACTGTTTGTAGAAAGACCAGGAAAGAAAAAGAAAGAGAGAAAGAAAGAGAAAAAGGAAGAAAGGAAAAAAGAAAGAAAGAAATCTGTTGAACCTGAACTTCTGTGGAGAGGCAGAATCCAAATTCCATGACACAAAGCTTTTCAGACATTAAACAAACATTAAAACTCAAAAATATTAAACCCCATCTGTTTCATATGAACTTTGAGGAGAATGGAATGGCAGATCTGTTTAGAAGTAGGACACTAGTCAGCATTTTGTGAATCTCTTTTGCATCATCTGAGTTTTGGAGACCACACAAAAATGTGCCAGAGAAGTGCAAGTCCTCATCCAAACTCTAGATGTACACAAGCTGCTCCGTAGTCCTTCCCATGATGCATCTTTTCCAAAGATCCCAAGTAAACTGGCTATCAAAAGCTGAACCCCTTCCTGTTTTCCCTCCAACTCACTCAAATCTTCTCCATCTAAAAAAAATCTAAAAAAAAAAAAAGGAAGTTTTCTGGCTTCTCCCTGACACTAATTTCTTTCCTGCAAAGTCACCACAGACTTGCTCATTTTGACTTCAAATATTCCCATAGCTGGGCTTGTCTCTGAGGTCAAATAAGAGAACAGGAAGGCTCTTCTTATTCATTTGTGGAAGAGGAAGAAGCCAGGAGGATACAAAAATCCAGAGTGAAAACGCAGAAACTGCTTTGCAGCCTGAGGCAGATGCCAGGTTTCTTCTCACACTTTGAGCCAGATCTCAGCAAATGTTGGGCACCCCCCACTCCCCCTGGGCACCCAGATCTTAGCAAAGCCCCGACGCAGCTCCTGGCGATGCCAACAGGCTGGTTTTCCCTGGAGCCCATGGGGGACAGGTCAGTCCCAGCTCCACAGGTACCCTGCAGGACGCGGGTAAAATCTATACCTCCCACCGTCTGCCGTTTGTTCCTATGACATTTCCCCTCCCATTTTTCTTTTTAAACTCCCATTTCTTTTCAATGACTATTTTGATCCTCACTAAGTTTCTTGCCTTGTCTCTTCTGCACCATCTTTGGTGCGAACTGCATGAATTTCGATCTCGTCGGCAGCAGGAAGAAAAAGGGAAGCACATCTCAGCGGGATGGAGCAAACAGCGTCTGTTTGCTGTGTCCCCCCTCCTCTCCCCGCTGAGCCCAGTGGGTGGGGAGCCTGAGGCTGGAAAAGAGGTTTCTGTCAGCCTCACGTTCCGACTTCACAAACCTGAGCCGTTTGCCCAGGTGCCACACGGCAGCTGGCCTACGGTAACTGGTTGTGCATTACGTCCCCACATCGCCTCCAGCCAAGGTAAGATCAAACTTCCCTAAAACCCTTCCCTTCTACAAATTGTTTGAAAGCTCCTCCTTTGCCATTTAACAGGAATTAGTAGAATCATCTTTCTTTGGGAGGTCAAACATGATGTAGTTGAAGCCCTGCCTATCCTCGGAAAGCAATGTGAGTCAGGAAGAGCCTCCTGACATCTAAGCTGTGCCTTGCTGTCTCACAAACAGGCAGATGTGCCATCATTTGTGTAATCAGTGCAGCTCCCTCCCATGTCAGGGGGCTGGCAGGGACTGCTTACTTCCTACAACCTCTCTTGTGAGACTTCAGCTCACCAACAGAAGCACCAGGGGTGAGTCAGAGAGGAGCACAGGTTTCTGACTCATGCCTCTTCCACGAGATTTGGGATGAAAGTTTCCATTTCGGAGCCTCTGCTATTCCAAAGGTGTCACCACGGGGAAAGAACAATGTAGAGCAGCAAGGCTGTGATGAAAAATAACAATGCAGGGCTCTCAATGAAGCCATCAGCTCCTTCTTTTTTCCAGCCACGTTTGGACTCCCACCAAACGCCCAGTGAAGAAGGACATCAGCAACACCGCGCTGCCGAGTTACACTGGATGAACATCCCGGCCCCACGGCAGCATGTCTTCTGTCAGGGCTCATCTGATCCCAGCCCAGCTGTGGGGTTGGCTCCACGAAAGCAGTTTGCAGTGGAAACAAGCACGTGTTTACTTCTCAGCAGTGAGCCTGGGCTGTGACCCATTGAGAAATGGGACGGGATGAATCTGCCTGGATTATTGCGTGTCCCGTCCAGCCTCCTTGTGACTGCCATCCATGAGACCCCAGTGTCATGTTTACAATGGCTTCATCAGTCTTCCCTCTCCAGCCAATGAACTGAGCCACCCAGTCACCTTCCCAAGGTCTTTTTATATATCCTAGGTCTTAATTTCTCTGGAATTCAGGAAGTGCAGCAATATGGCAGGGTGGGCAGGAATGGAATGAGTCCCATAAGGGAGATGTGTACAGCTGGCAAATTATTTTTTTCCCTATTTTGGAAATCCTTGAGGATTTGTGCTGAACAGCTTCAATGTTCAGGGAAAAAAAATAGTATTTTTAAACAGCCTGGTACAGTCAGAAGCACTTGGAGAGGGAAGAGAGAAAGTTCAGCTGTGAATAACATCTATAATATTGCACCAGGTGCTTGAAAAAATTAAAGGAGCAAATTTTGTACTGGAGCAAGAGGCTTAGTCATTTCTCTTCCCTTCAGCAGGAGTCAGGTACAACTTCCCTGGCAGAAACCGTGTGCCAGGGCAGAGGAGGTCAGTCTCCTGTTATTACAAAAGGGCTAGTAGAGATATATTTCACAGAGGATGCTTTAACTAAAGCACAAAGAATAGCTGATACAATGGAGTTGATTTTAGGTCTAAGTTCTTTCCCTGTCTCAGAATCCCTGTCCAGTCTTGGGGAAATCAGGTCAAGTTTCTTTTAACCAGCTCCTCCTCAGAAAAAAGCTGAGAAAATGACCTTTCTTCCCCCTTCCCCCTTTTTGTGTGCGGTCACTACAACAAGGGCACAGCCTGAGGACAGGCTGCTAACACCCCCTAACCCTGCAAATCCCACCTCTGCCATCACAGGGAGCCTGGTCTGGGGGCTTTCCCTTCTCAGAGACTGCAGCTCTTTGCGCAGTGCCTGTAGCAAGGGGGTCCCAACCTCATCCAGGATCTGCAGGGCCCCAAGGAGGGAGACAGCCTTACCATTTGACAGGATGTCCCCTCTGAGGGCTGACAGTTAGAGGTCCCTGTGTTCACCGCTGCCAGAAGGAAGACGATGTACAGTTTCATGGTTCTGCAGGTAAAAGGAATTATGATTAGGTTTCAATGGGACATGTGAAAGCTGGCACCAGGTCACCATCTAACCTGGGGAAGGACACAAGCAGTGCAAATTAACCCCTCTCTGAGCACACAGCACTAATGACCCACCTCTGTTCCTCATTCCTACACTTTACAGGAGTCAGTGCCTCCTACAAGGAGAAAATTAATTTTAACATTTGACTATTAGTTTGCTGGGATGGAGGGAAAAGAGAAACATTCCAATGATTACAAGGCTTTTCTCAGAGCCCAGAAAGGGAAATCCTTTCTGTTTAGATCCAATTAATTCAGCTGAGGATGTTTTTCCCAGCAGGGCACCACCCTGATGGACAGCATGTGTGCTCTGTGATGTCTTACCTTGTCACAACATCAGTGCAAAACTTCTTAAATAATAACCCTGACACAGTCCAGGCTCTGAACACACTTTGAAACGTCCTAAATTTCAAGTTTATAAAGCAACTGGGAAACGGATGTATTTGTACACAGAAAATGGGATTTAATGGCTTGCTGTGTAAGGCAGATCTGTAGTAAGCAAGGATCTGTCCCTCAAGGTGTTTCTAAGGTGGCTGCTGCATCCTGAAGCATTAGGATATGGGGGTGTCTTCACCACAAGACCACATGGACTCTGTCCTCACAGAGTCATTTAGTTTGGAAATGCTCTCTAAGACCATTGATTCCAACACCATTCCCCCAGCACTGCCAAAGCCACCACTAAACCTGTCCCCAGGTGCAACATCCTGCAGGGACGAGGACTCCCCCACTGCCCTGGGCAGCTGTGCCAGGGCTGGACAACCACTGGGGTGCAGAAATTGTTCCCAATATCTAAATTAAATCTCCTCTGGCACAACCTAAAGCTACCTCCTCTTGACCTGTCATGGTACAGCCCAACCTCCTTGCTTATGGAGGTTCCCTTCCCAGGGCGGTTTCCAGTTCAGCTGTCCAGCTGGGGAGCTTTTCCTGCCTAGCTTTTCTCTGCACAACCTTTAGAACCTCCTCAGCAACTCTGTGACAGAGCCCTGCATCCCCCTCCTCTCTACCCTCTGGGCAGGTCTCAGCGACCCCCCAACCCCTCCCGGTGCAGAGCCCAGGGCTCACAGGACCCCATCCCCTCAGTGTCAGAGGGGATTCTCCTCATCCCTTCCTGCTGGCACTGATGTCTCTAGGCACAGCTTCCAAAAGCAGTTTGGGAGCAGCAGCAGCAGCAACAACTCAACCTAAAGGAGCCTTTATTGCTCTGAGGCTTTCCCAGAGTCGAAGCAGCTTCATGCTCAGTGCCAGTCTGCTCCCTCTGGCAGCTGTGAGAGAAATCCCAGGACAGCTCAGAGCAGGACTGAGCTCTGAACCCTATGCAGTGCCACAGCTTCCCATCACAGGACTTCCAAATCATCCAGACCCAGCTGAAAAACACAGGTGGTTTCAGTGAACATCTGTGAACACCGAAGTTTCAGTGAACACCCAGGTTTCAGTGAACATCACTCCTAAGGACTACTAGTAAGTGGGTCAAACAATTTAGCTTCTAGAAAAAGCATGGTACCCAAACCAGGTCAGCATGTCCACCTAACAAATGGGAGGGCAAAGGCAGAGAAGAGCAGCGGTTTGCCCAAGACATGTCTGAAACCATAGAATAATCAGGATTTAATCCCAGTTTTCCCTGTTCCCACTTCAGAACAGTGTTTGCCTCCCTCTCCATTGCAGTATTATCCTGAAACTTCATAGATGTTGATTGCAGCTGATAACAGCAGCACGTTCCAAATTTTCCCCAAAGGTAATTTTTGTTATTGCTTAGACAATTAACAGAGGCATTCTCCTGTGCCAAGGGAAGTTAAATACAGGAGAACACACAGAACACAAATCAAACTCCCCGGGCTCTGATTCTTTTTCCACACCAGACTCTTTCCTGTTACGTGAGAGCCTTCAGGGTTAAAAAGAGTGACTATTTCACATTTACCTTGTTTCAAGGGTTTCTTGCATCCCCAAACACCGCTTATCATCCCTTTGAAAAGCATATCCAGCTGTTCAGAACCGATTCAGTCCTGGGACCGATGGAATTACTCCTCAGCTTCGCCTTCACCCATTCAGGACTCCTGGAGGCTCACTCGTAACTCCAGAACGGAGGCATTTCCAGGGAAATAGCCTTATTTGGGCCAGTGTCTGCTTTAAATTATGCCGCTTGTCTTCCTCTGCACTGCTCCCCGGGCTCTTGCTGGGTCCCAGCCACCGCTGTGCTCCGGACGGAGTCGGCTACTGTGCGACATCCTGAAGCCCTTCCTTGGGGCAGGCGCTGGGAAACAGGGGGATTTTTGCCAGAGGAACTGTCAGGATCAGGCTGTGGGTTTGCTCAGGGGAATGAGTGACTTATTGGCAATGCCATTGTTCGGCTGCACGCGGGGCACGGCGGCGTGTTTACTTTGGGGGTTTGTGTCTTACATTCCTGGAGGATTGCAGCCTCCTGCACCTAAATCTCCGTCTGCATCTTTGGGGAAGCAGAGCTTGAGGATTAAATGCTTAAAATTCACAGCTGATAAATATAAACCCCAGAATTTGGAAACCTGTCCAGGAAGGAATTACTCTTTCTCTTTACAGCCGTACCACTAACGAAGGTGTGACAGCAGCCTGCTGGCAGGACAGGGGTCCAGTGTTGGCTACAACACACTTGGTGGGTTTTCATGGCACAAGCCAGGAATTAGGGACCTTGACAAAGGCATTTTCAGATAAGCTGCTGAATTTTTGACTGCAGTTACACAGTGCTGAATCTACTGGATCTGCCAGGAAGAATTCCCATTGCAAAGGGGTACTTTTGTCATACAGAAGATGATTTCAAACTGCCTGAGAGCTCAGCTTTTTATTTATTATTTTGTGCTGCCCTCTAGGGCTGGAGTAGCTGCCTAATTGCTGGTTTACTAACTTCCTTTTGCTAATTAAGTCCTGCTTCTGGAAACCCCACCTTTACCTAGATTTTCCCGTTGTTTTCTCCCAAAGACACAAGTCTGAGCTGTTGTAAAACACTTTTCCCATGGCTGAAATAATACACCAAAGAGCTGGGCTCTTAACGTGCCATTTGCTTGTTAATGCACCCTGAAATGAGAGGCATAAATCACAGAATCACAGGATGGTTTGAGTCGGAATGGACCTTAAAGATCGGCTCGTTCCAACCCCCTGCCATGGGCAGGGACACTTTCCACTAGACCAGGTTGCTTGTCTAGCTGTGCAAATGGTCTGACAGGGGAGGGCATGATGAGGTGCAATGGATAGAAAATCCATGTTAAGCTCTCAGAGACCAGTCCACCAGTGAGATTATCACAACCCAGGGCAGGTTCCCTTTGGCTGGGCTCTCATCAGACCACTTTTGATCACCTTTCCCCAAGTACAGCATATTTTGAGCTCCCTTGGTCAGGGCTGCCTGCAGTGCTATTTTTCACCTGGCCCCTTTGGCACACTCCCTGGAGTCAGGCTCTCCATCTGCAATCCCCTTGGGGTAAGCAGAAAACTCAGGTTGAAACTGGGAACCACTGTGACGTCCAGAGGTTTAACTACCTTTTGGATGCATTGTCAGCAGTGTGCAATAGGATTTGAAAAGCACAGACACTTTTGCAAGGAAAACCTCAAATAGCTGAGGTCTCCAATGGAAAAAAAAAACCAACAACTTTTCTTTTTTTTTTTTTTTAATAGGGTATTTTGCTTTGATTTGGATATGAAGTACAAATCTCATGTCTGTAATGAAGAGCAGTGAGTGGCCAGGGTGATGGCAGCTTCACATTTTGCTACACCTGGATGTTTGGGGCGCTTTGGGGAGTCTGGATTTGCAGGGATAAAAATAGCAGAGGTTTTGTTGGTTGTGCCTTTTAAAAAGCCAGCTCTGTTCCTCGGGCTGTTTTACTGAGTGGCCAAGCAGTTGTGCCAGCCGAACTGTGAAGAGCCTGGACAGAAACAAATGCCAAAGCAGGAGGGAAGGGCATGCACTGATTCTACTGCTCAGGACTCTGCTGCATTAAAGCCACACTCTCAGAGGACAGCAGCCGTGCTGGGAGAGCTCTGTGCTGTCCTTACCATCTTTGTCCTTTCCCAAAGGGGATCTGACAGCAAACAGTTTCAAAGACACTGAACCATTTGGCTGATTACCCGTTTTCATTATTTTTGTGCTTTGGGCTGCCCAGCAGCTCACACCTGTGAGTGGTGTTGAAACATTAGCATGGTATGGGCTTGGCTACCCAGAGCCCCAGCAGCCTCACCTCCATCAGGCAGGTTGGAGAATCAAGCTCTTCTGCCCACAGAACAGCAAGGGCTGTCCCACCCCACTGATGCCACACGGTTTGCACCTGCAGCTCTGTGAAATCAGGCCCTTCCTGATTTTCCAGTGGTCTCCTCAGAGTCACTTCCTGCGTCAGATGAATTTCACCCCATGTCACCTGAGGCCTGGGGCACCTCATCACACCTCCCCTCTCCTCCAAACCCTCTTCCCAGCATGGCCCAGAACAAGAAGGAGAAGCAAATCCCAGCCGCTGGCTCTCCCCAGCTGGTCTGTAATCTGCTGCAGGTTCCTCGGGGTTTCAGAGAGACAGGAAAATGTCTTGACAATCATGTGTCTTGAACCTGCAGGCCTCTGGGAGTCTGCCCATCATCCACAGCCCTGCTTTTTCCTAAGGCACTGCTCTTGAGTCCTGTGTCGAGCTGCACGAACCGAACTCTCTGGAGAAGTACACAGAACGAGTTCCTGCCTCAGAAAGTGGCTCTGAACTGGAAGGACAGGAGTGGGACAAGTCTTGCTCCCATTTGGCTGGAATGGCTCCTCGGTGATTCATCCCACCCGGGAGCTGGAGACAACATTAATATCAACCCTATTAAAAAGTAAACAGCCAATGCCACCCTCGGCCACAGCCTTTGAGAAGGAGGCACAGCTCCAGCTCCTGAGGCTCTACACCATCTCCAGACGCTGCCTCTCCTGGTTTCTTCCTCTCGTGCCACCTGCACTGTGCTTGGTGTCTCACAGGCACAGCCTCCCGTGCTCCTGGTGTCGAGTCCACGTATCCAAACAGGGACTCCTACATGTCCTGGAACCCCAACACAGCTTCTCTCCTGTCTTTTGAAGCTGCTGCCTTCCTCCCTCCTCTCTCTGTCCTCTCTCCACATGCACCTCTATCAGGTGTTCAGCCAACAGCATTTCCCCAACAAAAATTAATGTGTCCAGCTAGCTGAGGGTTAGCCAGTTTCCCTGTTTTATTCCCCCCTTTTTTTTACTACTCTCTGCAGGAAAGAAAATGTAAATGAACACGAGTTGCGCGAAACCCACCGGTCTGGAGAATTTGTGAGTGAGGGGCAGGGCAAAGGGAGAGCAGGAGATGGAAAACAAAAACTCTTGTATCAGCAAAAGGTGACACGTACTGGCATTTGCAGATTAAACTATGTGACCACAAAATACTCTCCCTGGAGAACAAAATTCCCAGGGAACCAAACCAGAATATTTTCTCACCAGTTCATAATCTAAGTGCAGCAAAAAGAGAGTAAAATAGGCTTTTAATTCAGCAATATTTTTTTTTTATTGACAGCAAGGTCAGCATTTGGAAAAAGGTGTACTCAGTTTATATGATCCGAGGTGACAAAATGAGGTGAGGAAAATTATTTCTGATAGACTCGATTTCCATGATACTGATGTCCCCCCTTGAATCTATCCATTGTGTTAGTAAAAGGCCAAGCATTAATACAGTCACTGCGATGTAACCATCTGCTTTAAAAAGAGATGACTGATTGTGAACTTTTGTTCTTGAAAACTAAAGGATTTCAGCATTTTAAAGTAGTAAGTTGGTTTTAAAGTTGAAATTATCACATCTTAGTAAAAAATCCCGAATTTTCACTGTTGTGCAAGCCCAAACTTTTCCTTCTATTTAAGGGAAACACATTTGTCTCTTTTCAAAAATACTTTTATCAAAATCCCAACAGGGCTTAGCCTTAGAAAATTTCCCGTGACTTTTACATAAACCGTGATTTCTAAAACTGTACTAGTTCCAAATATCGCCTCAACACTACTTCTCATGATAACAGTCCAGATGCAGCAAAACCCTCTCAGTAAGTCACCGTTCACCCAAGGTGACATTCAGGCTGTCAGGATCTGAAGAGCAGCAAAATAACCCTGCCATCTCACACCTCGTGCTCAGACGGCGAAAGCTCAGTGACAGCACTGACAGTGAGAGCAGACAAGCCAAACAGCCTTTTGCCTCTTTTGCCCAGGGACTGTGTGATTTGTCCGGGGCTTTATTAGGATTCAGTGTCGGAGAGCCGGGTGAGTGGCATTTAATTGGTGTTCAGTGCTGATCTCTGCAGCACTCCTGGTTCACAACGCTACAATGCAGTAATACCATAAATAGACTGAAGTCCTGTGAAGAAAGAAAAAAAACCAACCCTCTCCCCATCTTCTATGCAAACACGGAGGATAGTAAGAAAGCCAGTGTATGACAACTGTATTGTTATAAACTACCCAGTTGCCTCCTTAACGTAAAGGATCCAACTCGCTGCAATGCAAGTCCCTGATGGATTAAACATACAGCTGTGTGGACAGAGCCATCTCCACAGTGTCTTTAGCCAGTTCCTCATCCTAGCCATAAACACAGTATATTTTATTTATACAGTACCTTCCTCATCTGTGTTATTTCTAAAGGCTGCAGCTCTAAGCCAGCAGAGCCCTCACCTCTCCCGCAGCTGAAAGCTCAACTTTCCCGCAGCTCCCGGCTTCGCACACCGCTCCACGTACCTGCTCTGGGGCTGGAGGTGGAGAAGGAGGAGCCTTCTGTCTCTCGGAGTCTCCCAGCAGCCTTTCCAGCGCGAGCCGAGGATGAGTTTCCTTGGGGAAGTCGTACCTCTGTTGCATGCCAGCTGACTAAAACTCTGCGAGCTCCCAGAGAAGTTTGAAGTCACAGGGAAAAAAAACGCTCCCCATAGACTGGTCCTTGAATTCATTCCTTCGCAGTCATGAGCTCCTATATATTCCCAGGCTGCCCCGAGCACGTGAACACGAACCTCCGTAAGAGTTTGGAAATGTGTGTGTCCTCTGCGCTTCTCTTTATTTTCCATTTCGTTCATTCAGCCTTGGCTTGTTTCCTGCAGTTTCTCAGCTGGTAATTACGCTCCTCTCGCATTGACACATGAAACAGTCTGTGAATACCACAAAAAATCCCCTCTGCAGGCTCTGGGGACACGTGCCTGTCTCTGAAGTTGGCCGTGCCTGTCCCACAGCTGTCAGCCTGCCGAGCCTCAGGGGCTGGGGTAAACCAAGGCCACTGAGCCGGCTGCAAACCCTAAATTCCAAGCCCATGCAGGACGGGGTGCACAGGAAAAGGGCATATGGGAGGGAAGCACCACAGCAGGGCAAACACCTCGTGTTTAGTGTCCCAGCACCACCGGTGTGGCTCGTGGCACAGCAGTGGCACGGCCGAACGCACCCTTGGGGGAAAGGATAAATTCAATTTAATGCTTGAATGGGTAATAACGTAAATGCCTTCTGAAAAGCGCAAGGGGATGGACTGTGCTTTCTTTCCTCTGGGTGTGAAGCTCCCTTTCATTTCTGAAGGAATGCTTTTGTGGAGATCGGTGGGGGCCCTGCGCGTGGTCTGTGCTGTGACCGTGTGCTCCGACGTGCCCTGACACCTGGGCACGTGCCCTCTGGCTCTGCCTGTTCCTCTGCAGCAGCGCACACTCCTGGCAGGGTTTTGTCAGCTCCTCAGTGGGCGTCACGGGACCAGACTGAGTCTTGGCTTCACCCCTGGGCCACCCCACCAGGGAGCTCCCACAGGCACCAGGGACCAAAGAAGACCTCCCCCCTTCTCCCCTGGGTGCACGAGGAGCATCTCCACTGAGTGGCCTCCCCCTTGGAGGAGAGGTTTGCCTTCAGCACCACGTGTTTTTCCCCCTTTGCACTTAGGTCTGCAGTGATGGCCAAGAATCTTCACCCCAACAAATGGGGTTCTGGCTCCCTTCTCCTGGACAGCATCAATTCCGTCCCACTTTCCTGCATCTGCTTATTAAAGTGAGATAAAAGCTATGTCCCCTTATGCCATGTGCCAAGCAGCTTTGTGAATTCTGCTAAACATGTGCTGGCTGCAGCCCCTGAATCTCTGCAACAGGTTTGTTCTCTGTAGGACACCAGCTCCTGTGAGACAGAGTCACTTCAGGTCTGCACCATAGTGGCAGATTCAAGATGAAAACGCCTCCAGATGTGAAAGATGTGGTTCGTTGAATAGTGCAGTAAACACGTTTTTCTCGTGTTGTTGCCGTAAGATTGTAACAGGAATAATCGATTTAACAGTAACATGCACACAACGGCAAAGAAGTAAACCATAATGGTTTTGTCACTGCACTAGCTATTGCCTGCGTACACGTACAGCTGTATATGCATGCTTATTAAAGACCAAATAGGAAGTCTCCTGACAAGAAATTTCAGGCTCACGTGGAAGCAGAAGGAATTATTCCCACAGATCCTGCTGTTGTTAGACCTCCATCTCTGTAGTGTGGGCAGCAGAAACTTGGGTCAACCTATGGTTGATTCCCAGTGACACCTGAGTGCAGATGCTTCTCCAGTTAATCTCTGCCACTAAAGGTATCTCTCCCAGGGAGTGATCCCTGGCCCGAGCCACACAGACCTGTCCCTTAGGGCACGTTGGACGTGTCCAGGTGTGTAGCACTCGGGTATCTGCCCCTGGATGGTGCCCCCACAGCCCTGAGGTCGTTGTTTCCCTTTCTTTCAGCGTGCCTTGAACGAAGTGGGGACAGTGTGCAAAGCTGCTCCTCAAAAGTGTAGGAGGACTGCAGAGCAGAAGCAGGCAAACCTGATGCAGGCCCTGAAGGAAACCCGGGAACTACACCCAGTTTGGAGGGAACAGGCTGGTTTGGTGGGGAAGGGTGCCCATGGGAGAGCTAACCCTCAGTGTGGGGAGCCAGGTTATCTGACAGCGCTGATGTACCCCTGCATACCCCAGGAAAGAGCCCAGGGACTCCAGGAGGGCCACCACACCCCAAAGACTCGTAGGATCTTGCCTCCAAAACTGCTTACAAGCCCCAGTTCTGCAATAACTTCTGCTGGTACCTGCCATGCACAAATCCTACGTTCCTCTGTACTAGGGCAGCAGGATGTGGCAACTGGCAAATCCTACTTCAAAAAAAAAAGGCCACAGGTCATACAAAGTCAGACCTGGACCTTCTCCTCCCCCTCCAAGCCTCACAGGATTCCCACTCTTCCAAGGCAGAGGTGAACAGGCTTGATTGGTGGGGCTGGCATGGAGACAAGCAGAGGTGCATGAGCAGAAAGCAAAATTCCCAGCTGCTGAGATGCTCCAAGACATCCCTGCCAGTATAATCATCATTATCTTGAGCTGACGTTAGCCCAGTTGCTTTTTAGAAATTACACTAAAAAAAAAAAAAGAAAGAAAGAAAAAGAATACAAAAGAAAGGAGAAAAGAACTGGCAGTTTTTAATCACTTGCAAAAGATTAGAAGTTGACCATGTGCTCACCTCACACTTAAAATAGGTTATATCATGTCAACAGGATGCCCAGCTCTAATTATAAATTATATTTCCCCAGACTAAACAAAGTTTGATATTTCTGCTCCATTTCCTCCAGCTCTGATTATAGACTGTTCTTTAAAAGAAAAAATACATGAGGAACAAGAGGTCCAAGAGCTTTGCTCTGGCCCCTCTTTTTCTGTTCCTGCTGCTGTTGAGGGAAGTTTGTGGCTGGGAACGTGATGACGCGTCAAACGCCAGGATTTTGGCTTGGCTTGGTGCTGCTGCTGCTGCTGAGGAGCACAGGAAAGTTGTCCTGGTCACCAGGTCAGCTGTGGTTCCTGTCCCACGTCAGCCTCATCGTACGGTGCCCGCAGGTCTCAGGTTCGGTGTCTCCAGTTGAACTCGAGAGATAAGCTGCTCTTGGCACCCCCCTGGACTAGGCTTGGCTCAGTCCCTCTGGTACCAGCCCTCTGGTTCCTTCCTCAGGTCCACCACACCTCGAGCCGTGAAGACGTTGGCACTGCAAGATCCACATCTGTGGAGTGCTTGAGGGATGTTGTACATCCCTCGGAGTGGCAGATATTGTGGAAACTCCTGGTGTAAGCAGGAACTACTGCAGGATATAGTTGAGGTGACAGTGGTGATAAGGGTCTTCCGCAGAACAAGAGAACACAGAAGATAACACAAATAAATTGGGCAGGGGAGGGGGGAAACAATGCCCCAGGTGTGGGGGTTCCTGGGGTATGCAGCTGTGGGACAGAAAGAGAAAAGGGAGAGGGAAAACGTGTGGGCAAAACTCCCAGGCAAGTAAACTCGTACCACAGGAGCTGCAGAGTCCCACAGTCTGGGGGGAGTTGATATGGGGCAAATGGAATTTGTGTTTGAATCATGGGGGGCCAAAACTGTCTCCAGGGTCCCCTGATTTTATTTTCCATCCCCTCTGGGCCTTGGACATACGCCACTGCCCAGAGAGCCCCTGAGGTGCCAGGTGAACGTCTGGAGAAGGCAGAAATACAGGCAGAGACCTCCTGCCTCGCACTTGCCCTGCCAGCTCAGGTGGCTGGAGGCAGCCTGCACCCAACCCAGAATTTTCAGGTGTTTCTGGGCTTGTTCTGCCCCCCACTGCCATCTCCAGGGACATCTTCCAGCCTGTGTTTGAACATCCCAAAGCTTTCTCAGCAGGAAAACCGTGCTCCATGGGATAAACCTGCTTTATCTTGAAACGCAAACCAAATGAGACTGCTGTGCTTTCTCCTGCAAATATTTCTCATATCTCTGCTCTACCACTGCAGTAGCAGGAGGATTGATGAATCAGGTGGTGCCAAGCAAGCTGCAGAACAATTTTCTCTGTTGACTGCGCTAATGGGGTTAAAGATCGTGTTTCTCTCTAAATCTCCTGCTCCATTTAAAGTGTGAAATGTCATCCATTCTTCTTCCGTCTTTTCGCTTCCTTTTGGGTGGGAGAATGAAGAGGAAAGTTGGTCTCTCCCCCTGGCATTTTCAGTCCCTGCTACTGACTTAGACCTTACAAAAATGAGTTTGTTATCAACCACCACTGAAATAATCAATTTTCCCTTTTTGTTGTCCCTCCTTTCCACCTCTTTACTGTGTTTCCTTTGGCTAAGTGGTGTCTTACCACAGGGAAGCTATAGTCAAGGGATTACTGGTACTATATCTACAAGGCCTTGAAGCTGAGCATGACACAGGTAATTTTCAGCTCTTGCAGAAAAGGATTTCACCACAGTTGGTTCAGAGTGTGATCTACCCTGTCTTTTGCTCCTTCTATGTTGATTTTTTTAGGCAAATGCTGAAAAGAAAATAAGTTTGCAATAATCCTAGGCAGAGAAGAAATGAGTTAGAAATGCTCTAATTTTGTCATGTTCCCTAAACACTTTGATCCTCCCCATAACAAGCCTCTTTTTCCATCACTACGTCATCTTTCTCTTCTTTTTGTATATAGTTCACAGGTGGATTCTGGGTTATTTCCAAAATGTCTTTGCTTCCTGCACAGTGTGTCAGCTTTTCTTGAATCGTATAACTGATGTATTTTGGATTTTTTTTTTTTTTTTTAAATGAAA
>VZRE01014804.1:106510-125262 GCA_013396775.1 Cephalopterus ornatus
AGAAAAAGATTGAAACCCTGACTTAACCCCTGAGCATGGTCCTTGCTGTGCTGGCACAGCCTGTCATGGTGCAGTGCTCCAGGTGGAACACACTGCCAGAGGAGAAAGGTACCTGCACCATCTAACAACCCCTCCGGACCAGATAATGAAGCAGGGGATACATTAGGCAGATGTTGGAGTTACTTCAGTGGAGGGAGACAGCAGACACAGGGCAACAACCCGAAGGAAACAATCCTGCTTATGTATCTGATTCTTCCAAATGCTGAAAATCTAATTTGCTGCTGAAGATCTTCTGGATTTCAGAGGTGGGAGGCACTCAGCAAAAGCTTTGGAACCAGTACACAGGCTACACTTGCACTAGGGAGCTTAGTGCACTGGAGTGCTGAAATACAAGGAACAAAGAGGCACAGATAACTGTGCTCAAATATGTATCACCAGCCTCCTGACAGGCAGAAGAAGTGATGGCAGCAGCTCTGAAGAGCTGGGTAAAGTCCTGGTCTCCTTCTTCTCACAGAAATTTGTAACCCCAGAATGATGTCCCAGGTGAAAAAGATGAGGTATCTCTGATCAAATGCAGACATCTGCAAGGTCGGTATCTGCCAGAGGAGCCGCTGATTTTGATATCCTCCACAGCCCATGGAGGGAAATGCAAGCCCTTCTTGCCTGTGATTCATCTCGTTCTCCAGCAGATGAGTCACCCACAAGGAGCTCCGACTTTCTCCTGTGAGCACGAAGGGAGTGGTGAGTGACTAACTCAGACACAGATTCAGAATTAAGGGAAATGAGTCCCTCTTGCAGTCAGGAAACAGAGAGCGGGAATCTTCTTGCTGGTTGTGAGTGTACCTCCTGCTGGTGTAAATCCCAGCTTTCCAGCCCAGGCTGGACACATCAATCCTTTAAAATAATTCCCAGATTTCCTTGAGAGAAGCCACTTGGGGATGGTATCTCTGGAGGTGTTACATTATGCTGTTCTGCTGTTGCTTTGAGGGTCTGACATCCATCACCCCTTTGAGCAAAGCCCTGAACAGAATTCCCCCCTCAAGAGCCTCAGTACCCCTATAAACCATCACCTCGTACACAAATGTAAAGATCTCTGTTAAGAAATTGGGTTAGATTGTATCTCCTTTTCCTCCTCAGGTCAAAGGCACTGTGTTTTACACAAGGATCCTTACAGACCTCTCGACCCATCCCCTTCAGGAGGTCTGTCTCTGCCATATCCATCAAAGAGGTTTCAGCCGCAGCAGGGAGGAAGTTTCTCCCCTTTCACTTGTGACACTCCCCGTGGTTACCCCACAGTGAATTGCTCCCAGCTCAGCCCATTTCATCCCTGAAAGATGCAGAGAATTTCCAAGCAAATAAAACAAAACAAACAAAACAAACAAAACAAACAAAACAAACAAAACAAACAAAACAAACAAAACAAACAAAACAAACAAAACAAAAAACAACCATCACACTGTGCCACAGGAGGTTATTGTAAGGGGTTGAGATTCAGGATGAAAACTTTTTAGCAGGGCCTGCTGCACTAGAACAAGGGGTAATGGTTTGGAACTATAAGCTGGTTGATTTAGATTCGATATTAGGAAGAATTTTAGAATGAGAGTGGTCAAACACTGGCACAGGTTGCCCAGAGAGGCTGTGGCTGCCCCGTCCCGGGAAGTGTCCAAAGCCAGGCTGGACGTGATTCTGAGCAGCCTGCTCAGGTAGAAGGTGTCCCTGCTCACTGCGTGGAGGGTGGACCTGGTCCCATCCAGCCCAAGCCATTCTGCGATTCTATGGCAAGAGAGTCACTGGAGATGATTGAAGAAAACAGTGGTGATATTTTCTGGCCACTGAACGACTTGCTCATTGACCCGTACAGGGAACACAAAGGACAACTGGTTTTCGTATTCTTTGCCTGCCCTCTCGTGGTGAATGGGTGCTGACTCAGTGTATTCACACATCTATTTATCTATGCACAGATGCATGTAAATATGGATGTACATCTGTATGCTCACACTGATATATATGTCAGAAAACGCTTTTATCTGAATTGTACCTTGAGTTTGATGCCGCACAAGTGAGAAGTAGTTAATTGTTGTCACTGGCTGTAGCTGGTCTTTTTAATGCTGGAAGGTTTTCCTGTGATTGTGTTAAAATTTGGTTCAGACAAAATATTTCAGTATGAAAATAACAGGAGTGTAGTGGAATATTTGTTCCAGCTTAGAGAGACCAGCAAGGTCTTCATGTGTCCTTTTCCTCTCTATAAATAAACTCTGATGAAACTGGGTGAGCTGTACAAAATCAGGAGCGAAATGGTTTTCCAGTTCTTACAGCAAATACAGGGCAGCATAAAAATAACTGCCACCGCATGGATGTGCCTTTCCCTACACAGCGCCAGTATGGGAGAGCAGAGGGGCACAGAGGGAAAGGTGAAAGCTTGGAGGAGATATATTCATTCACCTTCGGGGGTTATTTTCAGGTCAGCCGGGGTTCAACATCGTATTTCCACTCATTTCCCCTTTTAGCTGCAAAGAGCAGGGGGATTTGCCACGCAGCCCTTCACACCTCCTAGAAATGTGTCCAACGCCTGGGTGGGGGGTACTGGGGACAAATTCTTCCCTGTGAGGGTGGTGAGGCAGCGGCAAAGGCTGCCCAGACACGTCCCTGGAAGTGCCGATGTGCCAGGCGGTGGCAGTGTTAGAGCACAGAAAGAGGAGACTCCTCCGTGCAAACAGAGAACCTGCCAAGTCCCGCAGCTGGGATGCCCGAAGACTTCAGCATCCTTTATCCCGCAGCCCAGGAGATCTCCAGAGAGTCCTGGGGCTGGAGTTGAATTTTATTTCTATGCATATCTCCGGGCAAATTGAGGAAATTAAAAAATAATGACTTTAACTGCCAATTTTTTAGCTAAGCAAAAGGAAAAACCAAACAGCAGTTCTGGGTTCCCACTGCTCACAGATTTGTATGAGCTGGGGTTGCCCCCCGCACCTTGAACGGGTCCCATGGGTTCCTGCAGCCTCAGTGTCCCCGTCTGCCACGTCAGGGCTCTGCAGACGAGTCACGAACCGTCACTGCCACTCACCTCTCAACCCACCCCCAAGAAACCCCTCAGCCCTGCCTATAAATGTGGGGGTGCTCAGCTTAACAGCCCCCCCGGAGGCTGTACAGCACAAAACTGACTGTGCTTCTGGGAATCCCCAAACCCTTCAGCCCTCTGTAACAGGATGGCACGTGCCTGGTGCACAGGAAAAACACAAGGACGGCAGGGAAGGAAGGGGCCATTGTCCCCCTGACCCCACATCCCTCTCTGTTCTTGTTTTTGCTACTTGAGCTCTGGGAGTGGTTTATATAAAACTCACATGCTGTAGGGAAATGCATTTTTATGGCATCCAAATACAGATTAGATCCAGCTGTGTCACTCAGCATGTTCACAGCTTATCCATTTATTAATCTGCCCTTATTCCACTGTTTTGTTAAGAACTGATTGTGCACGCTGGGTGAAACTGCTGAGCTGAGGAGTGACATCCAGCGTTTTCTCTCCATGGAGAGAAATGAGCATTTGCCTACCCAGATCTTTTGAAATTCAAAATCAATGGTGTAGTCAATAATCTTTGAAACTGCGGCAAGCTGGGATCGTTATTCCCAAAGCATTTGTTTGCTCCCATATGGGATCACACCCAGATCACACAGGGAGTAGGGTGGAGGGGATGAAGATAAGGTGAATGCAGAGCTGATTTGTGAACAGCCCCAAAGGCAGGAGCAGGGGATGCCCTCCAAAATCAGTAAAGGAATCTACTGGAGGAGAGATTGGGGGTCTGAGCAACCTAGTCTAGTGGAAGATGTCCCAGCTCATTGCAGGGGGTTGGACTAGGTGACCTTTAATGATCCCTTCTAACCCAAATCATTCAGTGATTCTATGATTTTGTGATTCTCCGATTCTATGGATGGTTTTAAACAGGCATGCAGACATGTTATTAGTTTTCTTAAAGAAAAAATGAAATAAAGAGAGTAAATGTTAATTCAGATAGCATCAATGTAAGAATTTTTTTACATAAATTAATGTTTCACTGAATCTTTTCTCTTTAACTCTAATATCTATGAGAAAATGAATGTATTTCCCAGCAAGGCATAATTAGGAAGATGAAAACCCTTGCTGTACTCTGGGACACCCACAGGGCACAGCAGTGTTCATGAGTTTATTTACAGTTGGACAAAAAGTGGCTCCAGGATGACGCCCCACATCTGCAGAGAGGCCCAAAGTGTAACATCTCCCCATAGACCAAGTCCCCTGGAGCTCCTTATCATGTCAGAGCTGCAAAATAAAATACACTTGAAAGGGTTTAATGTCTTTAAAGCTCCCACTCGTGCTCTCTAGGACCCAGGCCAGCTGACGCTCGGGCTCCCTGAGGCTTCAGCACGCTCCAGCCTGAGCTCTGCAAACTCTGATTGTGTTGTCCCTGGATATTAATTATTCTGAAAAACATTCCTAAAACTCCAAAGATCTCCAAGTCACTGAGAGACCAATTTGCGCTGGTTTTAGTGGTGTTGCCACCCGAGTGTGAGAATTAGTATTTCAAAACAAAATTAGCATTTCCAAACAAAATGTTTGGAAATGCAACTTCTCCTGAACGTTGATGGGGAGGATCCTTAGCATGAGCACCCAGGGACTCCACCGTGAGGGGCACCACGTCTGCTTGCATGCAATCAGAAATTCAAGTGGGAAATTGCTCCGGCAATCACAGGATGATAAAATCACGGAATCACTTGGGTTGGAAAAGCCCTCGGAGATCACCATATCCGACCGTTCCCCCAGCACTGCCAGGGCCACCACTAAGCCATGTCCCCAGGTGCCACATCCACATAGTTCTTAAATCCCCCCGGCGATGGGGACTCCCTCACTGCCCCAGGCTGTGCCAGGGCTGGGCACCGCGAACTCCTCCTTGGCTGCTGCGTGTGCACACCGGCTGCACCATCTCCACCTGCTGCCGGGGGCACTCAGAACTGCCGAGAGGCTCTGGCAGCAAAATAACCTGTGGGTCTCCTGGCTCAGGCCAAGAACACCTCACCGAGAGCGTCCATCCGCTGGGAGCAGGGCAGCAGCTCAGACAGGATCCCTATCAGCGGCTTTGCCCCTTGATTTACTGCAGGAGTTACACACTTCCCACTAAGGATAACGCTAAGGAAGGGGAAAACCTTGTTACAACTCCAAAGGACAACTGAGTTATTGCTGCGACTATTCTGTTAACAGGAAAATACTTTTCAGACTAATTAAGTGTTTCAATTCGATTTACTTTTTTCTATAGGGGTCGGGGATGGAAAAATATGACTGTGATCCATGTCAGCAGGCTCCAAGGGATGAGAGTTTGATGTACTATGTCTGAAAGCAAGTTCAAATCGATGCTAATTTTAAGGAGATTACATGCTGGCAATTTTATTTTGGTACAATAAATTATCTTGGGTCTTTAATAGCCTGGCATTTTTTAATACAAATGACATCCTCAAAGCTTACCAGTTTGGAAACAAATAATAACAAGGATGAGAAATGGAGAAGGTTAGATTAGATGAGAGGTAGAGAGCAAACAAAATATCAATTGTGTTTAAATCTCGGGGTGGCAGAAAATCTATTTATTTGTTATATTAAGTGGATCTCTCCTATATGGTTATGGAGATGATTTTCTGGGTGAAAGGTAAAACAATCTGAAAATTAGCAGAGATTTAATAAAGTTTGGAAATTGCATGAGATCAACCATTACTCTAAGCTACTCATGGCCACACACAAAACATTTCCAAGTAAGCTTTATTTCCCCTCTCTTAAACAGGGATAAGGAAACCAAGAAAAGACATAAAAACTTAATTAACCATCATTTCTCCTTCCTTTTTCAGCCTAAACTTAATGAAAATAAGGGTGTTTTTTGTTTTTTTCTTATGAACATTATCTTAGTTTTGATTTGCCCGATGTTAGAGCAAATAGATAAATTCTCAGCAAATTTGTGCCTGTGAAAGGGCAGCAGCTCTTTTGTGGCTTGAATAGAAGTTTCCAAAATGCTGCTCTATTTTTCTACAGCAAATAAGCATATTCCATAGGGTTTGGGCAGAATAGTTCTTTCCAATCTGCATGAAATCTTTATGAGCAACAAAGGAAGTATTTTCTATTGAGAAGGAAGAAAATCTTTGTACCTCAGGAACCTTAAATGCTCGTAATGTAAAATAAATGGAATAGTACAGCACGCTCTGTCCTCCCCTTCGTGGAGAAACCCAAAAAGGATCCCAGGTTTATGTGAATAATGCAGCTGTAGAGTTACATTATATAAGATAAAGATCCATGAGGGCTCTAAGCTGCCACACATTGTGTCCCCCTCCATCTAAGCTGAACTCACTAACACACACTTATTTCTATTTCTTTATTAAAGTGTCTGTGAACGTCATGGAACATTTCTTACCATAGTAAAAGACATAGAATCATAGCGTCAGCTGGGTTGGAAAGGACCTCTGAGATCATCAAGTCCAACCTG
Source organism: Cephalopterus ornatus (assembly GCA_013396775.1). NCBI lineage: Eukaryota > Metazoa > Chordata > Aves > Passeriformes > Cotingidae > Cephalopterus > Cephalopterus ornatus. The sequence continues at coordinate 113,005 of VZRE01014804.1, forward strand.
ACCTCCATCAGCCAACAAAATTACAGTGGAAATTATTTTCATTAATATTTCACATAGTAGGAAATGACCTGGAAGTCAAAAGAAATTCTACATTTTCATCTGAGTGCCTTTCTAAAATAATTCAAATTTATTTGGGTAAAATTTGCAGCAGTATGGAAACCTCGTGTTATTTGTTATTTCAGTGCTCTGGTAAATTAAGACATCGTTGCCTTTGGAGTTCTGTTTGCTTCCCCTGAACTGGGGCATATCCTGTTAACGTCTTCCAGCCTATTCTGATGACTTTTTTTAGTAGACTTGCTGTAATATTTATGATTTTCTGGTTTGGTTTCTATCCTCCAGTGACTAAATCACCGATGCACTAAATAAAGCTGTGAATGTGCTAAAAAAACCTGAAAATATACTAAATAAAGCCATTTATGCACTAAATAAAGCTGAACTAGAGCAGTACCATGTTTCTTTACACTTTCCCCCACCATGGAGGAAGCATTATTTTAATTCCTCCACTTAAGATGTTCAGGGGTGACAGAAACTACCTTCCCTACAAATGACAGAGGTGACCCTGGACTCTGTTGCTCCCAGGTAAGAAAACTACAAAATCGCTTCACAGGACTGCAGGACAGTGGGGAAATTACAGGTAATTAAAAATGGAGCATGGGCAGCTGGGTGAAACCATGTCTGTGTGCAACACACAGCGCTACCAAGCACCTCGTGCAGCCAACAGCCCGAGTCCCAGGCTCCGGCACGAGCAAAGCCAGTGTGAAGCAGCACACAATAAACCACCGTGAACTGCCAATGCTATCAAGCATCAGAAAGTGGGATTGTTCGTTCTGAGCTTGTTTAATTCCTTTTTCCTCCAGAGCAGGCCAGTAGTCCAGTGCGAATCTCCGCCCTGTGGCCTTCGGGTCTGGGAGAGCCGAAGCCTGTTTTCAGTTCTCATTGAAACCCTCTCCCTAACAAAGTGTTTAGCAGTAAAGAACCGTTCATAACAACCAGCAAAATGTTCTTTCTGTATTATTCTCACTGCTAAAAACTGAAGCCTTATTTCCAGTTTGGTGTAACTCATTTCCCACCATAGGATGGTTTTGGTTTTTTTGACACCAGATCCCTGTTGCCCATGTAAATTCACATACAATGATCCAACTCTTCCCTAGAAAATGAGTGTCCAGAGGCTCTGGCTGTAATACACGCTTTCCAAACTTTCAACCATTCTCAGGATTTTTCTGATGTTTTAACATCTTTATGTTTTAACATCCTGTTTAAAGGGTAATCATAAAAACTCTGTGTAATAATTCTGTATTGGCTGCAGCACCACAAAACAGAGATTAGCCTTACCCAATGCTTCCAGCACTCCTCTCCTGACATACATAAGACTGTTTAACCACGACGTGGATTTCTGTCCCCCCTTGCAGGCTGCAGTACCTCTGGGACTCAGCCTGGAGGAGGAGGGGACCTTCCTAGGAGCTCCTGAGCAGGAGAGGAGTCTGCAGCGAGGGGAGCAGCCCGAGTGCAGCCCCTCTTTGCCAGCATGACTACCTGAAAGAAGAAAACCCCAAGGATTTTACATAGTTTTGAAACCGTTTTGCCCTTGTACAGTGTGACCTGTTCCTTCACTTTGAGGAGCTGGACTCTTTCACCTGGAAATGCTGTTGGCTGCTCAAGGGGGAAGCCAATACCTCAGCTGCCTCCTGACACCTGTGTCCAAGAGCAAGGTTGGAGCAGGGAGGGTTGAGAGGCTTGCGAGCAGCATGCAGAATAATATCACAGAACTGCCAAGATGGGACGCTAAACCCCTTTCTACTTCCCTCACTCATCACATCTGGCAATATAATAATTTTGCCTAACAGCTAGGAACCATTTTCAACTAATATTATTTGTTATCTGCAGCAATAGCATTCTCCTAATATCCAGAGAGCCATGCAGCTGCCTTGTACGAGGCATTGCATTCCCATAACGCGTTTTCTGCTCCAAACCTTCGTCTCAGTTTTATATGAAGCAAAAAATAGATAAGAATTACATCAAGCAGAAGAAGCTGCAGGCTCTGAGCACCAGTTTTCCAGGCTTGTGTGGGCTCAGCTTCTTTTTCTCCTCATTACTTGACCGCATCTGCAGGTAGTGAAGGCCCCCCCCAGTCCCACCTTATAGTGAGCAAACCCTGCCCCAGTTTGCTTAAATTACACACAAAAATGCTTTAGCACTGTGGAAATGCACACCTCTGCCGGTCCTTTGCTGTTGAGAAACTCAGTTCCCATGTTTTCGAAGGAAATCAGTTTGCTCTGACATCATTTGGTATTGGATATGACTGATACAGTTGTTTTCAGAATTAGAAAAACTAGTTTATTTGCTTTGATTTGCAAATGCTCTTAGAGCTTGCGAGAACTTTTGTCATTGCTGCTCCTGCTTTCAACAGAGCTGAGATAAAGTGTTATTTTTGTACCTTGGAGTGTGGATTATTTATAGAGACAGCCTGGCCTCTGCCAGCACACCGTGATTGCACTGGGTGAGCGAAATAAGGAGTGACATTCAGAGATGCTGCCTCCTGATAATAATATGATGCATTCAGATGAAAATATTACTTATCAGCACTCGTGATGGAAACACAGGTTTATAAATTGCTACAGTTTCACTGAGTTTACTGAGAACCTACCAGGGCAAGAGGACAATTTATAACAATAATAATAATAAAGTGGTATTTGTTCAACAGAGAAGAGAGATGAGTCCCTGTGCTTAAAATGACTGCAGCAATAGCAATTTTTTAGCCAGGCATAGTTCTGCAAAAGCCAAAGCACTTACAAAGTCGTTTATCTGAGAGATAGCAAGCAATTCCTCCTTCTCTCTTCTACCACCAAAGCACCTGGGAACTGTGCAAGGGGGATGCCAACGTGTTTCAGTTCTCCCTTTGATGCAGTTTTTGAGGTGTCAGATGTAACGACTAGAAGTGGTCAGAGCCCGTGGAGGAGCCTGCAGCAGTGAGCTGGTTGGGCACGGGCAGTGCCAGGCAATCCCCCTGCTGCCAAGAAAACCCCACCTGCAGCTGTGCTCTGCCTCGGATCGCTCTGCTCTCACCCCAGTTACCCATTACGCTCACTAATCCTTCCCTAATGCATAATTGCTCTGTGTTCTTGTACTTGAGGGAAATTCTGGATTAGTTTGAGTAACACCACTTTGGGTTTTCGCAATGCAGTGTAAGCTTTAAAGCTCCTGAACATACCTCAGTAACTGCGGAGTCATTTGTTCACTTCCAGGAGGTCCCTGGTCTCCAGATTCTGCCTGTGCCCACCAGACAGTATCTTAACCCAGCCCTTCCCCCTTTCACTTTGAAGTGAATACCTGCAACAAAATCTGTTCATGTCCGTGAGAAACCTCCTGAACAGGGTGACTTTTAATGCCGTGGCAGTAACAGCCACTGTTCTGCTCCACTGGCTGGCTGTACAAGCCACTGCCCTGGGAAAAAGAGGAATGGTCTGTGCCTGGCTGCAGCCACTCCACCAGGGACCGACCCGTTCCCCGATGCTGTAACGCCCACTTCAACTGCTCAGTTGCTCCCAACATGAGTGAAGTCAGTGTAAAGACAATTTTGACGTCACCCCTCTAAAACACTTGCTTGGGAGTACACATTATTGTGACTAAATGCTTCCTGGCAGCTGGTTGGGATTGACCTGTCCCTTCCCCGCCCTCCAAGCGCTCAGAGCTGCGTGACACGGAGAGCTCCACTGAACTACTGGATACGCGGCAATAAACGGCGTGCTCGGGGCTTTCAGCCTGAGCAGGAAACGGGTTCCTGCATCAGTAGCACGGGGACGAGCTGGTGCCCAGGGCTGGTGCCAGGGCTGCCAGCTCTCCTGTCTTCATAGAACGACACAGCCACAGAAGAGGTTGGGTCGGAAGGGACCTTAAAGCCCATCCACTCCCACCCCCTGCCATGGGCAGGGACACCCTCCACTATCCAAGGTTGCTCCAACCTGGCCTTGGACACTTCCACGGATGGGGCAGCCACAGCTTCTCTGGGCAACCTGTGCCAGGGCCTCACCACCCTCCCAGCCAGCAATTCCTTCCCAATATCCCATCTCTCCCTGCCCTCTGGCAGTGGGAAGCCATTCCCTGTGTCCTGTCCCTCCATCCCTTGTCCCCAGTCCCTCTCCAGCTCTCCTGGAGCCCCTTTAGGCCCTGCAAGGGGCTCTCAGGTCTCCCTGGAGCCTTCTCTCCTCCAGGTGACCCCCCCAGCTCTCCCAGCCTGGCTCCAGGGCAGAGGGGCTGTGCCATCAGCTCCCAGCCCTGGACCTGCGGGGTTTGCTGCCTGCTGTCGGAGGGGGCTGTCGCTCACATTAATTGTTAATTGCTCAGCTCACACACCAGCTCTGGGGAGATAAGCAGGGAGGAAGAGTATTTCCATCTCCTGCTTCTACTAATTTTTACGTGTATATATGCTGATAAGTCTTTTGTCCCAGTGATATCTTGTGTGGGGAAAAAAATATAACAGCTTAGTCAGTCCATGCACTAATCAGCACGTATTTGTCATGTAAATTGGTACACGAATTCATTTCTCCCTTTCGCTGTCCCTTTTTGTGTTCCTCCGCTCCTGAGCACGCAGAGCGCACAGCTCATCTCCCACTTCCACACAGCTGTCTGCGGGGGGATTACTTCCGTCCCATTTTTAGGTTTTAGTCATTTTCAAATACACAAAGCCACTCATAAATATATATATACACACGCATATGTAATAATTTACACGATGTGGTTTGCAGCGTGAGGTTTTTCTGCTAAACCTTTCTGCCAGGACGAGGCTGCCCGGGCCTTTGAGCCACACGCTCCAGTGGCAGGCGCCTGTGCCCAAGGCGGCGGGGGTGCAGAGGTGAGCTCTGAGGTCCCTTCCAACCCAAGTCTTTCCACGATTCTAGGTTTAATCACTTATTTCTCCCCTTTGCTTTTTTAGCACCTAGCACCTCCTTTCTGGTTTGGGTCAGGTTTTGTTTTCCTGTTCCTTTTTCCTTCATTATTTTTTTGGGGGGGGAAAGAAACCTTCTGCGCAGTAGAACAAGTAACTCCAAATTTACTGGGACGTTTCTCTTTTTTCCGGACTCGGCGCAGACTCCAGCCTACTGCACGCACAGACCGGAGGCCATCGTGCGTGGGCCGCTCTCTCGGCACAGCCGCGGCGAGCAGGAAACCTTTTTTCCCCTCCCGCAGTGTTATTCACACGAAGCTGTGCCCGGGGCCCAGGAGGGCTGCAGGCAGGGGCCGCGCCCCCGCGGTGTCCGAGGCCGGCTCCCGGCCGCCGCCACACCGCCCCTTCCCCCTCATGGCGGCGCCGGCCCGCACACGTCACTGTCGCGCGCCGCCGCGTGACGTCACGGGCGCGACGGGCGGGGGCGTTGCCATGGAGGCGGCGGACGAGTGGCTGCTGCAGTCGCTGCGCCTGTGAGGGACACCCGGGACACCCCCGGGACACCCCCGGCACCCCCGGGACACCCCCGGCAGCCCCCCGCACCGCCGGCCTCACACCCGCCCTCTCCCCGCAGGTACCGCGACCTGCACACCTTCGAGCTCCAGGCGCCCACCCGCGTCATCGAATGGGCCGGCGGGAGCCGTGAGTGCGGGCCGGGAGGGGGGCTGAGCGGCCCTCGGGCGGCTGTGCCCGCTTCGGCCCGGGCTGGAGCTCCGGGCGTTCGTGGGCTGGGCCGTGGCTCGGGTGTGTCTCGGGGAGGGAGGCACGAGCAGGGCTCGGCCCCGCTGTGTGTCCCTGACCCGCCGTGCCCACCCCCCAAGGTGTCTGTGTGGCCGGGTACGGACAGGCCGGCGGGAACGAGATCCTGCAGCTGATCCCGCCGCCAGCGCTACAGGCGAAGGAGACACAGGTGGGTGTGCAGCCAGGGGGGCACCGGACCTCTCTGCCCTCCTTGGCCTGGTGTCCTCAGGGACCGGGGCTCGGTGGCCTTCACTGTTCCCCGTTGCTCTGACAAGGGCGTGGCCAGGGACTGAGAGTGTGTCTCATGTCTCTGCCTTTTCTCGTGGTAACCGAGCCCAAGTTGTGCACCACTGTGTGTTAAGAAGTGGCTTTGCCTCTGCCTTCCAGGGCCTGTGTCCAGAGAGAGACTTCAAGGTGGAGTGTGGTGGATTTTCAAAGCGCCCGGTGTACAGCCTGAAATATGTGCCAGACACCAGGTATGGCCTCCAGGTCCTTCCAGGGGGTACTGGAGGTGGAGGGGGATTTATCCACTGAGAGCTGCTTCCCTACCTAGCTGGTCAGTGCTGCCAGCCCCGAGAGCAGCCTGAGTCTGGGTAGGGAGTACCCAGTTTTCCTAATTAGTTTCCCGAATACCGAACCTGAACCTCCCCTGACATATCTTGAGGCCATTCCCTCTCTTCCTGTCCCTTGTTCCCTGGGAGCAGAACCCAAACCCCCCCCGGCTCCCCTCTCCTGTCAGGGAGTTGTAGAGAGCCAGAAGGTCCCCCCTGAGCCTCCTTTTCTCCAGGCTGAGCCCCCCCAGCTCCCTCAGCTGCTCCTCATCATATCCTCATAAAATGTCCTCATAAATGCCGTTGCCTGGGGCTGTGTTTGCCTGGGCTCTGTGGAGCACCCTGCACAAGATTATGGTCCTGCCAGCCCCTGCTCTGCTCCAAGCAGAGGCAAAGCTCCTGCTCACAGGAGCAGCAGACCTGTTTGTCTTGTTTGGGGTAAACGAGACTGTTCTCTGCTCCTAAGGAGTTTTGTGAGACCCTCCGTGTTTCCTCAGCTTGCTGGTGACAAGTGGCCCCCCCGACAGCTCCCTCCAGGTCTGGCAGGTGTCAGCAGAGGACTCTGGTAAGGGGACGTGTTTCTGAGCTCACGGGGTTTCTCAGTGCAGTCGTTGCATCAAACATCTCCAGCTCCCCCCTCACAACTTGCCATGCGTTTTGCTCCACTTGTTGTCAGTCCATGCTGAATGTGTGGGAAAGAGGGGATTTCCCCCGGAGAGGGGGTCAGCCATAATTAGATTTCTTATTGGTTTAGTAGGTCACTTTTAGCTGTGTGAGGCATCATTGTAAAACAGCGTAATCTGCTGGATTGCTTGTCTCCCGATGTGTCCTGCAGCTGCTTCTGTCTCTTCCTGACAGATGTTATTAAATCTGTGAGCACCATAGCCACAGAAAATGCCATGGGGCAGCCCTGGGCCAAAATTGCCACCATTTCAGCCAGAGCCTCCTGGGTCCTTCACGGCTCAACGCTGGACAGCATCCAAATCACAGAGGTGGAGCTGAGGAAAAATGTCTACACGGCAGGTCTTCAAAGCAAGCCTAATGTCTGATTGTTTGGAGCTGGGAGGGGTGGGTAAAGCAAGCTCGAGTAGCAAATGTTCCACTGAGCAGGTACTTTCAGGTGTGTGCCAGGGGGTTCCATGGGCAGGGACCCCTTCCACTATCCAAGGTTGCTCCAAGCCCTGTCCAACTTCCACGGATGGGGCAGCCACAGCTTCTCTGGGCAACCTGTGCCAGGGCTTCCCCACCCTCACAGCCAGGAATTCCTTCCAATATCCCCTCTATCCCTGCCCTCTGGCATTGGGAAGCCACTCCCTGTGTCCTGTCCCTCCATCCCTTGTCCCCAGTCCCTCTCCAGCTCTCCTGGAGCCCCTTTAGGCCCTGCAAGGGGCTCTCAGGTCTCCCTGGAGCTTTCCCTTCTCCGGGTGAAACCCCCCAGCTCTCCCAGCCTGGCTCCAGAGCACAGGGGCTCCAGCCCTGGAGCATATCCATGGCCTGCTCTGGACTCTCTCCAGCAGCTCCACTGGGATGCAGTGTGCCGCGAGCTGTAGCTGCTGAGCGCACACGCTGCTTGCTTCCTCGAGCAGGGCTGCAGCGGGAGCCCTGCAGCGGTGCTGAGGCCTGGCTGTGTTTGCAGGCTCCCTGGACGGCGAGGAGCTGGCTGGGCTGGCGTTCCTGGACAGCAGCACGGCAGTGCTGTGCTGTGCTCGGGGCCGGCTCTGCGTGGCCGACGTGCGGCAGCCGCGGGGAGCCCTGCAGGCCCTGCCCGCGCCCGCGGCACCCTGCGGGGACCGCTGGTGCCTGGGCACCGCCTGTGCCACCCAGGGATCGGGGCCGGGCGCCCGGCCCGTGGCTCGCCTCTCGAGCAGGGGCCTCCTCACCCTCACGGACCTCAGGAAAGCCTCCGAGCCCTTGGCCTCGGCCACGGCCAGAGTCCCCTCTCCCAGCTCAGGCGCAGAGTTCCTGTGCGTGTCCTGGGCACCTGCTCTGCCAGGCTGCCTTGCCATTTCAGGTAGGTGCTTTGGGCAGACATCTCCTTTTCTGGCTGCTTTTTTGATTTGTGTTTTTTGTCAGGGCCCACGTCACCCCACCTAAACCCCTCCAGTGACAGGGTGGCTGTTCAGAGCTGCCCCTGGAGCCAGCGGAGATCCAGCTAATCGTGCTCTGCAGCTGCCTGTCCCCAGCACCTCCAGAAGGGACCTGGATGGGTTCTGGGAGGTGCCTGCTGCCTTCTTGGGTGATCAAAGTCCCCAGGCCCACCACAGGCCCTGCCCTGACAGTGCCCATGACAGCTTGGCCGCAGGGCACGGCATTGATAACGCCAGCTGGGCAGCAGGGCTGCCTCTTGGGCAGAGCCTTGCACATTCACACTGGTCACTCCACAAGCTTTTGGGATCTGACCTGGGCTCTGTGTGCTTGAGACATGCTCCTCGGAGGCACGTATGCTCTGTTCTCACAGTCCGGTCTGGGCTGTTTGTCCTTGTTCCTGCTGGGAGGTGAGCCTGAGCCCAGCCGGACTGGAGCAGAGCAATTAATCTCTGCGCTCTCTGATTCCCTTTTATCCAAGGTTTTGATGGGACTGTGCACGTGTATGACACGCAGAGCTGGGACAGCTGTGGCAGGGAAGCAGAGCCCATCTTTGTTCACAAAGGCCACGCGTTGGACGGCAGTGGGGACCCTGCCCTGGTCACTGTGCACATGTGGCACCCGCAGAAACCCCGAACCGTGCTGTCTGCAGCGAGCGACGGTTCCCTGCACGTCTGGGACTGGGTTCAGCCCTGAGGGAAGTGTGGGTAGATGGTGTTGTGGTGAGATGGGGTGTGTTTCCTGCCTCTGCTCTAGCTGCGTGGGCTGTGGAGTGCCTCTCTTCCTGCAGATACTGTTTGGAGACTGTTGCAGAAACAACTGTAAAGGTTCTGTTTTACTAATAGTAAAAATTTTGGTTGTGTTACTTGTTTTCCTGTGTACCAGCCTTCGGATGAGAGCTGTGCCTGTGGTTCTGGCTGTGGCTGCTGGCAGAGAACATCCTGCTGTTGTTTGATCGTAGGCTTCTGTCATGTCTGCAGAAGAAAACAGACAAAAAGGGAGAGGGACAAAAAGAAGAGGGACTGGACAGGGGCCTGGAGGGGGAATGGCTTCAAACTGCCAGGGAGTGGGGTTAGATGGGATACTGGGAAGAAATTCTTCCCTATGAGGGTGGGGAGGCCCTGGCACAGGTTGCCCAGAGAAGCTGTGGCTGCCCCATCCCTGCAAGTGTCCAATGCCAGGCTGGACGGAGCTTGGAGAAGCCTGAGATAGTGGAAGGTGTCCCTGCCTGTGGCAGGGGGTGGAACGAGATGAACTTTAAGATCCCTTCGAACCCAAACCATTCTGGGATTGTATTAAAAAAACAGGAGTTTGAGGAAACAGGCTGTTCTGTGGGATATTTCCCCTGCTGTTTTCCAGGCCCAGAGCACCGAAGGGAGGCTGCACTCCCCGAGGGGCGTTGGCATTTATCACGTGCATGTGTCACGAGCAGCAGGAAGTTGCAGTGTGACCACAGAGCCTGCTTGCAGCCTGCCAGAGCAACAGGAACAACCTTTGTAGCCCCAGCCTGCTCCAGGCTCTACCCTCCCCCTCTGCACCCTGGGAGCACCTGGCCTAACACAGGCATTGGTGTCCTTTGTCTCTTTTCCCACCAACTGCAGGTTTAGGTTTGATGGAGATGATGTGATTTCCTGGGCTGAGGAACCAGGCAATGACTCCTGCAACACCCACGCTGTTACCAAGGTGTTACTTACTTGGGGAGAAAAAATCTGCCTGCAAAAGGCTCCCTGCTGCTCTGGGTGGTATCAGGTGGGGGGCAAGGGGGGCTGAAGGCAGGGGAGGTGCAGTGAGGGCTGTACTTGAGGAGCACCTGGGGAAACCTTACACTGGGAATGTGCTGTACTGACCTGTTCCATGGCAACAGCTGTGTGCCTGAGGCTGGAGCCCGCTCCATCCTCCTCCCAGCACAAGCCATGTCAGCGCTTCCACTCCACTCCCAGAACTTCCCCTGGCAGCATGTGACACGGGGGGGGGCGCAGAGTGTCCTACCCGAGGCCAGGGCGTTGATGCTTTGTCACCTACTGAAGCCATGGCTCTGTGTCACCAGCAGCAGCAAAGGGAAAAGCCTGTTTGAGCCCTGGAGAAGCTGAGCACTCCTGCAGGTATGACTGAGCCTCCTTTCCACCCCCTGAGGGTCCACAGCAAAACCAATCCAGCTGTGCCAGAGTCAGAGTGGGGGGAATGGGTTCTGACCAGGGCCTCCTGGCTCTCCATCTGCTCTTGAGTCAGTTCCTTCCTGCTGTGGCAGAGCTGAGCCTGCCCTTCCCCTGCAGCAAGACCTCTGGGCTCCTGGTTTTAGGAGGTGGCTTTTCTGCCCCACGATGGGGACCTGGTGCAGCCCCAGAACCCAGCAACCCCAGGCAGCCTGTGGATACGCAGATATGAAGTTTCCAGAGTGGGATCCTGGAACTCAGTGGGTTTTCCTCAAGCACTCCTGGAGTAGGTGGTTTGGCAAACAGAGCTCGGCTGCTGTGGCTTTTCCTTCCTGGGGAAAACACCCACAGGGTGAAGGTCTGGCCTTGGAGGAGGTGGGCTCTGAGGAGGAGAGAAGACCGCTGGAGCCTTCCCAGCACCCGAGGTACCTCTTCCTCACTGCCTCTTTTGCCGGACGTGGTGGAGCAGCTGATCCCTCCCACATCACGGTGATGCAGGTAGCTCAGCGAGGACAGGGAACCGAATTTGCTTGGCTTTCAAAAGAAATGGGGCTTAAGCAACAGCACGGTTTGCACTCATCTAAACTTCCCTTTTTTCTCCCAAAATAACCTCAGCCTTCTTGTCCAGCTTGAAGCAGATTCAACAGGAGACTGGAGATGTCCAAACTATGAAGTACTCACAGGTGCTGTGGGCAGGAGTTAGGCACAGAGGAGGCACCTCCCAGCAAACATGACTCCGCAAATCACAGTGGGCAGTAGGGACCTTGCTCCCAGGAATGCACCACGTGGAGCCCCCAGCACCCATGTGGGGTCAGAGTCCAGCCGTGTGACTGTGGAGACCTTGGCTTTGCCAGAGCCAGGTCTGTCCTTGGTGGGGAAGGCTGGGACAGCTCCTGCCTCCAGCAAAAACATGGACACCCTGAGATGGACCAACTTTAGGATGGCCTATGTCCCCACAGCATCAGCATGGTGAGGGGAGCTTGAAGGTCCTTCTCAATCCAAACCATTCCATGACTGTGGGACTTCCTGCCTGTGCCAGCTCCCCTGTCCTGAGCCAACAGAAGTGTTCAGGCCTGGGCTATTTTATTATTTTTCTTTTTTTTTTCTGAGTTTAATAAACTAGAATAATTTATTCGACAGAACACAGAAACATCACAGACAGGGTGAAGAAACCAAAGCAGCCGGTATCAATGATCAGTACAAAGAAACCACTTTACAAAAAGAAGTACCACGCTGCCCCTCAGCTTTACCCAAAAATAACAGGGAAGGGGCTCAGCTCACACCCCCCAGACTGGGTGGGGGGATAGAGCTACCCCCCAGAATGCTCTCAGATGACAACGCTGACTGCAACAGCACAATAAATACTGGGAATGGCCTCTCGGGGTGGTGGGAGACCTGAGACCCTGGGGGAGAGGTCCAGACACCACCAACCCGGGAGGCACAAGAATCTGTTGAAACACTGATTAGGGTGGCAAACGCCCTGCTCCCCTTCTCCCCCACCCCAAATGGGTGCTGGACCCCATGCAGGGAGAGAGAAACATCAACCAGGGGGGCTGTGCAGCTTGGGAGGAGCAAAGCATCCCTGGTGTCACCCTGCTGGGGACAAGGCTGATTCACCACGACCCTGCCGTGGCTGTGAAGAGGCGTTTGAGACCCTCAGGGGCCCCTCTGCCACCAGCCCCAGCCTCACCTAGCCCTGGCAGCTCCACTGTGGAAAGGGATGCAGCTGGGAGGACCCCTGGGCTCGGCCGCTTTGGGGGGCTCGGGGGCAGAGCAGGGGATGCTG
>VZRE01014804.1:148558-159625 GCA_013396775.1 Cephalopterus ornatus
CCGAGGTGGGCCCCAGGGGCAGCCCAGAGCTGTGGAGCTCAGCTCTTGGGGCGCATGTCCTCACTGTGCCCCCATGTGTCATGACCCACCCACCCAGCCATCCTCCCCTGCAACCCTCCATCCACCCACCAACCCAATTATCCATCCATTCATCCTTCCACCCATCCATCTCCTCACACCTCCACCCCTCCACCCATCCCTCCACCTACCCACCCCCNGCCAGGGGCCAGGGGCGCTGCCAGGGGGCCCAGGTGCCGGCCAGGGAGCTCGGCAGGGAGCAGCCCCCCGCATTCCAGCCGCTTCTGCTTCCGCACAGCATCCCTGCGGGGACAGGGACACCCTGAGAACCCTCTGGGAAGGGCACCTGGGTGGAGAAACCCCTGGAAAGGGGCAACCTCCTGGGCAGGGACACCCACTGAAAGGGGCCCTGCATGCTCAGGGAGGGGACAGGCTCAAGGACTGTGCAGCCCCTGTGCCCACGTGTACACATCCAGGATGAGGCTGAGGATGGGAAGGGAAAGGAGATGGGCACAAAGATGGAGCTGGAATGAGGATGGGGATGGCGTCAGGGATGGGAAACCTCGTGCCCCCTGTGCACACGCCTGTTCGTGCACAGCAGCCAGGCCACACGTGTGTGCCCACACCCAGGCCTGGGGGTGGCCGAGCTCACCTGAGCTTCCCGTCGGGGGGCAGCTCGTGGGGGGGGTCGTCGCAGAGCAGCCGCGTGTCCCCATCCAGCAGGTAGATGTAGACATGCTCCTAGGGGCAGGGGGGCAGCACACACGTGTGTGCAAACACACATGCACACCCACACACGTGCACATCCACATTTGCGCACACACACACGCATGTGAATAGACCCTGAACACACACACGCAGTCGTGCGTGTGTGCACACGCCTGCACATGCGTGCACACACGTGCACCATTCACACCCAGCCATGGCCGGGGCTCCCTGTGGAATGGCGCTGGCACAATGCTCAGCAGCACCAGGGCCATGAGGATCAGGGCCACCAGCACCCCCAGGGACACCAGCACCCTCGGGCCATCACGAGCACCAGGGCCACCACCAGCACCCTGGCCCATACAGGGGGAGAATTCTGCAGAGGGCTGGGGACAGGGAGACCCCACCCCAGGCTCAGCCTCAGAATCAACCAAAGAAATCAAGCAACGAATCCACTCTCCATCCCCTCCCAGGGCTCCCCCCAGTCCAGGGGGTCTCGTCCATGCACCTACCCAGGAGGATGCTCTGCCCCCACTCCCCCCAGGCCCCCACGTACCACGGCAGGCAGCAGGGTGACGAGGGCATGGCGGAGGGCATCCCGCAGGGCGGGGGCATCCAGCGCAGCGCCCAGGCTCAGCAGGGCATCCTGCAGAGAGGGCAAAGCAGAACAGGGGGTCACTGGGGCCCAACACCACAGGGAGGGGCACTGCGGCACCCACCCTCCCTCACCCCTCTGTGGCACGGGTCCTCCTGCCCTCAGACCTCTCACAGCTGCCTCCAGCCTGCCTGGAGCCTTTTGGGGGGCCAAACCCTCCTGTTGTGGTCAGTGTCCATGATGGGGGATATGGACATATCCCAGAAAGGGGGCGGGGTGCTTTGACACTGCCCTTGGTCCTAGCCATGCCATAAAGCACCACTGGGAAGAAAAACAGGACAAGGAGATGGATAAAAGCTCATCTGGGGATTAACAACCCCATGGTTGTTAATGAAGGGGTTGGGATAGACACATGGAAAAGCTGGGGGGCACAGGGACCTCCGTGGCACAACCCTCCCAGCTCTGCTCCTGCCTCCAGCCCTCATCTGAGAGACTAGGATAAGGATGACATGATGATGGGAATAGTGGATGCTCCGAGTCAGACACCAGATAACAGGTTTGAGATTTGCTCTTTCTTCAGTCCCAGCTCTGCCAGGCAGCTCCAGGCTGCATCCCTGACAACCAGACCTGGGGACCGTTCCCAACCTTGCATCTCGGGATCCCACGGGGGACAGCAGCCCCTCACCGTGCCACCCCACCCCTCAGCCCGGGAAGATTCTCGGGCTTGGGGCCGGATCCGAGCGGTGTGTGGGAGTGTGGCTGGCGGCGAGGGTGCTTCCAGCTGAAGACATCGGCGCTGGATGTTATTCCAACAGGGCCGCATCTCCAGTCACTTACTCACACTGGAGACACATGCACTGTAGAATACAGCCAGGCCTCGGCCAGGTGGCCGTCCTGCCATCCCTCTGTCCCACCGGATCCTCCACAGCAGCCCCCCTGGGGGTGGGGGAGATGGGGCAAAGTCTGAGCAGGACCCCCGGGTCTGCTTGGGGTATCACATGCTGGTGGTACACTTGGCATGGGGACAGACAGGTGGCAACTGGACACGGGTGCTGGCTTTAATAGGGCTGGGAATGCGGGTCCTTCTCTGGAGTGGTGAGGGGAAAGCTGCAGGAGCTAAAAAAAGATATTCCCAAGATGAGGAGAGAGCAGCGCAGACAGGCAGGAAGGTTTGCAGAGGAGGAGGCAGGGGGAGTGAAGGTGGGCTGGGAAGGGCATCACACTCATTCCACTTGTTCCACTCATCCCACTAAATGGCTCATCCCACTCACCTCATCGCCCCACTCAGCCTACTCACTATATTAATCTAGTTCATCCCGCTCATCACATTCAATGGCTCATCCAACTCCAATGCTTGTCCCACTCATCCTGCTCATCCCACTCAACCACTCATCCCTCTTATCCCACTCACCTGGCTAGTCCCATTCATCCAGCTCTCCCCGCTCATCCCACTCAATGGCTCATCCCACTCATACCACTCGTCCTGCTCATTCCACTTGTTCCACTCATCCTGTTTACCCCACTCATGCCATTTGTCCCACTCCAGCCCAGAGCAGGGGTTTGCCCCGACACCCTCACCCCATGTGACCCCATGTCCCTCAGGCCTGGGGGTGCTGCAGCAGGGGGCTCTGCTGGGACACAGCCTGGGCCCAGAGCCAGCACAGCCAGAGTCCCCACCGCAGCCAGATCCTGGGTACTGCCATAAACAGCCTTTCCCATGGGGTTCCCCTTGTCCCACTCCCAGAACTCCACACCATGGGCCCCATCCAGGCACCACCCCAGTCTGGGTGAGGCTCCTCCAGATCCATCTCTACTCCACAGATGCCAGGGCATTTGGATGCATCCAGCATCTCCAGCACCGGCAGGGAGATGAAACCACTGGCTACCCTACGCCTGTCACCAGGAATGTCCCCAGAACCCTCCAAGACAGGCTCACCCAGCTCTGTACCTGCACCCATCAGCGCAGGGGACCAGAACTCTCCCAGTGCCTGCTCAGCATCCCAGCTTCTTGTGGAGAGCAAAGCTATGGTAATGCTTCCCAGAAGGGCACTGCAGGTTAATTAACTTCACCAAAACAGGAGGAAGCACGGAGGGATTGCAATTCCCAGCTGCTGAAGCAGAGCCCGATGCCCTCATCCCAAGCACTGCATACCCAGCAATTCTGGAGAAAAATACTGCCTGGAAATGGGATGCCTGGAGATGAGCATGGAGAAGACTTCGGGAACAGATCCAAAGGACAGGGTGTGGGCAGGGGACGTGGTGTGGCATGGCATCACCAACAGCCCCAGGAGTTGAGGATGCTGCTCCTGCAGAGCAGGTGAGCAGCGCCCTGTCCCTGTCCTGTCCCCATGGCGCACTCACATGGCCCCATGGGACTCTCACCCTGGGAATGTTGTCACCCTTGCTCTGGCCTGAGAGGACAGGGATGCTGGTCTCACTGTGCTGGACTCCTGAGCTGACAGGGTGACCCCTGGGACCGTGATGCCAGCAGGACTTTTGCCAGCTCCCCTTGGCCAGCATCCCACGGTGCGACGCAACACCAGAGCCGTATCTGCCTCAGTACTCCTGCTGGAGCTGGTGGGTGATTAATGACACCATTCATCTCCTTAGAGAAAGGATTTGTCTCTGCTCCAACACAGACTCCCGCTCTGGCTCCAGCAAAGCCAAATCCCACCACAGCCCAGCCTCCGGAGCACTGCCTGCTCTCCCTGCCATGGAAAATGGCCCTTTTTTTTTTCCCTCTATTTTTTCCCCACTTTTTCCCTTTGGAGAGTGGCAGCAGCATCCCATCCCCAGCCATAAGATGGTGGGAAAGACCAGCACAGTCCTCCCAGCACCCATTCCAGGCTTCCACAGATTCAGCTGGGTTGGAAAAGCAGCTTTTCCAGTGGAGGGAATTCACCAGCAGTGAGAAGGAGGCTGTCTCTCCTTTTTTTGGGAGGGACAGCCACATCTGTGCTCTGCTCCCCACACTGGCTACAGCACCTTGGTTTGTCCCCCCAACACCCTCAGCCTCTCTGGATGTTTATGAAATAGAGAAATCCCATCCTGGATGGCTTCCTCTCAGGAAAGGCTCGTTTCACACCTGCCATGGGGAAGGTGGAGAGGACACCAAGGGGATGAGGGGGTCTCACTGACCTCACAGGGTCTCAGTCCCTGGACTTGCACCCCTTCCCCTGGCCTTGCTCCTGGGAGATGAACAGAGCCCCCCAGGGTGAGGAGGAGCCCCCACTAGCAGGCAGAGTCCAGATCCAGTGCAGTGAGGCACCCGCTGGGGTGCACAGCCCCCTTGAGGGCACCTGGAATTTGGGATCTCTCCCAGGGCAGGGGGATACTTGGCAAGTAGAGCTCAAATCCAGGACTTGCCATCCACAGGACTCCTCTTTAACCATGGGGAAGCTGAGCCAGACAGCAACGCCTAGTGCCTGGGAGCATCCTGCTCCTGGCGGAATGCTGAGCCAGGCTGCAGGACCCCCACCCTGCCTTGCAAGGGGATCCTGGGCTGAGTGGGCCCCAGATGGATCCTGCTATCGCTGCTGGAGCACCTATGGGTGCTGGCTCCACAGGAGGATGCTGGCAGCAGACCAGGCTTCCATGGCAGGCTTCTGCCACATCCCTCCCCAAGGAACCTTGAGGAAGTGAATCATCTCCCCGCCGAGCTTCCAGCCCAGCTTTGCTGTAAAAATTCCAAGTAAATGATCTACCAGAGATGACCCCTTGAGCTTGAGGCGTCCATCTCACTGTGAGCCCTCAGAGCTCAGCTCCTGTCCCTCCAATGGGACCTTTTCCACCAGGGAACGCAAGGGAAATGAGCCCAATTAATTCTGGCAGTGGATTAGTGCATTAGCTCCTGCCTGAGCGATCACCTTTGGCATAGAACTGGACATCGCTCCGTCTGGACAACTTCACCCCCACTTGGGGACCCCAAATCAAATTAGAGCATCCGAGATGCTGACTGCACAGCTATCTGTGTCTGTGGGCAGCTCATCCCAGTACCCACATCCCATGTATACGCTTCTCAGTGGATTTGCCAGGCTCAAGGTGCAAAGGGATGGGGATGCATGAGAGCACAGAATAGAGCAAGGAGGGGTCTGGGGCAGGGAAAAGAATCCCCCTGCAGTCCCTCTCACACCCAGCCCCATGTCTCTCACAGGGGGTTTGCAGGCTTCAAGGACAGCAGAGCTGCTCCCCAGGACATTGCCTATGGAGCAGAGCCCTGGATGAGGAGGGTGACCCTGGGGTCACCCCATCACAGTCCCACCAAGCTGGGGCTGGGGGTGAGGGGCTCCCTCCCGCCGTGGGCTCTTCACATAGGATGCATTTTTAGCTGCCAGCCTCTGGATCTTGTTACATCTGGCAGTCAAAGAGCAAAATCCTGTTCAGATTCCTGGAGGCAGCCTACCTCCACTGGCATAGCCCCTCATTGCTTCCCACTCTGGGTGCCTGATGCTGGCAAAGGGCTCCCTGCCTGCCCCAACCCTGCAGGCAGGAACACCCACACCCTCTCCCATGCCCCAGCTCTATCTTTTCCCATCACTTTCCCCTTTCCAGGGGTGTGGAAAAAAGTGATGGGGAAACTTTCTCCCCTCCAACCTCCCATTCAAGGAGGAAGATGCCGGTCCAGGACCCCCTTTTGCCCCTACCCCTTGCAGCCAGGGCTGTTTTCAAGCGCATGGGGGCGGATGTCCCCGCCTTTGTCACCTCTCCAATGCGTGGCCGCAGGGTGACAGCGCCAGGGGGAGCAGCTGATCCCCCCGGGCCCCCCAAGCTGAGCCACAGCTGCCAGCAAACGCCCAGCCTGCGCCCGCGCCGCCCTGCCCAAGCATTTGCCGAGCAATCTGGCGGCGTTAAAAATAACCCAAAATATCCCTGAGCCGTGATTCATCCTCCTCTCCCGCCTCCGGCGATGCTAAGCCCCCCCTAGCCCCACTCCCCTCCCCAGGGGCTGCTCCCCGCCGTGCTCTGGCCGAGGCGGTTAAATATAGCCGAGCTCTGGCCGTGTGTTGGCAACACGGAGCTGACAACAGGGCAGGGGCATCACCGGCCTCTAACCCCGCGGTGCGAGAGGGGACACTGAGGCACAGAGCAGGGAAGCAACTCCTGAAGGCAGCAGGTTACAGCTTTTCTGGGGGCAGAGTGACACTGTTAACACCCTGTCCCCCTGTCCCAGTCCCCCACCCTGCTCCCTTCCACAGCCATAATTTCCCTGGGAATCCTCTCCATAGGGCTGAGGAAACAGAGACAGCATTCCTGCTACCATTCCTCTGCCATGGGTCGAGTGACACTGCTGAAACACTGTCACCCTGCCCCCCACATTGATTCAGGCTTCTTCCCTCAGCCCCACAGCCACAATTCCCCAGGGAATTCTCTCCGTAGTGGTGGGGAAACAGAGGCAGTATCCCTGACCCCCCTGCAGCATCATCCCTGATAACCCTCCAGCAGCATTCTTGGGGCAAAGTCCATGGCAGCAGAGGATGGAGGGATGAATGGAGGGATGGATGGAGGGATGGATGGAGGTGAGGGCTGGCAGCTCTGCCCAACTCCGGCTGGGAAGCCATCCATCCATCTCCTCCCAGCCCCATTCTCAGTCCCAAATTACATTGCGTTAATCTAATCAGGCAGCAACAACCTGTAACCCGCGGTAGCTCCTTAATTACCTCATCTTTTCCAGGGGGATAATGAGGGCAAACGGGAAGGAAACACTTCTGGGATCTCTCGTCTCCCCATGGTCGTTTGCCTGGGGTCCTGTTGCAATGGACGGATGGGGAGCAGGGGCTGGGGTGCAGGAGCCTGGCACGGAACCACCCTGGCACCCAGCGCTCTGGGCTGAGGCTTCCCAGGGCTGAATCAGCCATCCCAAAAAAGCACAACAGGGGCCTTGCATGCCCATGCCTGCCTCAGTTTCCATGTCTGTGGAGGTTCCCTGCCTTAGTTTCCCCACCTGCAGAGGGTCACAGCAGTGCAAGACCTGCTCAGGCTGGTTCTGGAGCTGAGTCCAGGTGGGATGAGACATGGTGAGCCCAGCATCTCTCCAGAGCTCAGGGCATCCCTCACCCCATCCTCCTCCTCCTCACCCATACATCAGCCTCACTGGAGCCTGTCATGCTCACACTGCACAGGGCACTTGCACAGACTTTTGTAGGTGGAATTTCCATGGCCCAGAACCAGGCAGACGCTGCTCCGTGTGGACCCTGCACCTTCTGAGTGGGACTTTTTACTGATCCAAGCAAATTTCCCAACTTCTGGCACCCCCTGAGCCCTTGGGGTGCTCCTAATCTACTCCCCCACATCCCAGCCCAGCCCCCCATGGCCGAGGGAATGGGGCCAGAGTCAAGGTTGCTTCCTGTTGATGTCCTTTTGTCAAGCAGGACAAACAGAGACTGCAGCCGCTCTCCTCAAGGATTTCCGTCTCCAGAACATCGTGGCCTTCTTGGAACGGCCAACACTGGCCTAATGATCTGTCACTAATTAGTTCACTGTTCTAAGAAGGGAAGTGGTGAGGGCTGGGGGTCTTACCATCACTTGTCCCTAACCCATGTCCCATGGCGTGGAGGGGGACATGGACACCACTCAGCCCCATGGCACTTGTCTGTAAGCCACTGCAAGCAGAGGGTCATGGACCATCCTGTGGCAGCCACAGGAAAACTGCTCCATGGTTAGAAGCATCCCTGGTATAAGGATTCCTTCGCCCCGAAGGACACAGACATCCCAGCACCCAGATGGCACCAAGCCTTGGGTGCTGGCACTGGCAGGAGTGCTGGGAGGAAACTGGCATGATGCGCATCCTTGGGACAGGGCATTCCTAGAAAGATTTTCCTGGCACACAGTCCCCTTCCCATCCCCACTGGCCACCAACAACTCTCAGCCAGGTTTCCAGGACTTTCCTAGATGTTTCCTAGTGGATTAGCCATGCCAGGGCTCTCCAGGCCTGGCTCTGCTTGGGAGCATCATGGCAAAGCTCTGGGGGTGCAGCCAGAATGGGGCTTGTGGGGTCAGGGACTTCCAGGTCCCATGCAGAAGGAACAGGGAGCAGTGGGACAGGAAGGGGAATGCAGCATTCCCACATCCATCCCTGCAACCCCTCCTGGCACGGCTGGCACTAATGGGATCTGCACAGTGATTAGGGACCTCATTCATCAGCCTCTGATGGGATCTGGGAAAATTGAATTGCCAGCCATCTGCAGCTGGGGAGGAATTCGATTTGGGGCAGCACTCTGGAGCAGGGCGTGGGGGGCTGGCAGAGCTGCCTCCCCCTGGGGCTCCACTCTGCCCATAAAGGGACCACTCTTATTTTTCATGTCTGTGAGGGTTTGGTGATGGGATCCAGCTCTTGGCTGCCAGGAAGGGATCTAGGAATCACAGGGGTCTCACGACTCAGATGGGGAAACTGAGGCACAGCCAGGAGAAACACAAAGCCCGTTAGATGAGGAAAGGATCACAGTACTGGTGTTTAATGGGTCAGCACCTAGCCAGAGGTTTGGCCTCCAGCCCTCCTTGTCTATGGGGGGTCCCAAAGCCATGCCCAAGGCACCCAGATGCCAGGCATCCTGCACCCACCAGAGCCGGGCTGGGAGCAGTGATCTCCTCTCCTGCAACAGGAAGATGGACACTCAAGAGCCAGCACTGCTCCCTGGCATTTCTCACCCCACACGTTCCCCTCAGGTAGGTCCCCACCATCCTCTCCCCCATATCTACGGGGTGGCCAGGTTAGGGATGCAACCAGATTCAGCTGCAAAGATCCCAGACCAGTCCCCAAATTTATGGACTCAGCTCCCAAAGGGGCCCCCCCAGACTTGGCCCTGCAGGGGATCCCAGCCCATCACCTCCCCGCCAAATGTCACAGCTCAGCTCCAAAAAGCCAAGGTCACCCACAGGGCCTGTCATGGTCTGGGGGAGATGCCACTATGCCATCTTGATGGGGTGCAGCAGGAGCATACTGATCCCAACTCCTCCTGCCCAGGGTGCAGCAGGAACACCCCATCCCAGCTCCCTCTGCTCGGGGTGCAGCGGGGCACCCCTACCTTGGATCCCCATTCCCGGGTGATGCCATGGGACTTGAGGGCCCTGGACTTATAGACCAAACCCCACTGCCCCCCAAAAATCAGCACCAGGGCACTGCAATTGTGGCACGGGCTGATTCCACATCCAGGACCTGTCACCCCTTGGAAAAAGACCTTTGGTCTGTGGGGACCACCAGGCTGGGAAATACTGGGGCACACTCACCCACACCAGTCTGGGGGTCTCGCTCTGCCTCCCCGGCCCTGCTGGGTGGGGGAGGAAGCCAGCCCAGCCCCACGTCACGGAAAGAAGCCGCCGCGGCCCTTTCCTCCCCTTTATTGCCCTGCTGATGTGTTTGTGTCCGCCGGAGGAAGCGCAGGGACAAACGCCCGCACACGTGTCTCCCCACCGCCCCCGGAGGGTCCCCGGCCCCTCAACACGGCCGGTCCCACGCGGGGGAAACTGAGGCAGGAGCAGCCCCGCGGTGCCGGCTGGGGCACCATGATCCAGGTGGGCAAAGGTACCCCAGTGCAGCCCACATAGCCACAGGGGACAGTGCCCTCCCGCTGTCCCCCAACCCCTGGGAACAGCGAGGCCCTCCAACCCCTCCCGCTCCACCAGGCTGCGAACACGTATCAATTAGGATTTGATTCATGATTCAGTCCGCGGGTAATTGCATTGGGGCTAGTGGCAGGGAGTGAGAGGAGGAACAGACATCTTCAGCCTCACCCCACTGCAGGGTGGTCAGGAGGAGGGGGTTGGTGTTACGGGGTAATAACCCCTCGAGCCCTATATACCCCCTGTATGCCACGCACCCGCAAGGCTCGGGAATGGGGGTTCCAGATGCAGCCAGCGCCCTGACCCCAACGGGCATGTGGATCCTGTGGCATTTTGTGGGGGATGAGCTGCTCCTCACCCACCCTGAGCTGCGATGTGCTGGGACGGGGGGGAGCAGGTCGGCAGGACCCATCCCCACGCTGCATGGCAGCTCTGATGTCCTCCAGTCTTCAACCTGCCCATTCGTGGGGGTGGGGGGGGTCAGTGCCCCCCGCAGGACACACCAGCCCTGCTCAGCTCCTTTCCCTCCGTCAGCAGCTTTCAGCTCTTTCCCGGAGAGCGTTTCCTTCCCTTCATTTCCCAGCATGGGTCCTCTCTCCAGCCTTGAACCCACATTCCCCTGGAGCCCCCCCATGTCCCCCAAGCAGCTGTGCCCTCAGGGAACCAAGGCCACAGCTCTTACACCCAAAACCATAGGCACACAGGTCAGGGATCCATCCAGCTGAAGAGACGGTCGCAAGAGGGAGAGAACTCCCCCAAGCCACCCCCTCTCCAAATTTGGGTGTGCTCAAAGGCGCAGGAGCACCGAAGACCAAGTGTTTTTCCACCCACGTACTGGGGTGCAGCCTCCACCTCCTCAAAACGAGCAGCTGGTTCAAGGAGGGGGGGGGGCTCAGGGCTGCTGGGGGTGCTGAAGCGGCTCCCTCCTTCTCAGCACCCCCCACCCCGAGGGCTGGCCGCCAGGTGGAACACAGCCGAGCTCTTGGGGCTCTCACTGCCAGCGGGGCAAGGGGACACAGGGAAGTGGGGACTCCAAGCCCCCAGACACACGGGACCCCCAGACGTTCCTAAGCACATCACGCCCCCAAACCCCCAGCAACACAAGGGACCCCCAGCCCCGAGACCAGCGACCCCCCAGGACCTCCTGGTTGCCCTCTTCCCCGGGGTCGCTCACGGTGTCCTGGAGAGTCCCC
>VZRE01014804.1:161114-177436 GCA_013396775.1 Cephalopterus ornatus
ATCTCCCCCTACCCCCCGTGCAATCTCCAAATAAAGCGATCCCCATACACCTAAGGGCTGCGCCCCACATTTGAGTTTGGGGGGGTCCTCCATGGTGAGGAAGTGAAATCTCACCCCATCCCTGACCCTGAGGTAACTGATGCAAAGCTTAGTACAGAAGGACTCTCCTGCCTCCCATTCCATGGGATACCGGAGGTGTTCTACCCAGCACCCCTCACTTGGATAGGGAGGTACCCCCATGCTGGAGACCTTCATGGGGTCTGTTCACCCCCACCCTCCTATACAACCACTTCACCTTCACTGAGGAATGACCACCCCCATTACGTCTCCCACCCTCTCCCAGGGACAAGTACCAAGATTCTGGGGTGCTGCCCCCACCCCAACGGCGCCGGGGAACCCACATGGAGGATCGAGGTGCTCGGCTGTGACACGGTGGCCACATGCCACGCGGTGAGAGGGACACCGGCAGCGCGACCACCTCCATCCCTCCTCATTCTCCTCCTCAGGGCAGAGGAAGCTCTGGGCTGGGGAGGAAAGCCTCCTGCTCTTCCTCCTCATCCCGGGAGTGTGTGTCCCCAGGCACTCCCGTGTCCCTGGTGCTCTTCGGGGACAAGGTGCATCTGGGGATTCGGTGGTGGCTTGTCAGGGCTCAGCCTCCCTCGCACCATTTCGGAGGGAAATGCCACTTCCAGGCACGGGGCAAGTAGGGGAGGGTTTGGGACACCCTGCATGTTGCAGCCCGCATCCCACTTCCTGCACCCCGACCCCAGGGGTGCGGGGACAGGGGGTCCCGGAGGAGGGTCCGGGTGGCCGGCGGAGCCGCGGGGCCATCTAGCGGCCAGAGCCACCGGGGCCACTCCAGGGTCTGACCGCGGGCACCCTTTCGCAGCCCCCCGGCCTCAGAGTTCCTCCTGCCGCCAGGGGTGACCCAGGGAGACGGGCACCTCTTCCCGGGGCGGCATAGGATCATGGGCACCTCACCCCGAATCAGAGCCCCTCCAGGGCAGCGTCTCACCGTGCCCACGGCCCTGACCAGGTCACTACCAGAGCCACTGGGTCCCCAAGATCAAGGCATGGGGTCCCCAGCTCTGGGGACACCCTGCTGCAGGGACCGAGAGTCACCCAGCCTGGACAGGTCCTGCCGGCACATACGTGGGTCCTGGGCTCCATGAATGAAGCAGATGCCCAGTGGGAATTGTAGATTCCTTGTGGGGCTGGCAGCAGAAACACCTTGAGGAGCCGGGTGCTGGCAGGATCTGTGCCAAGCCTGGCACATCCCTTTCACCAGAGCCACCCACAGAGCAGGTCACAGCCCAGCTATTGCTCAGCACAAGGACACAGTGCAGGGCTGTCCCTGCATCCCTGTCCCCAACTGCTCACCCAGGGGTGCAAGGGGTGGGACACTGGGGTGCAGAGAAAAAGGGGCCTGGGGACAGGGGAGTGGGACACAGGGGAGCAGGCACACAGTGGGGTAGGGACACAGTGGGGCAGGGACATGTGCTGCAGCACCCCGTTGCATCCATGCATCATTGCTCATCTCCCATTTGGCTTGTTAATGACCCGGTGTAATTATGAGCTTCTCCCTGGCTCTTCTGTGTGCCCCAGGAATGGCATCCCTTGGATGGGAATGTCACAGCCCTCAGACAGACACACACAGCCCCAGAACCCAGACCTGGAGCTGCTGGGAAATAACTGTGGGTGGTGAGGACAGGCAGCAGTGGTGGCTTCCCAGCTGGGCTTCCCACATTTCCATCCTCCCTGTGGTTTTTGCCCATTCCCAGCCCAGGTTGGATCAATCAGCACTGTGCATCCTGCCTCTCCCCAGGCCCTTGGGGAGCAGCCACCCTGCATCCCAGCTGGAGGGTGTCTGATGGCATCAGAGAGAGCAAAGTTCACGCAGGCAAGTAAATATTGATGCTTATTTCATGGAAATGGAATATTCCGCACCAGAGACATCGGAATAAACACACTCCAGCTTTTCCCTGGGAGGTGCCGGCAGTAAATGGTGTCAAACTGCCAAAGTAGAAGGATTTGGGGAGGTTAAGGCACCAAGATGGGCCTTCACATCCTGTGTAATCCCAAAATCCCATTTCCCTCCAGCCCTAGCCCTCTTTGGCATCACTCTCAGAAGGGGCAACTGCAGCAACCTGCCTCCAGAGTCACATCTGTGAGGATACTGGGTATACTGGGGGCACTGGGAGGGGACGGGAGCATGGCCGGCGGTTCCCAGCTGCGCTGGCGCTGCTGTGAGTCATGTTGGATCAGCAATGCTCCGTGAAACCGTGGCACCGGGACAGACCCAGGGCAGGATCCTGGCTCTGGGGAAGCACAGAAGTGTGCCACCTTCCAGGGCATCCCTGTCCTCCAGTGGTGGCCAGTGCAGGAGGCACACGGGTGTCTGGGGCTGCGGGCTCTGCCTGTGGGACAGAGGGCACTGGGACTCAACCGAGCTTCGGGGACGCAGCCGCTAGCAGAGCTGCTGGATCCATGGGTGAATTGGGGTGTTACTCCTCAGAGCTGCTAATCCAGGATACACTGACAGCCCTAAATCCCATCAGAAATCAATCCATCTGCTCTTCCGCACAGCACTAATCCCCACAATGGCACCCGATCAATATCCCATTTACTGCTCGGTGGTTTCCCCGTGGATAAATCCTACCCTGTGCCTGGGATGCAGCTGCCCCTGCAGAGGGCTCTGGTGTCTGGGCAGGGCAGGGAGTGCTGTGGGGCAGGGAGTGCCATGTGGCTGTGGGGAAGGGAGTGCTGTGGGGCAGGGAATGCCATGTGGCTGTGGGGTAGGGAGTGCTGCGGCATCCTTCATCCAGGCTATGCTGGCCATGAGGCTGAGGGTGCCGGGAGGCTCCATGGGACCAGGCGGGTCCATGGCATGGACCTGCTAGGAGCAGCGGGAGAGTTGAGAATGCACGTGAGCAAGGAGGAGCTGCGCCTGCAGCTGTCAATAGGTGTGCACATGTATGTGTGAGTGTGCACATGTGTGTGCACCACAACCAGCCCCAGGAACACCAAACACCCCGGCAGGGTGGGAGCCAGGATCCAGGTGGATCCAGGTGGGAGCCAGAGCCTGGAACAATCTCAGGCTGGGTAGGGATGGGGGTGCCCTGGCACCAGCCCCTCATTGGGGATGGTCTCCAGAGGTACCAGCTGCAGGGACCTGGTGGCAGCAGGCCCAGGGTGGATTCAGAGCGGGATAACAAAAGGATGAGGAAGCGATAAGGAAGGGCCTGGCTGATCCAGTTATAAAGCTGATGAATAAGTGATGAAACCCTTGGAGGGTCTCTATGGAGACAGTTCAGAGCACGGCAGGGGCCAGGGTCCACCAGCAGCCCCCACACCCCATGGGGTTAATTAGGGGGACGAGTGTGATGGCAGAGTCCTGCTGGTCCCAGCAGGGTGGCCGTGTCCCCTCCGGGCTGAAATGGCTCTCGGCTCAGCTTCCATACCTCTCCCCCCATTCCTCAGCTACTTTTCCAGCTGGCTTGGCCAGCCCCATGGACAAGCTCTGGCCATGGTGCCACCGGCATCTCCAGCCTGGCTTGTGGGCCTTTGTCCCCAGAGTCACACACAGCCTGTCCTGAGAGAGTGTCCTGTGTATGCAGGGACAGAGCACACCCCACTGCACCCTCAGAGGGGTGAGGGACACAGGACATCCATGGGGACGGCCTGCATCCAGGAGGTTAGCGTGTGTCCACGGGGACAAACTGAATCCAGAGGGACACCATGTATCCACAGGGACAGCATGTGTCTAGAGGGACAGCATGTATCCATGAGGACAGCATGCATCCAGAGGGACAGTGTGTGTCCATGGGAACAGCCTGAATCCAGGAGGACAGCACGTGTCCGTGGCGGACAGTGTATGTCCATGGGGACAACATGTGTCCAGAGGGACAACCTGCATCCAGGGGAACAGCATGAGTCCAGAGGGACAGGTGACATCAGTGGGGACAGTGTGCATCTGGAAGACATCCTGTGCCTGGAAGGACACCACACACCTGGAGACAGCGTGTCTTGAGGGACAGCACGTGTGCAGAGGGACAGCATGTTTGACAAGGGACAGCACATGCCTGTAAGGATAGAAGTTGCCTGGAGAGACAGGATGTGTCTGGAGGGACACATGAATTTTGGGGACAGCACATGCTGGAGTGAGAGCACACAGCAGGAGGAGGGACAGCAGGTGCCTGGGGGACAGCAGGTACTGGGAGACAGCAGTCCACAGACACACAGCACCACACCACAATTCCAGGTGTCCCAGTGGCAATAAGGAAGATCCCAGTTCAGCCCAGACATATGGAGGACAGGAATTTATTGCCGGATCAAATAAAAGAGGAGGAGGTGACATCCACTGGCGCTGCCTCCATCACTCTGAGCTGTCCCAGCTCCAGCTGCAGGACGAGGAGACTTGGTCACCAGCTCCTGCTTGTCCCTGCCACTCATCTCGGCCCCTCCTTTAGGGGTGGTTTTGCTTCCAGAGGACAGTGGAGTGAGGTGCCACCAGGAGGACCCAGGGCTCTGTGCAGGGACAGAGAAGCAGGCCTGGTTCCCACCAGCTTTGAGACTCCAGAGAACTTTGGTACACAAGGAATGGAGTCCCTGTCCCCATGCTGATACCTGATCCCATAGGATTCTCAAAAGCAGGCATGAAAGATAACATCACTTAAGAAAGGGATGTTCCGAGCCCTGACCCCAGGGATGCTCTGAACCCCCAGGGATGCTCTGAGCATGGGGCAATGATCTGCAATGAGCATGCTCTGATCCTGGGACAATCTGAGCCCCAATCCCAGGATGCTCTAAGCCTCCCTTCCACATCCCTCTTCCAGCTTCTCACTGGTGTCCTCAGATTTTCCTTCCCGTTCAGGACAGCTCTCCATGGGCATCCCTTGGCATCCGGGTGCTTGCTGCCACTGTCTCACCTAGCACCTGCCTGCTCCAATCCTCCCTCATTATCTCTTTTGTTAACGAAGCAATCACTCCCCAATTTAACCTGGATTAAACCAGGAGCACTCAGTTGCTCCCTAGCTAGTTCTCCTCCAATTAATTTGTTCCTCTCTTTTATTTCCAAATTAATTCTTCAGGCTCTTTGGCTGGGAAACAACAGTGGTGCCCAGGGTCTCGGGAAGGGATCAGGATTAATTATCTCAGTGGGAATGAGCTGAGGGAAAGCAGAGCAGGGATTTATCCCAAGATGGGAAAATGGATCTAGGGTGAGCAGTATCCCCTGGACCACCTGTAAGCATCCCACCAAAGGAGGGCTGTGGGATGGTGGACCCACAGCTTCCATCATTTCCATCCTACCTTGGGAATACGTTACAGGGACAAAATCCTCACAGAACCCAATGTGGCACCTCTGGGGGGGGTCACCCTGGGGGTAGGTTGGGGGGGCCCACGCTCTGTAAGGGTTAATGCCGGGTACAGCACGGGGTGTTGGAGCTAAAAATACTGTGTGCCTTTCTCGGGATTTGCTCCAATGACTCATTCTTCTCTGTAATTTATTGCTCGTTACATAATCACTTTCATTTTCAGCAGGAGAAAAATGGAATTATTTTTTTTCCCCTTTTCTTCTGTTTTTTAAATGAAAAGGGCATTTAGCAAATGAGCACCAGCCATTTTCCCAATTCTTCCTGGCATCTTTCCGGCAAAGGGCCAGGATGCTGCTGCCAGCACCAGCCTTCACCCAAAGATTCCCAAGAGGCTGGTGGGCACTGGGGGGCTGCTACGGAGGAGTGGGGGGCCTTTGGATGCTGGGGTCTCTGGATGTTGGGAGGGAAGAGCATCTTGGGGGCAGCTCAGTGGGACGTTCTGGGATGGGACAGAGAGATTGGATCCGCAGTGCCCACTGTCTGGCTGGGGCGAGCGCCAGGGCTGCAAGGGCCCAGCTGGGCTCCAGCTGTGTCCCAGCAAACCCAGTGCTGTGTCCCAGCAAGCCCTGTTCTATGTCTTCACAATCCCAGAGCTGCACCCCAGCAAGCCTAGTCCCGTATCCCAACAAACCACTGGGTTTGCTGCATCCCAGAAATCCCAGTGCTGTTTCCCACTGAGCCCAGGACAGTGTCCCAGCAAGTCCAGTGGCATGGCCTAGCAAGCACAGTGCTGCATCCCAACAATCACGATGATGCAATCCAGGAAGCCCAATATGGTGGTCCAGCAATTCCAAGCCACTTCCCAACAAACCAAGTGCTCTGTCTCACCAAGCCCCATTAAACCCCGAGCCGTGTCCCAGCAATCCCAGCACTGTGTCGCAGCAATCTTTGTGTCTGACAGCACAGCTGTCCCCACAAAATCAGGGCAGGGGACTCCAGCGGGAAATGGGGGCTCTGGCTCAGGCTCTGGCTGGCATTGGGATGATCCCCACTCTCTGCCAGCCCCCCTGCCACCACTGTGGGGGGGCAAGGAAGCCTTGTGTTTGGAGCTGCAGCCTTGGAATTAACTGTGCCAAATGTTTTATTTGTGTAGAAACGCAATTATGTTAATTAAAGCATATCTGTAATTACAGCACTTAGTGGCCCGTAAGTGCACAAGTGACTCTGGTGACTTTGGAGGAGCTGGAAGCCTGGGGGGTGGCTTGGCCCTGGCACCAGAGAGCTCTGTGGCAGTGTCCCCATGAGGTGACAGGGGTGACCCCAGGGCCTGCTCACTCTGCAGGGGAGGGCGGGCAGCGAGCCGGGATGCTCGGTACCCGCAGCCCCACCACAGCCACACCACCGTCCTGCTGCTCTAGCAGACAAGGCAAAAGGCAGAATATCCACACCAGGAAAACGGGTCCCTGAGGTGGGCACCAGTGCCTGGGCAAAGGGAGGAGTCCTGGCTCTGGGGCTTGAGAGTGTATCTGGGAGGGGAAAATAAATTGGAGGAAGAGGAAGATGACAGCTGGAGCAGCAGCCAAGCAACCCACAGGATGGCTGGGATCACATCCCACAGTCTCCAGGCAAAGGGAAGAGGGAAGGGGGTGTCTGTCCTGGCCTCAATAATCCTTTGTTGTGGGCAGCGTGTGATGGGGCGACAAGGACCCCAGCAGGAGGATGAGCTGGGGCAGAGGGGGAGCATGGGAGAGCCTGGAGCAAGGAAAGCAGCAATGGTGGGATGTGCTGGTCTGGCATGGATAGGAAGCTCTGAGGTCCCCACACACCCAGGCACCTCTCCTCCATCACAGAGCAGCCAACCTCCAAGGCCAGCACCTACCGACTCAGTTTTCATCTTCCCCAGCCTCCAGCAGCAACACAAAATTGCCTGTTTCCTGCAGTCACCCAGTCCAGAGCCAAAAGACTTCACCGGAGCCAAAGGATTTCACCCTGCACATCCACAGGACGGATCCTGGCGTGGGCACTCGTGGTTAAGCATCACCCTGGCATCTGTGGGCAGGACAGGTATGGATGGCAGCCGAGCTCCCACACTTAATTTGGAGCCATCATCAGCCCTGGGTAATTCCAGACCTGCACAACAACAGGCAGGTACTGAGGGGTGCTGGGCAGTGACGCGGCAGCTGCAGGAGCACGGCGGGAAGGGGACTCATGGCATTGAAGCTTTGCCAGGTGGGATTTGTTTGCTGAGCAAACGTGTGGAGGCTGTTGATCCGGCTGCAGGAGGCTGAGCCCTGTTTGCTTGGCAAACACACCCCTCCAGGTGCTCCCGGCCTTGGAGCACCAGGTCCTGTGCAGGCAGCTAACTCATGGCCAGGCTGGGAGACCAGCCCTCGGGGCTGACAGGAGCCACAGGAAATGCAGCTGGCCATGGTAATGGGGCTGGAAAGCCTGGCAGCCCTGCAAGGCTGCAAATCCCTGTCCCCATTGCACAGCATCCCCACAAATTCCCATTGTATGACATCTCTGTAAATCCCATTCCTGTTGCACAGCATCCCTGCAAATCTCCGTTCCCTCTCCGCAGCATCCCTGCAAATTCCTGGGGCTGCCAGAAGCCACAGGAATGCAGCTGGCCATGGTGATGGGGCTGGAAAGCCTGGCAGCGCTGCAAGGCTGCAAATCCCTGTCCCCATTGCATGGCAGCCCCGCAAATCCCAATTCTCATTTTGCAGCACCCCATGACTCCAGGACCCAGCCCACTGGATGCAGGAGGGAGCTTCCCTCCAAGCTGTCCCCAAGATGGGTCACTAGGAATGCCAGGCGACAAGAGCAGCAGTGCCATCACCAAGCGAGGACCTCCAAGCGAGGCCACCAGCACCCCGAGGGAGCCAAATCAGGTAGGAGAACAGCAAGGCAAGAGAGGCAACACACGGTTACCCTGAATCCCTGCGGAATTGTCCTTGGATAAACACAGTGCTACAGACGCTGCCAACTCATCTTTAAATTAGTCAGTTTAGTTGATAACTAGAGGGGGAAAGGCCGCTGGTGGTGGTGGTTCAGCATGTGTTCATCATCTGCCCTTTGCTGGCTTTCCCCTTTTCTGCCTTTTTTTCTCTTGAAAATAGTGGCAATAGAGCAGTATCCAGGATCCTGCCTCTGCTCTCCATGCCCCATCGCTCTCTGGAACCACAGCACCCTCGGAGCAGGAATCTGCTCCAAGGCACCAACACCACAGTTTTCTCACTGGATCCTCCATCTGGGAACATGGAACAAGCAGGAGCCACTCAGTGGCCTGGGATCCCCTCCCAAATGATCCAAATATCCCCATGAGCGAGAGTGAGCGCAGAGAGCAGGGACCATCTGCGGAGGGACGGGAGAGGACACAGCTCAAAGCCACTTGTGCCTTGGAGGCTCATCAGGGTGAGAACAGCTTTGTCTGACACTGCCAACCCCACTTCCTGGAGCTGAGCTCAGTTTTTAATTTCCAAAGCCTCAGCTTTCCCTGAGAGGGGGGGAAGGGGCAGCTGGGGATGGGGAGTGGCAATGGGGACACAGCCCCAGGGCTGGTGTGGGTACTGGGGGAGACATGGAGCTGGCAGAGAGATGCAGCTCAGCCCTGGAATGGGCCATGGAGATGCCGCGTGGAATCACAGAAACACAGAATTGTTGAGATTGGAAAAGCTCACTGAGACCACCCAGTCCAACCACTCCCCCTCAGCACTGCCAAGGCTACCACTAACCCAGGTCCCCAAGTGCCACTCCCACACGGCTGTTAAATCCCTCCAGGGATGAGGACTGCCCTGGGCAGCCTGTGATGGACCCTTTTAGGGAAGGAATTTTCCCTAACATCCAATCCAAACCTCTCCTGGTGTATCCTTCTGGGATGGTCCCTGGCCCAGCCAGGATCCCACTGGTGCTGGGACCAGTGCTGGAGCAGGTCAGGCTTTTAATCCTGGATTGCGCTTTCCATTAATTAATGGCCTTTCTGTGGTTGAACTGCTGGCTCCAGCTCCCCTGCCTCACGGTGCCTGGACAGAGCACGTGCCACCTGGCAAGAGTCCCCAGCCTCATCCCCTTCCCTGCGTTGGGATGCCCGTGACAGGGCCGGTTCAGGAGCCAGAATCCAACTAAACTGCACAGGTAAGGATGGAAGTGGAGTTCCCAGGGCAACACCGTGGTCCCTCCCGGGAGCACTGTGGCTCCCCGCTGTGCCTGCAGATTTGGGGGTTGCAGGAGGGAGGGGACGGGGGTCCCCCTGCCTGCGCTCCGGCTCTCCACACGCTCGGCTGGCACGTGGAGCTGGCTCCCGGCGCGCTCCCAGCTCCGTGCATGGCAACGCACACCCTGCCTGACTCCACACTTCTCTGCAGCCCACGGACCTGCTGTCCCTGTCCCTGCCTGCACAGCGGTGGGGAGGCGGGGGTCCTCCAGCAGCGCCAAGCCCCACCTCCGCAGAGCCCCTCTGTCCTCACCAAACAGCCCACCCACACACCCCCGCTCCCACACCATTCCTGGGGGCAGTGGCGTGGGGCACCAACACCCTTGGGCTCACAGACACTTCTCACGCCCCAACACCAGCTTGGTCCCCACCCACATTGCTCCTCAGCCGAGCTTCAGCAAAGCACTTGAGTTTTGGGGCTTCCATCCAGCAGTGCTGCTGACTCAGCACCTGTCCCACTCCCTGGTGAGGCCAGGACAGGTGGGAGACAAAACCAAACCACACGGCAGGTCCCAACAGGCTCTAGCACAGCCACACTGGAAAAGCCATGGACGGGGAGGCCACAAGGCTGTGCTGATGGGGAGGATGGAGCATGCTGTGCCAAAGGAGCACAGGGCAGGCCACGTGCCTTTGTCCTGGGAGACTCATGCTTTGTTTAGTCTAGCCCTAACCCGAACCCTGGCCCAAGGCCTAGCCATCGCTCTAACCCTAGACATAGACCCAGCCTATCCCTAAACCTAAACAGAGACCTAACTATAAACCTAACCCTAAACTTAGCCTTAACCCGAGCTCTACCTCTAAAGGTAACAGTAACCACCACCATAACTCTAACCCTAACCCAAAATCTAATCCTAACCTAACACTCTTACTAAACCCTAAGCAAGGAAACATACAGCTGCACCCACAGACTTGTGTCCTTCCAGCTGAGCTCCAGGCAAGTAGCTGCTCGAGGACAGGGCTGTGGAGCCATCCTGGCTGCAGGAGAAGGGATGAGGGGCAGCTCCAGTGTGAGGATAAACCTCAAACCACCACGAGGCCACACGGACATCCTGGAGCAGAGGGATGGAGCATCGCCACCGAGCAGCGACATCCTCACCAGGCTGATCGATGCCACCGCTTGGCAGGGCTCCATGCCTCAGAGCCAGGCTGGGGCCGTCAGACCAGCCAGGGCTCATGTTCCAGGCTGCAGCTCCCTCTGTTCTCAAATTCCAGCAGCCATGCCTGTTATCTGCCCTCGCAGGCAGAAGCATTAGTGCTCTGCTGCAATAGGATGAGATTTGGGGTGCCCATCAACAAGGAGGGGTTTGCCTGGAAGCTTCACTTGGAGCATCAGCATCATCTCCCCATAGCAAGCAGACACTGAACCCCAGTGGACACAGACAGATCCCTCTCCAGACCCCACTCCACGGCCAAGCAGTGGCACAGCCTCATTTGGCCAGTAAGAGATCAAGGGAAGAGAAGAGGGGGAGAAAACCCTCCACCAGTCTCTGCCTTTCAAATCCTTCTTATAAATAGCTTCTCGGTGTCTTCTGAGTCACCCAGCTGAAACGTGCAAGTTAATAACAGCCTGGGAAGGGGCTGGGAAGAGATTGGGAGCCAGGGGAGGTTTCTGGCTCAGTCAGCACTTCATGCCAGGTCTGCACCAGCAGCTACTGGCTGCTTTTCCATCCTCGGGTATGTCAGACCTCCAGCACATCTGGAGAGCAGAGGATTTTGGGAATGCCAAAACATGTGGTGGGGCTGTCCTCGATGGCTGCAACGCTCAGGCTGGGCCCTAACCCCCTCCCCAGCCCCAGCTAAAAAATTGGGGGTTAATATTTTCAGTGGGAAATGCACCCCACCTTACCTCCAAATCCTCCTCCTTTTGCTATTTGATTTATCACAGAACACACAAATTGACAAAGATCCAGAAGGCTTGAAGGGATGCTCCCAAGTCATTCCTCCCCTCTGACTCCGCACACCAGTGCTGCAGGCAGGGCACAAGGATTTGGATCCAGAAGCAGCGTTTGGGACTGGGAGCAGGATCCAGAGACAGGTGCAGCATTTGGGGCTGGGAGCAGGATTTGGGACAGGAGCAGGACCAAGGGCTGCTGCTGCCAAATAATCAGCCTCGGGGACATTCCTGAGCTGGCATTCAGCAAGTCCCACAGACTGCTGTGCTGGTCCATCCCTCCAGGGTACTATGCGGGTGACAAGGTTTGGGGACATCTTCCTACAAGGTGTTCCCAAACACCTTCCTACGCTTTCTTACATGGCCAGATTGGACAGGGAACAACCTGGTCTAGTGGAATGTGTTCCTACCCATGGCAGGGGAGTTGGAACTGGGTGGGCTTTAAGATTCTTTCCAATCTAAACCATCCAGTCCATCCCACAATCCAGGCTCCAACCCCCCAAACATGAAATCTTGGGATCATCACCCAGGTGATCTGAGCCCCAGGCTGCCCACTTCCCACACTCAGCAGCCTCTCCATCCCTGATCCCGCTGCTGTGTGGATGGAGCAGTGGCAGGCAGAGCATCTCCCAGCACTCTCCATCCCCCTCACTCCCCCCTCCAGACAGGCTCATCCATTAAGGACAATAGGAGAAAGCTGGACAGGCAGAAAGTCCCAGGCAGCTCTGGCCCCTGCCAGCATTTCTGGCCACAGCCCAGCCCAGCTCCCGCTGAGCCACGTGGAAGCTCGGAATGAAACAAAAGCAAAATCAGGGACCAGGGTCAGAGGGGAGGAGGAGGAAGGAAGGATTCCCAGAAAGGACTGCTGCATCCACCGTTACCCTGGGGAATCCTGCGTTCAGTCCCAGGTGGATGATCAGCCTCCTGGACTCTCAGAGCAGCACAGCTCATGAGGAATGTGCAGGGCTCTGCTGGAGATGATGGCCGGGACACACTTCGTGAGATCCCTCACTAACAGAGCCAGAAACTGGCCTGATTCCCAACACTTCCAAACCACTGGCTGTTCTGAAGCTGAGGATACTCAGGGGGATGTCCAGGGTGATGGAGGAGAAGCTCCTGGCTCACACTGGGGATCTTCCATGGAAAGGTGCAGGATGCAGGCAGCTCGCAGCCAGGAGTTTCCCCTCCATTCTCTTACCAGGCATCTCCAGCCTCCAGGGCTGGGTGCCCAGGTAGGTGGGTGATGCTGAAGAGCCCCAGATACCGGGGCAAGAAGAGCCTCAGGCTTTGGAAAACCTGGAGAACATCACCTTAGAACCCCAGTAATGGGGGACCACATTTCCCTCAACCCACTGAACCCCTTTCCCTGGGAAGCAGAGCCACTCCAGCCATGCTGATGGGGCAATGGAGTCAGTATTTTCCATGGCACTTTATACATGCAGCCAAGGGACCAGCAATAACCACAAAGCAGGGGGTCTGAGGAGTTCTCCAGGGGGCTCAGCAGCCCACCCTCACCTTTGCACATACTCCAAGGGCTACAAAAGGTTAGCTGAGCCCAGCTTGTGTCTCCACGTCCCAGACAGCCTTGCTCTCTGGGTGCTGTGGAGTTGATGCCACTGGAGCAAGCTGCACAATTATGGAATGGTTTGGGGTGGAAGGGACCTTTAAGGGTCACCTAGTTCAACTGCCATGGATGCCCCCAGGCTGCGCTCTGAAAAACAAGCAGGAGTGTGAGGATGCACAGTGTGGAGGGACTAGACTTTCCCTCCCCAGGACACACGGGCAGTGGCAGGTAGGGACATCAGCAGCGTCACGAATGTCGCTTCATGCCATCAGCCTCTCCAGCTGATCCCCTGGGTACCCTCCAGGCTGGGACTCCAGAGAAAGCAGGTCCCAGTTTGGTGCATCAGGCAGGTAAAATGGGGGTGGAGTGTTACACACCACCCTTGCATGAGCCTTGATGGGGACACTTCATCCAGGTTCTGGCATTGACGTGGGGACACACTGTTCCGGCCCTGGCACTGACCTGGAATAGCCAGCACGGACTAACATCGCCCTGCAAAGATGTATAAGAACCATCTTTGTCCCCTCGCAGGACACCGGGTTGGTCCCTCGGCCCCTGCCCAGGGGCTCCCGGCCATGCCTCAGGCAGTATGCAGCCTCATCCCAGCTGTGGCGGCAGCCACGGTCCTTCCTCCGTCACATTCCTGGCACTGACCCTATCACCGGCCCAGCGCTGAGCACGGTGACACTTGCCCAGCTCACACATTTATGCGGCTGCTCCTGCCAGGCAGCTGTCAGACAAGCAGCAGGCAGCAGGGAGGGCCGGGCAGGGTCGGGCAGCCCTGCCCATGGCCTGAAGGAAGCCCTGACCTCTCCCAAGCTCCGCTGAGCCGGATCCTTCCCGCAGGGATGCTCAAAGCGGCGTCTCCTCCTTCGTGTTTTCGTCCACAGAGCTCGGTGGTTTCTCCCCCTGCCCCGGCTGCTGTCAGATGCTGCGACAGCAGCAGCTACGGGCACTCCGACATCCCACCCACTGCTAACCGGGTCAGCGGCCGCCCACCCGGGAACGCGCTTCCCGCCGGGGGAAAAGGCGAAAATGGGTTAAAACGTGACCTGGATAACGCAAAATGGCACTTCACTGGCTGCACCTGCATCTCCCTCCAAGAAATGCACCGTGCACGTGGGAGAGCTGGGCCACCGCTGGATCCCGGCCGCACGCAGCATTCCCGGGCCAGCATGGAACACCAGGGGGCTGGAGCGGTGGCAGGGAGGCGGCAGCATCCCCCCGCAGCGCTGGGCTCACCACGGCCACCCCTCCAGCCAGCACTGCAGAGCCAAGGGCATCATCCTCTGACAGCTCCTGGGAAGCTTTTCCACTTCTATGTAACCCTCGGGGTATACAGGAACAGGGACAAATATCTATGAGGGACATGTGGTTATATCCCGAGTAAAAGGGGGAAGCAGCTGGGCTCACCATTCCCACCTCTCCTGCCCGGGGCAGCTTGAGGGGCACAACCAACCCAGCTACACCAAGTATTTATATCATCTACCTTTTTTAAAAGCTTTTAAAAAGCAGCAGAGGCATTCCAGCTGGAGGGAACATGGGGGTTGCATGGCATTTCAAGACCTTTGTGTGTTTTGCTTAAAGAAAAGGACACGTGCACATGTTCAGGCGCACCAGGGAAGGATCTCTGCAGGGAACAAAGCACACACAGCACCAGGGAGTGAGCCGGGAGAGCTGGGGGAAGGATGCTGCCTGCAGAGACAGACCCAGCACCCATGGCAGCATAGGAGGATTGGCAGCTCTCGGGGCCTTGACAAGGTGGGTCCAAGCCCCAGACGCCAGAGTTGCTGGAGGGTGTTTTCTATAGAGAAGGGTAAAGTTCTCACCCAAAGGTGACCTCACGAAGGTGCAAAAACTGGTGATGCTGGAGGGTAATGTGTTGGGCTGGGGCAGGACTGGGCAGCAACTTCCCTGCATCCCAATACTCCTGTCTTCACCTAAAGCACCTGCTCCAGGAGAGCCAGGGCTGCTCCTGGGCACATCCCAGTGCAGCAAGGTGCCCCCTGGGAGTGATGGTCCTGGTGCTCCCTGTGTGAGCTGCTGAGCCAGGCAGTTCAGCCAGAGCTGGAGCATGTGGAGCTGGCACTGTCAAACAAAGGAATCCAAGCACTGAGCAGCCTCCCTTCTCATCGCCCTACACCTGTATCCCTTTCCCATGGTTCAGCTCACCCTCTGGCAATGTGGGGCCTGATCCTGCTGGGGTAGGATGGGAAATGACTGGGAACACCCTAGATCTCCCAGTACCCAGGAGGCAGAGCACCCATGTCCTGTGAATTGCCCGTGCACAGCCTGCTCCCCAGCAGCTGTGGAGCCTCGTGAGCGCTGCACATGCGCGCGCAGAGCCGGGGGTCTCTGCCAGCCCCAGTCAAGCCTGTGGGCCATGGGAATTGAGGCACTGCAAGCTTCCCGTTAGCCAGCTCAGCCCCTCTTCCCCCATGGGCTCTTCAGAGCATCACCCTTCCCTGCTTCCAGGGAGCACTGTCATCCCTCAGCAAGGTCACCCCATGCTCTCATGCAAAGTCCCTTATGTCTCTGCTGCAGACCAAGACCACTGTGACTCCTGGAGCCCCATTCCCCCTCACCACATGCAGACAGGCACTGTGGCATCAGGACCCCCAGACCTGTTGTGTGCGTGGGTGGGTGTGCAAGGGGGGGCTTCTCTTGACCTGCATGAAGCCACCGAAAACACAGTTCAGAGGCCTGACCTGCATTTCACAAAGTCACCCAGGGCCCCCCTGCAGCCCACCACTGGGCGAGGAGCCTTCCACCCCTGCAGGAAATGATCATGGGGTGAGGGAGATGGGGAAACAGGGAGATTCTGTTCACACCAGCCCTCTGTCACAGAGACACCAGCGATGACCTGCCTCGGGCTAACATAGGTGGCAAGTGGGGAACAGGGTGGGGGAAAGGGGGGTCGCAGACTCTTGTCATTCCCCTGCCCCCCCCTCCCTGCCAGCTGTCAGGCAGGAGGAACTTTTTCCTGCCTCCCTGATGTCTCCTTCCCTCCTTTGCCCAGCATCACTCCCAGAGCATCCCTCCCTCCTGTCGTGGTCCCCCCATCCCCGGTGCCGGCGGGAGAGGACTCACAGGTCAGAC
Organism: Cephalopterus ornatus; assembly: GCA_013396775.1. NCBI lineage: Eukaryota > Metazoa > Chordata > Aves > Passeriformes > Cotingidae > Cephalopterus > Cephalopterus ornatus. Next base: position 177,200 of record VZRE01014804.1, read on the forward strand.
GCGGCCGCCTGGTACGGCTGGCTCCGGCAGAGGATGGAGTGTCCGCAGCCCTGGCCCATGGCTCCGCATGCTTTGGCAGCCCTGCCAGCCCCGCCGCCGCCGCGCCCGACTGTCGGTGCTGCCTGGGAGCGGAGACTCCCGCCGCGCTGAGCTCGCTGCTGTCGCCGAGCCCGATGCAGAGCGCCGAGGCGTGCGGGAGGGGAGGGAGTGGGGGGGGTCGCTGATTGACAGCGCTGC
>VZRE01014804.1:188832-219893 GCA_013396775.1 Cephalopterus ornatus
CCCAGAACCCCCCCAGCAGTGCATTGCCCCTAGCCCCTCACTTTGACCCAGACCCACAACCCCCCTGCCCCACAACTTCACCCCCGGCCACAGGGACGTGGTAGGGGACAGCACCGAGAACAGGGCAGCGGACAGCGGCTGGGAACAGGGCTGGGCACCCAGTCCTCGCTGGTGGCACCAGGCTCAGCCGCGTCCTGCGGGGCTGCCCTGACACCTGCTGGCAGGAGGCTCGGCCAGCAGGGGACGGGTCCAGCAGCCAAAACCGTCCCTGTCCTTGTCTCCGTCCCCATCTCCATTACTATCCTCATCCCCATTCCCATCCCACCCTCATCATCAGGCCTGTTCCCAGCTCTGTTCCCAGCCCCACAGGCCACCCCTTTGCTGCTCACCATGTCGGGGGTCGAAGCTTCTTCTTAACGCCCAGGTAGACCTTCAGGTTTCGGACAGGCCACTCCTTCTCCGGCTTGTGGCTCTGGGGGGACAGGGAACCAGCACTGGGTTGGTGGCTACCAAACCTGTCCCCTCCCACCACGGTCCCCACCGATGCTGGGATGGGGTCCATTCCCCCGGCAGGGAGGAAAATCCAGAGTGATGTGTGACAGGGATGAGAGTGAAGCCCAGGATGGAGCAGAGCAGGTGTCCATCACCCATGGCAAGGGCCACAGGTAGCAGGAAAGGGACACAGAAGGCCTGTCCCTGGGGAACAGTCCCCTAGAGACAGTGCCAGTTGCCTTCAGAGCTGGGACCAGCACTGGCACATTGTGACAGGGTCTCGAGAGCACTGGATATTTCCATGGGGATCCCATGCCACACCCCTCAGCACCATGGCCACTGCAATGGCAGTGGTGGTCCCAGATCCACTCTGCCCGGAGCACATTCCTAAACGTCTCACTGCTATCAGGGCAGTGCTGGCTGTGTCTTGCCATGCCCTGGGACCCCGGGGACCCCGCTGGGGACCCTGGGGACCCCCCATCCATGTTCATGTGCAAGCGGCGTTGGCTTACAAGAGCCCGATCCAATGCCCGCGGGATGGGGAAGCAGCTCAGCCCATCCCCATTCGCTCCAGCCCCTTCCCCAGACCCAGCTCTGGCTGCCTGGAGTGAAGGGCAGCGGGACCCCCAAACCGGAGGAAGCACAGGATTCCAGGGGCTAACGGGGAGGGATGGTTGCACCGGGCATAGCTTCGGTGATTGGCACAAGCATGCTGCGGCATTGGATTTGGGATTGACCCCGGATTTGATCTGGGATCGACCCTGGGCAGGCTTGTAAGGGCAGAGGGCACAGGAGCCTCTGCACCCCAGCTGAGCCCCCCACTCCCCTCCCTACTCACGCTCTCCAAGGGGGGGCTCCGCTGCCTCAGGCTCTGTTCAACAGAGGAGAGGGGTTAAAGCAAAGGTGGGGGACCTCTCCCTGCAGCCCCCCTTTGCCCAGGGGCAGGGCATGGGGATGGAGCGGCGATGTGCCAGGGTGCAGTGTCAGATCAGGGGGAGCAGGAATGGGGGTGGGGAGTGGCTGTCCCAGCACAGCCAGGATGCCAGTGTGCCCCCCTCAGCCCTGGCACTGAGCAAGAGCTCTGGGATCTACTCCAGGAAACTCTGGGTTTGGCAAGAGCGCTTCTGGGGTCAGCCCTGGCACTTCCCACACTGCCTGTCACTGCCTGCACTGCCCATGCCATGCCAGCCCCATCGCTGCCTGCACTGCCTGAGTGATGCCAGCCCACACAGGTCTCGTGTCCTCAGGGGTGCTCCGAACAGAGTCACAGCGTGGCACGGCTGGAAGGGGAAGGGAAGTGAAGGTAGGGGCAAGGGCAGGGCAGGCAGCAGGCAGGGCTCACCCGCACTTCCTTGTAGAGGCGCAGGCAGGAGTGGTTGAGGATGAAGTAGCGATCGTGGAAGCCGGTGCTCAGCCCAAGCCCCAGCAGGTTCCTCTCCTCCCGGAATTTCATCATGCCATGCTTGCAGTCACCCACTCTGCTGGCTGGGGGCACGTGCCTGAGCGGCTCCGGCCCCCCAGGGGGGTCAGGCCCCCCAGGAAGGGCACAGGGTGCAGCCAGACCCTCGCCCACACCGTAGCAGCTGCAGCTGCCACAGGGCCCCCAGCATTGCCCCTCTGCGCCCAGCCCAGGGCAGACAGGACCAGCTCCCCCACAAACTGGGCACAGCATCCATTGGTGACCCTGTATCGGGGGGCTCCCAACCATGTGCTAACTGAGCTGGAGCCTACTCCACTTGCTTGGATCCCATCCCACCCTATCCCATCCCCTTCCCCATTCCCATCCACTTCCCCAACCCCTCCCCTCCACTCCATATCCCTGTCCCTGCCCATCCCCACCCCATCTCCTCTCTCCTCCTCCGGCCCAGACTGTGGCCCCTGGCTCTCACCGAGGTAGATGAGCATGTTCTCCATGGACATCTGTTTCTTCACCACCAGGTAACTCTCTGTCCCCAGGTAGTGCAGGATGGGCAGGACTTTCTCCGAGTAATGCAAGGGCCGTTCTGTCAGGAAGGAGACAGGCAGGTATCAGACAGTACCCACAGAGCCAGCTCCCATCCTGAGGGTCACACCTGTGGCCTGAGGGTTTGCCACGGTCTAGCCACTAAACCATGTCCCCAGGTGCCACATCTACATGTCTTTTCAATCCCTCCAGGCATGGTGACTCCAACACTGCCCTGGGCAGCCTGTGCCAGGGCTGACAGCCCTTTTGGCAACGGAATTTTGCCTAATATCCAACATGAATCTCCCCTGGCACAACTTGAGGCCATTTCCCCTCATCACTTGTTACCTGGGAGAAGAGACCAACTCCCAGGCACTGTCAGCAGGAGCTCGAGGCAACAGCAGGCAGGACCAGAATCTCATCCTGCTGCTTATGGGCAAGCCAAGACTGCTCCCTTTGGTGGCTGAAGAGCCCGGACACCTCCCTCCATCGAGCTTCAGAGGCATTTGAACCCCTAAGGATGTAGATATGTGCTGGCCTGAACTCAGCCCATGGGCAGTACTTGGCCACGTGCAAGCTGGATGCAGTGAGCAGCTGTCCTCCCCTGAGCACCTGCAGTCCATCCCAGCATTGTTCCGTGGAGAGATCCCCATGGGAGCTTTTTCATATCCATCCCCATCTCCACTCCATTCCCATCTCCATCTCTATCTTCATCCCCATCTGCATCTCCATCTCTATATCCATCCCTGTCCTCCTCACCACCCTCAAGCTCCTGCACCAACCTGCCTCCTCCCTCTCATTCACTTCGAAGCAGCTCCAGTAGTCCTTCTCCTTCATGACAATTTTCCTCCGGTCCAGGATCTCAAAGGTGAGCTCCTCTGCTGTCATTGTGGCCGGGATCTGGGGGCGAAGGGGACATGTCTCCATCAGCTGGTGCCCAGGGCCCTTCCATCCTCACACCAGAGGTGCCAGATCACCATGTGTCTCCATGCCACCACAGAGGCTTGGGCACACAACAAGGGTGTCCCTGTCCCCTCTTCACCCTCTGTGCCCTCCACCCCAGGACTCACTTTGACATGCTGCTCTGTCTCTGTTTTCTTCTCCTCCAGGTAGACGGTGCAGATGAAGTCCCCAGCTTGCTGGAGGGCAACAGGAAAGTGCTTCAAGCTACAGCTTCCCATGCATGGGTGAAATCCTCCCCACCCAGCATGGACACCCCCTGGAAGGGCCATCTCCAGGAGATGCTACAGTAGGGACTGGGGGCCCCAGATGAAGAGGTCCCCATGTCCAGGACCCACCTGCATTCCGCTGGATGATGCCTCCCGCATCTTCATGATGGCCATGATTTCATCCTGCTGCTTCTTCATCTCTTGGTCATTCACCTGCCAGAGGAGCCATCAGGGCTGACCAAACCACATTGGCTCCAGGCTTGGAGTTTCCAGGGTTTGAAAAGACATGGTCCCCTGTCCCCTTATCTCCAAAGCAGCAAGATGTCTGCAGACAGAGCAGACCCAGCTTCCTTCTCTTTCCACCTCCCCATCCCCTAGCAATGTCCACACATTGGTCTGACCCAGGGTGAACCTACGTTAAAGATCTCCACATAGTGGTTGATGAGGTCCTCCACCACACGCCCTGCTTTGTAGTCCTTCCCATCCGTCTGGAAAAGTGTGGGCCCGAAGACAATGGCCAGGTTGTGCGTGTTCATCTGGTTCTCCCCAGAGAAGCACTGGACCCTGCAGAGAACGTTGTTAATATTCCTGCCCCAGGGCCCCCCCAGGATCCCCTCCTTCAGCCCCCCATGCCAGGACATGACACTTGGCATTGGGCACAGCTTGACCCCAAGGGATGAGGGCTCTCCCGTGCCCCAGAGTCCCCCAGGACCCCACAGGGGGTGGGTTGATGCCCCACAGGGGCTTGGGGAGCCCAGGCTCAGCCACTCCATACCGGAAGAGGTGGTTGATGAGAGCCTTAAGCGTGGCCCGGTTCACTGCAGGGAGGGCACCCAGGAGCTGCCGGTACTCGCTGACCTTTGCCTCCTCGTCCTCCAGCGCTGCCAGAGGCACGTGAGGAAGAGGATGAGCATGGAGAAGCACAAAGGGAAGATTAAAACTCAGAGCCCTACCATTCTCCCCTGCAGACCCCACCTCAAACCCTCCTGTCCTGCCATAGGGATGGAGCATCCCAGCTCCACAAGGCTGGAGCATCCCAGCTCTGCAGGTCTGGATTGCCACAGATTAGTGGGGCCAGTGCATCCAGCTCCATAAGACTGAAGCATTCCAGAGCTGAAGCATCCCAACTCCCTGCGGCTAGAGGATCCCAACATCATAGGCCTGGAGCAGCCCTGCTCCATGGGGCTGGAGCATCCCAGCTCCATGGGGACATAGCCTCTGTTTTTCTGCTAGGTGCATCAATCCCCAGTGTCCAATGACCAGATCCAGAAGGGAAGGGTGGGTGGATCTGGCTGTCTACCCTGGTTCAGCCGCAGCTAGGCCAGAGCATCGGTCTGTGCAGGGGCAGAATGGACACACTCTACTCCTCACCTGCTAGTCAAGACCCTGGCACAGGGGAACACATGGAGCCCAGATGTGTTCCCCCAACCCACAGAGGGGACAAAGGGGCTGCACAGAACCAGGCAGCCCACCCCAATCCTGCCACCGCCTAGCAGCCCCCAGGGCTCACCCGTAGCCCACAGCCAGTCCGGGGCCCACTGCTGGGTGAAGAGCCCATCCCCGAGGTCACGGAAGAAGCGTTTGAGGGTGTTGGCCACATCATCCACATGGTGCTCGCCCTCCTTCAGACGAACGCGGCGCGCGTCCCGCTGCAGCACCTCCAGCAGGCTGGTGGTCTTGGAGTTCTGCCCGCTTTTGCGGTAGATGCCCTCAGATGTCAGCCCTGCAGCAGAGCCAGTGGGGATGAGACCCCCTCTGTGGGGGACAGGCTCCAGTCCTGGCCCGCCAGCTCCCCACCAAACACCACCAGATGCTGTGGAGCATCTCATCCCGCAGGTGTTCCTGACTGGAGCCAAAGCCCTGCTATAAGTGGAGCCCTCCCACGGAGCTGGCACGGGTGCTCAGGGAGGGAGGGAAGCACATCACGAGCGTTGGGTTCTCAGCCCGCCATGCTGCCCTGACAGGGTGACCCGAGCGCTCCGGCTGCCCCCCACACCCCGGGCACTGACGTACCGCACTGCGTGATGTAGTCGATGCAGCGGTCCACCAGCAGCGGCACATCCGACTCCGTCAGCTGCTGCTCCGACAATGTGTCTCCCGAGCTGCCCGCAGCCTTCTGGATGGCATGGACCCAGCCCAGGAAATCCAGCTTCCGCTCCCCTTGGATGTACAACGTCCTGCCGGCGCAACTGGCCTCAGCAGGGGGCCAGGCGCCACCCAGACCCCACTGTGTGTCCACAACCCCCAGGAAGGCTGGCCCTGGGGGCTGCAAGTGGTCCCAACTCAATTTTGGGGGTCCCCAGTCATGGAAGGGAGAGTAGAGACACCCCACAACAAGGAGGGGCTTGGGCAGGGTGTAGTATTTTGCTCGGGGGCATCTCACACCCCCAACCCTCCCCTCTTACCTCCGCCTCTCCACCAGCACCAGCACCTCGTGGTCGCCCTGGATGGCTGGAAGGGAAGGCAGGGAGCCCATCACCTACATGGGGCACCCAGTCCTCCTAGACCCACATGCTGTGGGGGGCTATGCCAACAGGTCCAGCTCCAGCCCAAACGGGACAAGCAGGGATGGAGAAGAGGATGGAGAGGGAGATGAGGATGGAAAGAAGAGGGTGAGGATGAGGAAGAGGATGAAGAGAAGGAAGAGTGGCTGCACCCCCTCTCATCCAAGAGCCACTGAGCTCCATGAGAGCAGCACCCACCAGCCTCCCACCAAAAGCTGAGTGCACCCTGGGGACACCCCCTCCCTCCCAGCCGGGGGTCCTGCCAGTGGGACAGGGACACGCACAGAGCTCCTGCAGCTTGCGCAGCTGGAGAGGCTCCTGCCGCTGGCCATCCTCGGAGCAGACATGGAGCGTGGAGCCGACCAGGACGAACCAGCCCTCCTGGGCACGCTCCAGGGTGAGACCCCCCTTGTAGTGCAGCCGGCCGAACCGCTCGAAGTCCAGCACCAGGAGCTCCTCGGCACAGGGATGGACAAAGGACTGAGCCAGGGAGGAGAGGGATCCATCAGTGCCACCGCACATGGCTGCCACCAGTACTCACAGCCACTCCAGCCCTCCCTGTCCCACCTTGGCAATGGATTTGAGCCATTCCCGAGCGGAGTCGGGGCTCTCCAGCCCGAAGAGGTAGAGTCGCTCTGCCCCAGTGTACACCTCGAATGTGCTCTCAATCCTGTGAGGGAGTAAAAGGGAAGGCTGGGTGCCCACGCGGGTGGGATGAAGCAATAGGGGTGTCCCGGGGATGGGAGCATCCGTCGCATGGCTGCCAATGGCTCTGCCAATGGCTCTGGTGATGGCTGAAGGGGCGTGGGATCCCCTAGCACGGCCCTGGGCCCTCCAGCCATGCTGCCATGGCGGGATCAGCACGGTAGGATCCGGCACGGAGGCTGCACAGATGTTACAAGGGGATGCAAAGGAGTTGGAACGTGGTTGCAAAGGGATCACAAAGTAGCTGCAAAGAGGCTGTAAAGGTGTGCAAACGGATTGCAAAGAGGCTCCAAAGGGGCTGCAAATGATAGACACAGACATCTTGCAAGGCCACTTGGTTCAGGGGCCACTGGTGGGGCTGGGGACTGTGGTTCCCTCCATGTCACCCCCCAGTGGGTGCCGCTCCAGTGGTGCAGGCTCTGCAGGAGCAGAAGGGCTGTTGGGTGCTGCAGGGGAGAACGGCCTCACCCGTGGGTGTGGGGTGGGTTGTTCACCAGGCAGACGATCTCCTCCACCCTGATCTCGCCGTTGGGGACAGTGTTGCGGTCGTTCTCGTAGTAGCTGAGCACACCGTCCTGCAGCGTGCACCACCGCCGGCTGAACTCTGCGCGGCACAGGAGAGCGCTGGGCAGCCCCCTGAGCTCTGCCCAGCCCACACACCCACCAACCAGCCTGAGTGGTCCAGCAGCACCCACTGGGTGCCCACCTGATGCGACCCCCCCCAAACCAGGCTACCAGGTGACACTGCGCTTCCCCACTGCCTTCTCAATGCCTGACGAAGCAGAGGAGGGTGTGATTCCCCCTCTCAGGGATGGCTCCAAGTCCCCCAGTCGCCTTTACCCCCACCTCCCTGCCTCACAGACCGCCACGTACCTTCCAGGCCCTTCCGCTCACTGACGGGCTTGGCCATGGAGGGGGTCTTGTACAGGAAGCCACTGTGGGTGATGGAGGGCAGGGACACAGAGTAGGGCTTCTCCTCACTGCCCACCATCTCCAGGCGTGGCAGCTCTGCAAGCAGGGAGACCCATCTATTATGGGGGGCTGCACCCCCCTCCCCAGCCCCATGAGGCAGCTGGGTCTCCCCCATCTCAGCACAAGACACATCCCACAGGCTGCACCCCAAGCTCCCACCATGCCCAGGGTGCAAGGAACAGCACCAGTCCCCAGATCCAGGGCTGCCTGGGAGTCAGTGGGGTCAGTGGGTCAGGCTTATCCACTGGGAGAGCATCCTGCATCCCACATCCTGCATCCCTCCTGCACTCTCCCTAAGCACTGAGCTGGGACAGGGATGGGGACAATATGGAGAGGTTGGGACTAGGCTCCCCTACCACTGAGATCTCTCATAGGATGTCCCGGGTTCCTGCTGCTCTGTGGGAGGAGCAGGGCAGAGCGTCATTGCCCTGCAGCTGAAATAACAGGCCAGGGCTCTGCCACTGCCTCCCCATCTGACCACAGTCACGTCCCCCTACCTCAGTTTCCCCACCTTGCCTGCCAGCTAGAGGCACTCCCCATTTTCTCCAGGATGAGGCAGAGATGGGGTGCAGGGACACCCCTAAAGCATGCCCAGGTCAGAGCATGGAGTGCCTGGAGAGGGGGAACCCAGAGGAGGCAGGTCCCTACTCCCCCATCCCAGCCCTGCTCCTCTGGAGATTGCTGGCCCCAGCAGTACGAGCCCAGGCGTTGGATTCCTCTGGCTCACCGGGGCGGCTGAGAGGCCCCGCAGCTCTCCCAGACTCCTTTAGTGCTGACATGTCAGGGAAGAGCTGGGACAGCCCCGGTCCTGGGCAAATTCCAACTTCCACGGGACGGACTTGGCCACCGAGGCGGGGAGGGAGGACATAGCTCCGGCAGGCGCTGGCTGGACCCCCACACCTCCATCCTGCCTGCCCAAGCCTCCCGAGGCCAGCGTCTCACTCCACGCTAGGGCACGGACTCCATGGGAGTCGTCAGCCCCTCTGGAGCCAGGTTCGGGGCCAGAGGGTGGGGGAACAACCAGCAGAATGCAAATGGGCACTAGGGGTTCAACCCCACCACCTCAGAAGCATACTAGAGGTGGGGCTGCCCATCTGGCATGTCCCCTGAGGCTGCCAGGAATGCCTGTAACATGATGCCAGGACGGTGAAGGAATACTGTCTCCTGTCCCTCCTGGTGTCCACAGCACCAGTCTGCATCCCCAGCAGGACTCCAAGACCTGAGCTCCCAGCTGGTATAGACCCCCCAAGGACCCAGGAGGCTCCCCAAAGCTTCTCTTCCCTCTCTCAGGGTGCACAGACCCCCAGCAGTGCCAGCAGATGGAGAGCCCCCTGCCAGGGAGCTGCTGGGCAGGACACAGAGCTGGGACCAGCTCAAAACACGACTGTGTCCCCCAGGACGCCCCGGCAGCTACTCCAGGAATGTTGTTGGCGGGTTTGAGCCCATGGTGGGGTTTCAGGGGCGTCAGCCCTTACCTGAGGTTTTGTTGTGGAGCAGGAACTCCATCTGCAGCCGCTGCCCACTCCTCTCGGCCAGGGCCAGGGGCGTCGGGCACTCGGAGTCTCCGGTGTCACAGGTCACCGATGCCCCGCAGAAGAGCAGAGCCTGTGTCTCCTTCAGGTCGCTGGTGGTGACGGCCACGCACAGAGCCTGCAGCAGCGCCAAGGAGGCGGGTGGTGAGACCACAGGCTCCCGAGGAGAAGGAAGGGACCCCCCAGCAAAAGGAGCCAGGTGAGCGCAGTGAGCTGCCGGACCCACAGCCGCCTCCCAGCCGCCTGGGCAGGACAAAGGAGGCTCAAACTGGAAGAAAAAGTTTGGAGCAGGCAGCGAATCCCTCCCTTAAGGAGCCAGGGTGAAGTCATACGGCAGCGGGGCGGGACGGCCGAGCCGGAGTAGGAAAACAAACAAGCCCACATGCGAATTCCCGCAGCCGCCCGGGTGCCCTGCGTGCCCCCAGCGCTTGTGCAAACACCAGCACAGCCACGGCAGAGGCGAAGCCATGGCGGAATGGGAGGCGAAGGCCGGCGGCCGGAGGGCCAGGATGGCATTCCCTGGTGACGCCCTGGTCTGGCACCCTGCCAGCAGCCGGCATGTAGCTGGAGGCTGGGGGTGCCGATCCGGTGCTCTGGGGAGGGTTTTCAAGTTGCCTCAACCAGTGTGTGCCACCACCACCAGCCCCCTCGAGCCCCACCCAGCCCAGAGCAGGACCTCCAAAACAATTTCCAAGCCAAGGAGAGACGAACCCTGGGGCTGCCTGGCGGTCGGAGGGGGATCCCACACCAGACAAAGCTCTCCAGCCTGGACATGAAGCTGGCTGTGTCCCATCATAGCTGGCTTGTCCCTCCTGGAGACCTCAGGCTTTGACTTGTGATACACAGTGGGGACTTAGTGTGTGCACTGGGGGCTAGGGTGATACAGGCAAGGATACAGGCACGGAGGGATGGTGGGCAGTCTGATTGGACACAGACCCTACTCCCCAAAACAGCCCCTAGACCCCAGCTCAGCACCACTTAGGACCCAGGCAGAACCCCCAAGCGGGTGCCCGGCTCGGGGGGCCACTGACCCTGTCGAGCTCCTCCTGGTTGCCGAAGAGCGGGTGGTAATGGCGGTACTTGCCCTCCCGGTATTTGGCGATGAGGAAGCGCCTCCTCTCCTGGCTGCCGCTGGTGGGGCCGATGGCCTCGCTGGGGGGCACATTTGCAGCCCAAAACTCGTTGGCCATCGCATTGCCAAACTGCTGGAAGAGCTACAGGGACAAGGACAAAGAGATGCCGATGTGACCACGCTGGAGAGGGGCTTGGGGGTGGAGCTGGGGGGGGGTACGACTTTGCTGGAAGCAGGGGGGTGCTGCCCAGGAGAACAGTGGGATGCAGGAAGAGCGGGGTAGGGGGGGAGATTATGAGTGGTGTAGGGTGAATGGGAAGCCTGGGTAGGCAGGCTGCAGGAGCACCCACCCACTGCAGGCATGCAGCATCCCACAGCCCCCGCAGCCGCTGACCCCCCTTCCTGCCCCGGGAAATCACATCTGGAAAGCAGCGCCCAGCTGTGGGAGGCGGGGTGGTGCTCAGCATCCACGGGGACAGATTTAAAGGGCGTTTGGCGGCCCCTGGCTATCCCACCTGAGTAGTGCCATTAAGAGGTTTAGCCCTGTCTCAGAGAGCCCCACATCACCTCAACACCCGTGGGGGGCTCTGCCATCACCCCCAAGCTCTTTGGAGTGGGGCGGGTGCATGCGGGGATCGAGGGGGGACGGCGCGGGCGGGAAGCCTGGGGATGCTGGAGGGGTTTCGGGCAGCGTTCCCAGAGAGGGGAGGGGAAAGGGAGCAGCCGCAGGCAGCAGCTGGAAGCGTTTGGGACCTCGGGGAGCAGGCAGTGCCGGAGGCGGGAGCTGCGCGGGTGGGACGCCAGGCAGGAATGAAGGATCTGAGCAGGATGGATGGGAAGAACGGAGCCAGCCAGGCTCTGCCGGCGGGAAATGGCTGCCAGGTTAGGTCTTGAAACGAATCCCAGCTCTCCCCGCCCACCCATTCCCGGCTCTGGCTGCACCGACACATTCCTCCACGCCGGCGGCCATACGGCTCCGGAGTCTGCTCTGCCCGTGGCCCCACGCCAATCCCACAGCCATCTCCCCATGGCCACTCCGGCGGCTCCACAGCCATGTCCCCACGGACACACAGACACCATCTGTCTGTGGTGTAGGCACACAAGTGCTGCCTGTCCTCGCCGGCATGCTTGGGTGGGTGCCAGGGGTCCACAGGGACACGGATGAAAGGCTGCTGGCGGTCCCCTCCCCAGCCAAGCCACACCACAGCATGTCCCCCAGGGGCTGGGATCAGGCTCGAAAAGCCCTACCATGCTCCAGCAGCCTCCAGCCTGCAGGCAGCGGCTCCACCATGGGGAGGGAACGGGTGTCATCCCCCCAAAAAGGACTTTTGGGGGCTGGTCTGTGCCAATACCTTGATCAGCTCCTCAGTCCACACCTTCCTGTCCATCTTCAGGCTCCGAACTTTAGTAATGCCAGGGCCCAATCCCCGGTGCTCCCCTGCCAGCAAGACGAGCTGTTAGAGACTCATTTTGGGGTGGGAGAGGTCTAGAGGTTGCTAGAGATCCCCATTTGTGCCGCCAGGATGCGGGTACCTGCACATCTCTTGCAGATGACAACACAGAGGTTGATGGAGGCCCAGTCAGGCTTGGGGGAGCCACAGTCAGCACAGGAGCGGTTGGACTCCACTGCCCAGATCCTCTCGGCCACCTCGGAGCTGGAGAGCGCCTCGATGATGGACTGCTGCATGGCCTCCACCCATTCCTCCTTCTCCTGCTCCGAGTCAGCGGAGAAGCTGCCAGCGGGGATGGGGGTGAGGTACAGCACAGCTAGGGGTGGGCAGCACCCCCCGCATGCCCTCCCCACCCTGGGCTCACCTGAAGATCCTGTATGGCGTGGTGAGGTCGAAGCCCCGGCGATCCACCTCCTTAACATTCCCCACATTCATCTCAATGTAGGTGATGCCAATCCCCAGCCGATAGTCCTGGTGGGCGAGGGCCGGCGAGGGGTGAGGGGGCAGCAGGGACCCCTCTGGAGCAGGGAGTAGATGATGGGATCCAGTGCCTGGGAGCTGGGGTAACCATGTCCCTTCCCTGCCCAGTTCTCATCCTGGGCGTGCCTGGGGCACTGCAGACTCTGGGGCAGCTACTGTGAGTATGATGCTCCTGGGGGACCCCAAGGCTCAGAGCCAGCGGGGAGCAAGGGCTACAGCTCAGAGGTCACCACACTGGGATCTGTGCTGTCCTCATTTGAGGGATGGCAGGCCTGGGTGCCCTGGTTCGCTGCTGCTCTGCTCGGGCTGTGAGCAGAAAGGGAAGCGGTCCCCCACGAAATGGCATCAGGGTCCCTCTTAGTGCCACAGTCCCCCCAGCCACCCACCTCTGCATTCTTGTAGAGGAACACTTTGTCCCCAGCCACCACCACGAAGAGCTTGTGCTTAAAGCCCCGCAGCTCCAGGAAGCCGCTCTTATCAGCTGGCTCAGTGGCACTATCGGTGGCCAAGGACATCGATGTCCTCTCCGGAGCTTTGCTCTTCCGCTCCTCTGCAATCTGCTGCAGGGTCCGTATCCACTCGTTACGGTCCGCTGTGGGGCCGGGGGGAAGACAGATCAGGATCAGCACAGAGCCACGAGCCAACAGGACTCATCCCGTGGGCTGGGGAGGGGGAGCAGCCAGGAAGCAGGGACTCCCACTGCTCACCATCACTCTCGGCCCGGAACACAAAGTTGCGGTTGTTGGTGATGACCTCGAATTTCTGGTCCCCGACGCTGGTGACGCGGGAGATGGAGGAGACGGGAATGAGCCGCTTGGAGTAGGCGTCCTGGGGCAGGGAGTGGGGAGACACACTGCTCATCCCTGGGCCTCAGGGACACAGGGTGGTTGTCCAGGAGGCTCTGAGCATCCCACATCTCACCTCAGCCACAGCTGGTCCCTGGGATGCTGCCCCTTGGCACAGCCACACCTCCCAGCTGGGATGCCCAGAGGAACGAGGACTTGCTGGAGCAGTTCCTCTACCACCTACTCACCCCAAACGCCCAGATCTGTCCACCCACCTTTTCACTGTCAAAATAGCGGAGGTAGTCAGTGTCGAGCTTCACCCAGCGCTTCTGGTAGATGTAGGACCTGGGAGGAAACCAGAGGGACCCACTGGAGGGGATGCCCTTGAACTCAGGACGATTCTGCTTCTGTGTTCATGCCCCAGTTGCCAAAAGCCTGGGGCCACCTCAGCATTGATCCTGCCTCATATCCCCAGCCCTCCATCCTGCGCTGTGTCCCCAGCTCTCAATGTCCCCAGCCCTCCATCCTGCCTCAGCCCAGCATACCGACCAGCCAAGCAGCACAGAGAAAGGCACGACACCCCTCAGCCCATCCGTGCAGCACCAGGGCTGCAGGAGAAGCCAAGTCCCTTCTCACACAGTTCTGGCAAGCCCTGCCATGCAGCCCCCTGGCAGCACTGCATCCCCAGAGCCCCCGGCCGCTGGTGCAGAGGCAGGCACCCGGTGGTTGCTCAAGGGTTTGTTTGCTCAGGAAGGGTTTGGCCATGTGACCCCACACTCAGGCTTTATGTAACCACCTCCAGCATCCGGCACTGAAGCCCTCGGCTCTGCCATGGGCTCGCTGCTCCCTGTCAGGAGCTCAGCCCTGTACCCGGGGAGCAGAGACCCCCACCCTGCTCTGACCTCCCACTGCTGTTCCACGCTGCGGGGTTGGGGCTCCTGGTTTTCCTTTCACTGCCTTCCCAGGCTCTGAGTCCCTGCCAAGCAGCTGCCGGAGCAGCTTCCCAGGGACCTTCCAGCTGCTCTCACTTCCCCAGCAGCGCGGATGCTCTACTGCAAACAGGGGAACTTCCTCCTCCTCAGTGGAACTGCTGCCTTGGAGCTTCCTCACAGCCCAGATTAAGCAGTCCCTAAATATCCTTCACGTCTCCTGCTTGATATTTTCCTCCCAGATGGAGCAGGGGCTCTTTGAGTGGGTTCCCTGCTGGGATGGGGGCAAGTAGGCTCCCTGTGCACACTGTGCTTGTTCTGCTCACTGGGCTCACTGGACTCCCTAGGCTCCCTGTGACTCCCTGGGGGCTTGCTAGGCTCCATCTGACCCCCAGGTTTGCTTGCCCTGGAGCACAAAGACACCCTCCCCCCCGTTTTTCTCCTGCACCCCTATGGCTCTGCACCATGAGCGCCGTGGGCCAGAGCTGCTCACCAGGATTTGGGGCTGGCAACCCATGGAATGGGGGCCATCACTGCCTCCTCCTGTGGCAAACCCAGCAATTCCCAAACCCACAGGTCATCCCAGACACCTCACCTCATCCCTGACAGCTTCTTTTGGGGTTACTGCTATTCCAGGCCTCCCTCAGAGCAAAGGCAGCTCTTCTCCCAGCGACACGGGGTCCAGGAGGGAGCTCAAGCTGCAGCTTTTCCTCCTCCTCCTCAGCCAGCTCAATATAACCACTGGTGGCACCCGCTCTGAGAAAGGCTTTTTCACCAAAACTGGGTCATTCTAACCTAAATCATGGGTTAGAAGGGAGTAGAAGGAACCCCTCGTGATGTATTTTCACCAAAGCAAAATCACACCCCCATGAGCAGGAATTACAGATGGCAAAAGCAGGGACAATCACCCCTCCATGGCACACAGAGACCCCCAGCACATCACTCACCCCTGTGGTGGGTTCTTGTCCAGCCACCCCGCTCTGATGGTGGGTGACGGCGGGGCGGTGGCACCGGTGCCCTCCATGCTGTCACCAACTGTGCCGGGGCTGCCGCCGGGTGCAGGCGGGCGTGGGCTGGGGTCCCTGTCACTCCAGCTGCTGCTGCCACTGGGGACGAGGAGCCAAGGGAGGGGGTTAAAAGCTGACGGGTCCCGGGAGGGGCTGAGGCTCCCCCCGCCTGCCTCACCCTCCCTGTGCCCTTCCCCGAGGCACAGGCAATGCAGGCGCCAGCTGTGTGTGAACGGGGACATGGACACAGTGCCCTCGGTGGGGTCCCGGCATGTCCCCCAGCTCCTGGAGCAGCCTAGGCCTGTGTCCCAGGCCTGGAAGGGAGTATGGGGCATTTCCAGGACCACAGCCCCAACCCAGCGATGTGCAAAGCTGCTCTTTGCTCACATACACACACGTGTGCTCCCCTACATGGGTCCTGCCCATGCACACTGTGGACTCGTGCACAGACGAGGGGCCATGACCTGTGCACTCCCACGTACAAGTGCTCTGTGCCTGTGCTCACAGACACCCCCCACACAAGCACCCCCCAGCATGTGCACACGCATCCCCTGCCTAAACACGCACACACACACACAGTGTCACCAGCCATGCAAACACACACGTGCACACACATCCTGTCTGTGCAGACACGCGTGCAGCCCCTGCACACATGTCCCCAGCAGGGCACACACACACACACAGAACCCACACGCACGCAGACACATTCCTAGTGCGTGTGTCCCTGCCTACACACATGTCCCCTGCCCACACACATGTCCCCTGCCCACGGTGTGGCAGCCCAGCTCGTACTTGGCAGGGGACACATCGGGGTGGTCCTCGCCGAGCTCGTCGTCACTGAAGAGGCTGTTGAAGCGCAGTGACCGCCGTCGCCCCGTCCCAGGCTCAGCATCCTCCTGCAGGGACACACACAGGTGACACCTGGGGTCCCCTTGGTGCCTCCACTGCACCATGAGGCTGCAGGGGGGACTAAGGGAGAGGGGACACGATGCCGTGTCACCAGCACTGGCTGGCAGGTGCCCACAGTGGTGGGGTGCCCAGGAAGGGACATGCTGGGGCCCGAAGAGGGAGGGAAGCGCAGTCAGGGGAGGAGCTGAACACCGGAGTGGTTATTTATAGCAGCTAAAAATGTCGGAGCTTATCAAGAAATCCGGCATCTCCCCCTCCTTGGCCGCAGCATTCCCAAGCAGAGGCAACTGGAGGGCTCATGGGGCTCTGCAGCTGCTGGGATCCCTCAAATCCATCCCTTCCCACCCTAGTGAGCGTGGGGGAAAGACAGAAACTCCCAATCCGGGGATTATGTTCAGGATGCAGTGCCGGAGATGTCCACTAGCATGCACCCTGGGCACGTGAGTGTGCCAGGGTGCTGCACAGCTGTGGGTGCTTCACGGAGAGCCCAGGGGACCCAGAGCACACTTCCTGGGGACACTGATGGGTGCTCCCCAGGAACCCTCGGGTTCCAGCGCCGCTGAAAGACAGGTGGGTACCTCCCACGGACACTGAAGGACCCAGTGGGTGCTTCTTGGTGACTCTGGGGTTCCAGCCCCCATGGGAGACCTGGTGGGTGCTCCCTGGGGACCCTGGCATTTCAGCAGCACTGAAAGACCTGGTGGGTGCTTCCCAGGGATCCTTGTGACCCTGGGATTCCAGCATCCCCAGGAAACCCAGTGGGTGATCCCCAGGGACCCTTGGGGGTCCTGCGAGACTCAGTGGGTGCTCAGCAAGGCACAATCCCCTCTCCAGGCACTGCCAACATGCTCCTCCAGCCCTAACCAGTATCTCTGGAGCATCCCAAGGCCAGCACCTCTCCTCAGGACAGTCACTGCCTCCTGCCCACCTCCCAGCCTGCGATGGAACCAACCTTGGCCATCTCCCTCATGGGTCTGGCTAATTCCTCCTCCCAGGCTGAGTCTTCATAGTCTGAGTCATCTGACAAAGGAAAGGGAAGATGCTGGCAATCAGCTGGGGTGGAGCAAGGGGTCCCATCCCCCCCATCCCCCCTGCCACCCGAGCCCATGGAGAGGATGCCGGCGTGGCGACCTTAACTTTCCCCTTGCTTTACCCTTGGCAAACAAACCACCTGTGACAAGCAGTGTTTTATCGAGGAGTTTGGGGAAGAGCTGGGAAAGGGCAAAGTCCCACTAGTGGCACCTCCCAAGCACTGTCATGACCCTCCTGGCTTTGCTTGGCGGGGGGACTTGATGCCACCAGCCCCAGCATTTTGTCCAGCCTCTCACGTCTCTGCTCGGGAGCTTGCTGCTGAGGGGTTCTGGGGGCTTCTCCCACTCTTGTTTTCCAGGGTGGATTCCCCTCCCTCCTCCTCTGTTCCTTATCAGCTCATGAGCTTGTGCATCCACGGAAATGAGATCCCAGAGGAGGATGGGAGTGAGGGGATGGTTCCTCCTCACCCAGCACCCACAGCAACAGGAATCCTGGCCAAGATTGTAACCCCACAGGGAACAAGTGGCCCCAGAGAGCTTGGCCCTGGCAGACACCCACTCCCAAATCCCACTGAGAACCTGGAGCAGATTCTTCCCAAAATCCCACCCCGGGTGATGCTGTTTGGGCACTGGCAGCAGGTAAAGATGTTCCCACGCTGCAGGAGGTTGAGGGGTGCAGGTAGGTGCTTGCCTTGGCACCAGGGACCCCCTCTACAGACTCTGCATCCCCAACCCCTCCGGGCACGGGGTGGGAGCAGCTTCCCTCCCTGCAACCCCACGACAAACAGATAAGCTCCTGTCCACGGTTTCTCCCAGCTTCTGAAACCCACCCCAGCTCTCAGTTAAACAAGTGCCACTTCCTGGAGGGCTGCTGGCCCTGAGCAGGCACCCTGCAGAGCTCAGCCCTTCTTTCCAGCAGAGCTACTCCAGCTGAATTAGAGTCCAACCAGGGTTGCACCCCTCCATGGGGATCAGTATCACTCTCTGCAGCTGGCTGAGCTCCGGGGACCCCCCCCAGGAGGGTGCTGGGGAATGCAAAGGCATGGTCCTGGGACCCCAGAACCAGGGACATGCAAGGGGGCCCATATTTCACCCCCTTGTTAGATTCACTTTTCCTCCATGAATGGTTACAGGGGCTTTCAGCACCCACAGACACATTTCCTCTCCCCTAAGAGAGGCTGCACCCAAAGCCCCAGTCCAGATCTTGCACCCCCTGAAACCCTCAGCCCAAATCTTGCACCCCTGACACCCCCAGCAGGTAAGGAAGGGTACAGAGGAGAGAAGGATCCCAGCAAGGACAGAGGGGCAAACTGGCAGGGGAGGAAGGCACAGCACCCACAGGTTGAATGCTGATGGATGGGTACCCAGACATCCCAAGAAAAGATTTAGCCCCCCTTGTACTCACCGAACTCGGGCACGAAGGGGAGGCTGGCCTTGGAGGGCAGCTCCGGTGGCAGCAGGACTGGCGGCTTCGTGAGGGGCAGGGGGGACAGTGGGGACAGGGGGACACTGGGTGTTCTGTCGGGGATGGGGACCCCCTCTTTGGCAGGGGTGCTGCGGGAGAGAGGAGGAAGTGCTGCCTTATGCCAGCCCCTGCCCCGCTTCCCAAACCCTGATACACCAAAGCAGCCCTCAAAGGGGAGTCCCAGAGTGCAAGAGGAACCCCCAAAGGGACCAAACCCCAGCAGACCCAAACCCACAAACCAATTCCTAAGAGACTCCGCGGCAAAGCCTTCCCTGTGCTGAGGTTATACTGCTGCTTTTCTATCCTGGAACTGTTTTCCTGGCATCCAACCTCACTTCCCTGTGTCTGCTCCGCAGCTCAGGATCCTTATCTGGCTCTGGGACACCCCAAGCCGCCCACAGCCTTGAAGCCACATCCCGGAGCAGACTGTTTTCTCTCCTCCAGTCTAAACAACGGCGGAGCTGCTTCCTTGGCTGGTTTGCAGGTGGCCACAGGGTCCCCTAAGCAGGATAGGGGGTGCTGGGGATGTTCCATGCCACCAGGATCCTCGCAGTGGGGTGGACACTGGAGATCTGGGGTGGCAGCTAGGGCAGCAAGAACCCCTGGAAATGGAGCTTCTCCATAGTCAGTGAGCCATCAGCACCCCACAGTTTCTGGAGATGGTGAACCCTGGTGCCTCCCAGCCCCGTGGCTGGTGCACAAGTGCTTTCCCCAAGCTTGGGGTTGAGCCAGAAAGGAAACCTCCCTGGCTGGAGCAGGAAGCAGGGGAGGATGGGAGTGCTGGCTCTCCCTGGGTCAGCCTGACCTCATTTCTCAGCAGTATTTCCATGGGAACCAGCCACAAACCATCCATACATTAGGGAATGCTGGCAGGGAAGGAGGGGAGCGTGGGTAGGGGAGCGTGGGCAGGGAAGCCCAACAGCATTGCTCCTAGCACTGCCAGGCAGTGGCTGCTGAGACACCCAGGGTTGCGGGGACCCAGGGACATGGAGGTGGCAGTGCACAAGCCACAGAGGGCCCAGCAAGAGCCTGGCGGGGGTCTGCATCTGTGCAGCCCCTGCTCGGGGGTTGGGGGGCTGCAGCATGAGCCCCATGACCACCAGGGGGGCAAGCCTCAGGCCAGGAAAACCTCCATCTCCTGGTTGGGGACACCTCAGGAGGGTTTCTGGCCAAGCCCCAGTCCTGCCACCCCAGGGACCTGCAGGATGGGCACTCATAGAGCCCAGGCACAGAGAACACCCCAGTTCCCCAAAATGGCCTCCCCACTGATGTGCCCTCTCTCCATGTCATTCTCTGGTGCTGTAACATCCCTGGGCTTTGTGTGCCTCCATGGCTCCATGGGGCAGTGTAGGTGCCCCATCACCCCCTGGCCCCCCTTGCAGCCATGCCCAAAGGGTGTCCATCCTGCTCCAGGCAGGGGCTGGCCAGTGCCACATCTGCCATTAGATAAGTGGCCTTATTTGCTGTCCCTTAAAGCCAAGATGGGCAGCAGAGGGACTGCTCTCCCACAGGTAACACCACCTCAAAGCCAAACGTCAGCCCAGGCCACCACCCCTGCCCAGACTGTCCAGCCCTCCAAGGAGGAGTTTTCTGTCATCACCTCCTTGGGCATCATTCACTGCCCTTCTATAACCCCCTCGGGGTTCAACCTCCCCGCCTCTCCAGCTGCTCAGGGAGCTGCTCTGCACCCCAGACCACTCCCTGAGCATGGAGAGGGGGTACCCTCACACCGACAGCCTCACCACACCATCGGGGTGCAGATGTGAGCACCCACTGCTGCTGGGACCCCTCATGGGGTCTGTAGGTCTGAGCCATCAGTGGCCAAAACTGAGGGGCTCACAGCCCCACTGCAGGCACAGGGAGAGGGGCATCAAATCCAGAGCTGGTGAGAGAGAGCTCCTAAGTGTTGAACATGGTTGCTGGCATCACCCTGTGGGAGGTGGCATCGCTACGTCCCGCACCCAGCAGGGCTGGGATGTTCCCATCACCTCCTGGCACAGGGATGCTCGGGGGTGGCTCAGCATTTGGGGGGATGGTGAGACCCTGGAGGTGAACATGGCCTGGAGGAAACCACAGCATGTTCTGCGAGCAGCTGTGAGGAAGTGCCGGGGACCACGGCAGCACAGCCGGAAGCGAGGGGAGCTGGGGGGTGGGTGGTGGCGTCACTCCAGAAATGCCCAGGTCTCGTGCTCCGAGGTACCTCCCCTGTGGGCATTCCCACCTCCACAGGGGGTTATGGTGGGGGACTCACCCCTGCCCAGAGACAGGGCTGCCAGGGCCAGACCCGTGCAACTGCCTCACTGCCCACTGGCAAAGGAGCCAGAGCCCTGTACCAGCCTGGATGCAGTGAGCATCACCCTGATGTGGACACATACCATCCAGCCACGAGCAAATCACTCTGATGTGGGCAAGCACCAGCCCTACATGGGCAAGCATCCCCACTGCTGTTGGTCCCTGGGCAGCCCAGCAGCATCCCTCCCACCCCCAGCCCCCTGTGCTCACCGCAGGCACACAGGGCAGGTCCCCCCACGGGGCAGGGGAAGGGTGTGGGGGCCAGCAGCAACACCCCAGGGCTGCGGAGCTCCCTTGGCCCCAGCACAGGGCACCGCAGACAGGCACCCATCACCCCAGGGGACCCCAGGGAGTTCCCTGAGCTCCCAGCACGTGCTGCCCTGCACGCAGAGCCAGGAGCCAAGGCCTGCCACAGGGTGACTCACACTCGCACTCTCCTGAATGCACCCCTTGTCCGTGCCGGCTGTCCTGCACCACAGCACCTCCTCCAGCCACGGGCATGCCCAGGCACTGGCACTGGCCAAAGAGTCACAGAATCATGGAATGGTTTGGAAGGGACCTTAAAGCTGGTCTCATGCCATGGGCTGACACACCTTCCACCAGAGCAGGTTGCTCCAAGCCCTGTCCAGCCTGGCCTTGAAATCTTCCAGGGATAGGACAGTCACAGATTCTCTGGGCAACCTGTGCCAATGTCTCACCATCCTCAGAGGGAAGAATCTCTAAGGAGACAATAGCTCTTTATTTTTTAAATGTTCCCAAAACAAGAACCCACCTATAACCAATGCATTGCCGGTCATACAATTAAAGTGACTTTTGAGATAAGAATTTTGGGGTTCAACTGGTTAGTTTTGATCTCCCCAATACATACATATAATACACCTATAAAGCATATATGGATGCATAGATATTCTCCTGTGTATATTCGCTAGAGCATCAAGGTGTGTGTATATATATATATATATATGAGATAGATAGAGGTCATACATATACACACAACTATACACATATACACCCATCTATACACACACACATACCCCCTTCTGCCACTACCAAGGACCAGCACATACGTGTGATCTGTATGTTACATGTGCATCAGGGCACAGCGAGTGCCAGGGCCCTATGGCCACCCCCCTGCCCCGCACTGGCACAGCCCACAGGGCTTCCCCGTGGTGACCACAGGCCACCGGAGCACCCCTCTGTCCCAGGGGTGCTGTTCAGCCACTGGCACCTGGCGAGGCCACAGCCCCACCCCTCCTGAGTCCCGTGGTCCTGCATGTAGCTCCCAGGGGTCCCAAATGCCCCAGGGCAGCTCCAGGGGGGAATGCCAGCCCCAGAACGCACAGCCTTTAGGGCACTGTGCCGGGGTGGGCTGCGCCTGCTCTGGGGCAGAGTCCCCGTCACCTGGGGCCGCAGGGACTGGGGTGCTAGCAATGCCTGTGGGCACACAGGCCAGGGCAGGAAACACCCACTGGAGCCAGCGGCGCGAGACTCGCACCCAGTAGCAGCGGCAGCCCTGGCTCCCATCCCAAACCCCTCAGCCCAGCCCCCGCCGCCTGCCCACGCTCGGCACGCCTGGCACTATGCCAGTGGTGACCCCCCTACCTGGGCAGGCGGCAGGGACCCCACAGGGCCCGTCAGGGCCCGTCGGCAGCACAGGGAGGGCTCGGGGAGGCTGGTGGGAAGCGGAGTTTGTCACCCCGGCACTTCCTGCACTGCAGCAAAACTTCCTGAGCTGGCTGAAGCAACAGCATGGCCGGCACCGAGCCCATGGCACGGTCAGAATGAGCCCACGGCACTTCCAGTGCCAAAACACTGCCATGGCTGGCACCAAACCCCCCGCAGGGCTGGCACTAAACCCTCAGCACAGTTGGCACCAAACCATCATAGCAAGTATCAAACCCACGGCACATCCAGAACCAAACTGGCACGGCCAGCACCAAATCGGCACAGCTGGCACCAAACTGGCAGCCTCCTCGCCAGAGTAGGATGGAGAGTGGCTCCAGGGGATTTTGGGGACCACCTCAGTGCAGAAATGCAGTGGTGAGGCCAGTCCCTGGGGTGCAGGATGTTGATCCAGAGCCCAAGGAGCCCCAGGGGTGGGTGCTACCCACTCCATGGGGTGCCAGACCCCCGATATCAGCTGCCTGAGCCCCCTCCCCCGCTCAGCATCCCTGCCTGCTCCCTGCTGCATCAGCACCAGGAAGGGGGTAAAGCACAGGCATGGGGGTCACCTCCATCTCCCTCACCCCAGAAAGCCCACAGAGGCACAGGGACGGGAAGCTGGGAGGGGCAGTCCAGCCACCAGCCCCCCCATTCTCACCCTGATTACACAGGGGGTCCCATCCAGCATCATCACTCAGGACTAACTCCACACCCCTCCAAGCGCAGGCTCTGCCTCCCCTTGGGGACCAGCTGGACACCTCAGCTCCGGTAACATGTCCCTTGGAGTGCTGGGGGGCCCAGGGGTCCCGGGGAGGTTGGGTGGGGCTCCCTGGCGGGGGCCAACAGCCTTGCTAACATTTCCCCACCTTGCCCCAGGCAGGTGCTGGCACCCAGGGGCAACTCTGCCTCTCCAAACTCCACTCCCAGACCCCACTTCACGCCTGCCTGTGACCCCGCAGCATTTGGGGGTGCACTGGGGGAGTGGGACATCAAGGGGAGGGCTGCAAGCACTGCTGTCTCCAAACTCCAGCCTGCTCCCATGTCATTCTGCCACAGCAGCCAGCAGCAGCCTGCCCCCTGCTCCCTCCCCTTTTCGCCATGCTGCCCTTCACTGCCTTGCACCCACCAGTGTGACAAGTTCCTCAGGCCTCAGCACTGCCTACGCTGAAGGCAGGGGCAAGGCAGGGCTCTGCACTGTTGGGGGGGACTGAACCCCAGCCCGAGCCAGGCTGGAGTGACCGGGGTGACTGGGATGATCAGGGTGGCCACATCCAGCTGCAGCCAAAACAAGTATCTTAGCCCCGCTGTGCTGGTACCCCTAGGAAATGTGGGGTCTGGGGTGGGGGTACACCCAGGGGACATGCTGGGGTTGGAGGGAGGGCTGGTACCCCCACACGACGGGCTGGGGCGGGTTAGGGGTACCCCCAGGGGGATGTGCTGGGGTGTGGGGAGGGCATGGGTACCCCAGGCCACCCATGTCATGATGATGTGCACCCACCTGAGGATCCCACCCACATCACAGCAGCCCCCCACAGGGACCCCACTCCTTGGGGCACCCCCAGGCCCACCCCCCTGCCACCCCCTTACCTCCTCTGAGACACGGCCCTGGGGGGGAGCACAGGGGGGCGATCAGGCAGTGGGGGGCCCTTCAGGGCCTGGCACTTGGCTTCCACTTGGTGTCGCTTGGCTGGCAGCGGTGGCAGTGGGGGTCTGGCCCTGCTTTCACCAGTGGGCTTCTCCACAGGAGCTGGTGGCGAGGGCTCCTCCAGGGCTGGGAGGTGGCTGCGGGGCGCAGGGGGGGACTCAGAGATGCCCCCTGATAGCGATGGGGAGAATTTGAGGGGCGGGCGGCAGCCCACCCTCGGCGGGATGGGTGGGGGCAGCTGGGCAAAGCTCGCAGCCCGTTCCGGCTCCAGCAGCGGGGTCCCGCCGGGCACAGGCAGGGACCGGGGCTCCGGCTGCTCCGGCCCCGTGGCGGTGCTCAGGCGGAAGATGTGGCGTTTCATGGGGATGGGTTTGCCAGCGGGGGCCAGGTGGGTGCTGGCAGGCAGCGGGGCCTCAGCGAAGGCTTTCTGCAGCCCCAGGAGGATGCGGCGGCGGTGGCCGGGCAGCAGCACCCCGAGGCGGGTGAGCCCCTCGTCCGTCAGTGCCCGGCAGTCCCACACCGACCACAGGTTGCTTTGCTGGAAGCTCTCCACATACTGGTCCAGGTGGAGGGCGGCCAGCCAGGCGGCCACTGGCAGGGATCCCTCCTCCTCCATGGCAGGGGACTGGCCACAGAGATCCCGTGACACTCAGCGCATCTCCCGTGCCCGGCAAGCCTCAGGATGGCATCAGGACCTGGGGATGGAGAAAATGGGGTCAGGGTCAGTCCCAAAACATGCTCCAGCTGAAGCTGGGGGTCCCAAAACCAACATTCCCAGTCAAGCCACCTGGTTTTCCTAGGACCTTCAACCCCTCTGTGCCCCAAGGATCACCCAATCCTGAACTGAGGGGTTGCAGAGGCATTGGGAACGTTACAGTCCCCGCTTAGGTGTCGAAACATAGAGGCCATCCCCACTGAGCCTCACAGGTGATGGCACCACACGAGTGACATGTGGGCTGGGGGACAGAGCAGTGTGTGGGAGGGTCCCACACTGGCCATGAAGCCCCCCCAGCCAGACAGGGGCTTGCTTGGTCTCTGCCCTGCTGGCAGAGCCCTCATGCCACGCTGTAGCTGCCAGCGGGGCCGATGCCTGTTATCCCAGCCAGCAGCGGGTGGGATTCCCTGCCCTTCCCACCCACCGGCATCACAGCCCCGGCAGTCCCCGGCTCCAGGAGGGAGGCGGACTCCAGTCGTGCCGGCACACGCAGTGCTGCCTGTGACCCCGGCACTATCTTATTTTGGGTTGGCTGGAGGCTTTTTTAGACCTGCTAAGAAGGAGCTGGAGGACTTCCTGAGCTGTAAATAGGCCAGTCTAATTTGCCGTCACAGTCACATTTTCTGTGACTCAGGCAGGTCCCAGCCCCCAGCAGCACTTGTGGTTTTGGTGCAAAGTGTGCAACCAAGCCAAGCTCATCCTTGACCCGGCACTAACCGGACACCGACGAGCCTGTGGCACTGTGGGGTCCCCACAGCCAGTGATCCCCACACCTCCAGACACTGGCATCCCAGTGCCACTGGGATCCAGCCACAGTGCCACTTCCCTGGCACCTCCTGGCACAGTTTGGCTCTGCTTCAGGCTGCAAAAGGTTCTGTGCAAGGGCAAAATGTCCAAGGAAGGAGCAACAGGGACCTCAGGGCTGGCTGACCCCTGGGGCTCCTCACTGGCAGCACCAGAGAAACCAGCAGCATCCAGGACCTTCCCGCTGGTCCCAGCAATCCCCACCAACAGCACAAAAATCCCTGAATCAGCATAAAATTCCCTCTCCCACTTCCACACCTAAAAACCCCTCATCTATTATTGAAAATGGGCGAGTGATGGTGCTGGGTGACACTGCTGTCACCAGATTCCAGTGACACCAGCATGAGCAGGCTCAATCCCAGCCAGGCACTGCCTGCTGAGCCAAAACACCATGGAGAAACAGAGGGAAGCATGGTGACAGCAGTATGGCACTCCCACACATGTCCCCTCCTGGCCAGAGCTGAGGAGTCACACTGACCACTGTCACCTGTTGACATGGGTGCCAGCATCCCTGTCCCTGTGCCAGGACATCCACGCAGTGGTTGGACAGACCCATCAGGAAAGGACAGCACCAGCACCGTCTCAGCACCATTCATGCTGGCCCAGGGCCCTCCTTGCTGCTCACCAGGGATGGGGACAAAACTCCTCCGAGGGCCCCGCGGGGTCCCTGGTGCGCTGCGCTGGCAGCTCGACGTCACGCTCCCGCCCTTCGACCTCACCACGTAAATCATTCATCAGGCCCTCACTGGGTTCCCTCCTACAGTCATTAATCATTTAATCTCTGTCCTAAACGAGACGATGATATTCCAGAAGAAAAATCAACCCAGGGAGACAACGTAACCCAGCCGGCTGCTGGGGATTAGGGAGTCACCCTGGCCAGGGCCCCTGCCGAGCCCAAATCCTAACTGTGCTGACCCACCGCATTCCTCCCTGGGATTAGGCAAAACCACAGGGGCTGTTTTGTAAGAGACTTAAAGGCTGGACAAGTGGCACAACAAGGGGACAGTGAGATCTGCCACCACCCTGGCATTGGGGTACCAGCACTCCAGAAGATGAGCCAGGATGCCAAAAAACACTAGGGCCAGACCCCTCAGCCCTATCTCAAACCTCCACAGACCTTGCTTTCCCAGGCTCACTCAGGGGCTCAGTGAGTCCCTCTGCCCCCAAACTTTGGTGCTGGGGCTGCTTTTTCAGGGGCACTGCCAGCAGCCCCAGTCCACCTCAAATGCCCTCAGCTCAACAGAGGGCTTGGGATTCGCCTCTTGCCCCAGCAGAGCTGAGAATCCCAGCACAGGCAGGAGCCCCCTGTGCTGCAGGGGACATGTCCACCCTTCAGCCACCACATCCCACTGCTGTGCTGCTCTCAAGGTGGTGGGCTTCCCAACCCACAGGTGGGGCACTAACAAGGGCCAGGCTCCTCAGATTAAAGAGCTGTGTAGGTCGCAGGGTAGCAGACAAGCACGCTCCTTCCCTGGCTCCAGTGAAGCCATGAGCACTGCAGGGGGGACCGCAGGGGGGACCGCAGGGGGGACCGCAGGCAGTGCCCACACGCCCAGGTGATCAGCGTTACCTCTAACCAGGTACTGGGGATCAAGCAGTTTGACCAGGGCCATCAGTATTTCATCGGCACAGCTGCACTGAGCGGCTCCAGCAACAGCACCCGAGCACCAGGTTTGTCCACAGCTCTTCCCAGCCTGTGCCTTCGCTGGCACCCAGAATGGTGGCCATGAGCCAGGAAAATCCACCATAGGAGCCTGTCTGGCAACCAGCACCCTCTCGATGGATCTAGTGCCCATTGCAATTCCTCCTCCAATGCAGGCAAACTCTGCCTGCACCCCGTGTTCCCCTTGCTCAGCCCCATGCGCTTGTTAATCAAGGAGAGCTAATTACCGGCACACGGTCTCTCGGCTCAGCAGGAGGAGGTGGCTGGTGTGCCTGTGGTCCGGCTGCTGTGGTAGAGGTTTGCTGAGGAGTCTCTTCCCACCCCAGGACTTCCTCAAATGCCACCTCAGCGATGGGAACTTTCCGGAAAGCCAAGTGGGGTTCTGAGCCGGGACGTGGTGCAATAACCGCCCTTGGCCCCTGCAGAACTGCAGGGACTCAGCCCAGCAATGCACCGATCACAGCCACTGCCAACCACAGCCACCACCAGGGACAAGGAGGCCGGAACCCAGGGCCGTTTGAGCCCCAGGTGACAGCAGGATGGGGCAGGGCCTTTGGCTGGAGAGGAAGGAAGATCTGAGCAGGGTGGTCCCTGCGAAGTCAGGGCTCCCCAGCATAGGGCGTCCCGGGGCAGCAGCACAAGCCAAGCCCTGGCCACCAGACAGAAAGGGACAAGTGGGTGGGTGGCTGCCATGTCCCCATCGCCCCAGGACCCCTGTGGAGCCCCAGGGAGGGCACTGAGCTGTCACCCACCCATGTCCCAATAGGCACAGGGACAAAGTCGGGTGCGGAGGAACCTGTGGGAACAAGGACAGCCACCAGTGGGAAGGGGGTTCCTCAGCCATCACGCTCCAGTAGCATTGGGAAACCAGCCTCACACCACAGCAATTTTTACATTTTTCTGCCAAAATTAAGGAGAGATCCTTAGCCGGGGACGGTGGCCAGCCAGGATGGGACCAACATCCCCAGCATCCCTGTTGGATCTGGTAGATGAATCTGATGTCCTCAGTGTCCCCACAGGACCCTGGACACAGACGCGCTGGGGCTACCGCAGACACTGCTGCACTTGCCTGGGAATCGAAAGCACTGCATCCTCACCCTGAAACTGCTCAACCAGAATCCTCGGAACGCAGCAAACACCCAAAAGCAGAAGAAGGGTCCTGGGACAGCACCCAGCACTCCACAGACCCCCTCCCCACTCCACCTCGGTGGGTGCCCATCTGTGCGGCAGTGCCCACAGTTTCACCTGGGAGGGTGAAGCTTTTTAATTTTCAAGATCTTCTCAGCCCAAAAAATGCAAATTGCATTCAAACCTCCCAAGGAGCTGTTCAGGGATCGAGTTCAGGCTTGCAGAGCCACAATCCAGGGGTGTAAGAGATTCTCCAGAGCCTCCTCCCACTGTCAGGTGTTCCCATCTCCAGGCGGTTCACGTGGAGCAGCCTGAGTGCTCCCACACACACCAACTGCGCCCAGGGGCACCAAGGTCCGCCCACACGTGGGAACTACCCTGGGATGCCTGTGCCTGGAGATGGGGGGGCAGTGCAAAGAGGTGGAAAGTGGGGTATGAGGAGGAGGGTGAGGAGCCAGGGACAAGGGGCCAGGAAAACTGGGGGTTCCTCATTTCCCCAAGGTCCCACCTGCATTCCCCTTCTCCTCTGGAAGTAAAACCTGGAAAGGTGAAACATGTCCTGGGCTGTGGCACCAACAAACAAGGACACCTGAGCTCCCTGCATTCTGTCCCCGAGCATTGCTGCCTGCCTCGCAAATCTGGCCAGAAATGGGCAAATCCAGCCAGAAACGGGGCAAATCCATCTGGCAGTGCTGTCACTGCCCACCGAGCCCTACTGGGATGCGCTCAGCTCCTGACACACTTTCTGGAAGCTGGCAGCAAACTAGGTCGGGAAGCCAAACCCCATGTGCACAGCCCTCCCACAGCAGCTGCCGTGTCCCAGGGTCTGGTGATGTTGTGGGGGCCCGTGCCAACAGCCCAGCTGAAGGTGGAGGGTGCCCTGACAGGTCACCCTTGGGCGCACAACGCCTCCTTCCCTGCACCCAACACCCAGCACCGAGACTGTGTGGGTCCCTGTTTCGTCCTCCCCTAAGTGAGAAGTGAAAGTCTCATGCGGATGGGGGACGCCTTTTCCAGCCCTGCTGCCCTCCCGCCTCCTCTTCATTCTCCTCAGGGTGCAGTGGGCACCACAACCCCATGCTCAGGCCCTGTTCCCAGCAGCAGGGTCACCCCATGCCAGGGCCACCCCTAGGCACCAGAGCACTGCAGACAAGACAAGCCATGTCACACGGATGCTGCAGCAGGGACAGAGGGACAGGGACCCCCCACCGCACGCACCCACGCCCTCTTTGCAAAAGCCTTTCTACACAGCCAGCACCCCATCCCTTGTAGATTTGGGGGGGTCCATCTGCAAAAATTCCCCAAGCACCAATCCCCCCACGGCCGCAGGGTCCTGCCACAGGAGCCACAAGATGCTGGCATGGGGGAGCATCACTCCCTGCCTCTCCCATGACAGCCCCAAAATCCCAATGGCTCACCTTGCTATGGGATCTTCTAGGTTCTGACAGCAAATGCATCCTCAATATTGCTCTAAACATCCTCATCCCTGACATCCTGGCTGTGGCCCATAACAGCTCACACCCAGTAGCTGCTGGAGCACCCCTGGAAAACCACTGGTAGCTCTCAGAGGAGCTTTCCCTGGCACCTTCTTCCCAGCACCGAAGCACAGCCACCCACCCCTGGCGCTCAGCTCTGTGCCTCCAAAAGCTGTTTTTTTGGGCTGAACCCACAAATTAATATTGCTGCCCCTGCAGCGGTGCTGGTCCCCCTTGGACCGAGGGACCCCCCCCCATGCAGGTGCACCCCCTGGGCACCCCAAACACGGTCCCAGTGGCCCCAGCAGCACAAAGGTGATGCGTGGAGCCAGCTCGACATTACCGCAGGGCGAAGCCGCCGCCGTCCCCGTTCCAGCTGCGCAGCACTGGTAACATTCCAGGCCTCACCAGACAGACCGGGAAGCAGGGAGCAAGAGGAGGAGGAAGGCGAGGCAAGCCCACCAGCAGCATCACCTGGTGTCTGGGACCACTGGTGGCGGTCAGTGCGGCATAGGCACTGCTGGCGGGGGTCCCAGGGCCCCGGCACAGCTGCAGCTGCTGCCGCTGCTTGGCCGGGAACAGGGACGTGCCAGGGCTCCAACGGAAAACAAATCTGCCAGACGGGCCCTCAGGGTCCCCTTTCTCAGCTTCATCCCTGGCATTGGCATCACCACCATGTCCCCAGTGTCCCCAAACACTTCCTTCACCCCGGCCAGGCAGTGGGACCCCCATAGCATCAAGGGAATGAGGGCTGTCGGCAATGCCACGGCCCCCTGGAGACCGGGACTGAGCTGGGTTACCCTGGGGTTGAGCTGGGGTCTGCTTAGGGGAGCTGGGATATACTGGAATCGAACTGGGAGGACTGGGGTTAAACTGGGCTTAAGTTGAGATGTGCTGGGATTGAGCTGGGGTGTGCTGGGGGTGAACTGGGATATTCTGGGGAGGAGCTGGGGGGTGCTGGGAGGGAGCTGGAGAGTACTGGGGTTAAACCGGGATGTACTGGAGTTGAGCTGGAGTCTGCTTGGGGGAGCTGGGGTCTGCTAAGGGGGAACTGGAAAATACTGGCGTTGAACTGGAGTGTACTGAGGTTGAGCTGGGATGCTCTGGGATTGAGCTGGGGTCTGCTGGGGGCAAGCTGCAGCACACCGGAATTGAACTGAGGAGTACTGGTGGTGTGAGCTGGGGTATACTGGGGTTGACCTGGGACGTGCTGAGGGTTCGAGTGCCCCAGC
>VZRE01014804.1:232471-288848 GCA_013396775.1 Cephalopterus ornatus
GGGGCCCCCCGCAGTCCCCCCGGCCGCCCCCCGCCGGCCTGGCCGGCACCAGCCGCCCTGTGCCGCCATCCCTCGGGGAGCCGGCGCCGCGGCCCGGGGACGCGGAGCAGCGCCGCTGCATCGCGGGAGACCCCGGCGGGCATCAGAGCGGAGCTGGGAGCTGCCCCCCAGCAGCGGAGCTGCCCGTCCTCATCGCCGCGCTGGCCTACTGCTACCTGCGGGACCGGCTGTCCAAGGGTGACTATCGCTGCTGGGGGCGTGCGGGTCCCTACGGAGCCTGCCTGCTGGCACTGACCTGGGGAGCTTCCGGGGAGGGGTTATCCCTGATGCTTCGGTGCCTAAAGGGCTACAGGAGAGCTGGAGAGAGACTTTGGGCAAGGGTCTGGAGGGACAGGATAAGAGGGAATGGCTTCCCACTGTCGTAGGGCAGGGTTAGATGGGATATTGGGAGGAAATTCTTCCCTTTGAAGGTGGTGAGGCCCTGGCACAGGGTGCCCAGAGAAGCTGTGGCTGTCCCATCCCTGGAAATGTTCAAAGCCAGGTTGGATGGGGTTTGGAGCAACGTGTTCTGGTGGAAGGTGTCCCTGCCCATGGCAGGGGGGCTGGAAGAAGATGAGCTTTAAGGTTCCTCCCTCTCCAAGCTGGATGCTGCCACTTCCCTCTCTAGCCGGGAGATGTCGTTCTGAGCCTGTAGTAGGAACTCACTGGCTGTGCTGTGGTGTCTGGAAACCTCTGTCTGAGGCTGTGACAGACTGGGGTGACAGTGTACCCTGTTCACAGGGTGTTGGGACAGGGGGCTGGGGTCAGTCAGCGAGAAGGCGAGGAGCTTGGGGGTAACCTGCTTGCAGGAATAGCCCTGTGCTCACTGGGTGAGAGCTGTGAGCTCAACCCCTGCACGCTCCAGGGTAGGATGTCCATTTGTGTGTCTCTGTGCCAACTCCCTTTCGCTTCTTTCTGCATTTCAGAGGATGCTCTGCTGGAAGCTGCAAGGATCAACAATGTTTTGGAAGTCAACAGGTGAGCAGGGTTCAGAGACATGTGAGAACACATTGTGGCAAGGGCTGGGAAGGCAGAAAGCTCTGTCAGCACATGGGGAAAGGAGGGACTCGTCCTCTCCACCAGCTGTGCCTCGTCACTCATTCTTGGGATAAAGCAGCAGGGCTGGCTGCTCCCAGCCCCTGTGGGGTGCTCACCTTGCTGTCTCAGATCCAGAGCAGGTGTGGAGGGGCGGTGAGCTCTGTCACCTGTGAAGTGGGAGGTGGCTTGTAGATATTTGTGCTGAGAGAGGACCAAGTGCGAGGCCGTGCTGTGCAGAGGGTATGAATATACCCCTCTGGCCAGACCCCGCAGAGGCTCATTTGTGGGGGTTTGTCTCTGAACAAACAGCCGTTGTGTGCCTCTCAGCCTGAGCCCTGAGGTCTCCAGGGGCTTGTCTCCCACAAGGAGCAGAGGAGAGAGCCCTGCCCAGCCAAGGAAGTCAGCGAGGTGAGTGGTTGAGTGACCAAAGGCATACCTGGTAGGGAGTGGAGCATTTCCAGAGCTCCAGCCCATGCCAACAGGCCTCTTGTCTCAGTTGGCTGTGCCTGCCCTGTTGGGGGGGTGCTGTGGCACCTTTCAGGAGTGGCAGCATCACATTCCCCAAGGTGGTAACAAATGAGCCGGTTTCTCGGGCCCAGCGTGTGACCAGTCCCAAGGAGGCGTGTTCCTCCTGCGGCCAGACCTCTGGGGAGGGACTCAGAGGCTCCCTGGATGGTTTGTGAGCAGCAGAGCCATGTCACTGACCGATGGCTGCAGCCATTGTCAGGGACAAGGTCTGGGACTGTGGGAGGAAAACAAGTCTGGTAAATGGGAAGAGAAGTGTGAGAACCTTGGAGCTGCTTATTGAGCAGATCCTGGTCTTTCTGCCTAGCCTTTCTCAGAATCCCAGAGGATTCTAAGGCCCCAGGTGCTGCCCTCAGCTAGTATGGAATTCAGATTTTTGGCATCCTGGCAGTTTGTGTAGGACGGGAAGAGACATTGCTGCTCTCCTGCGTGCGCCACACATATGTGTGTGTCTCTGAGGCTGAGATCTCCCAGCCAGCACAGGCACCTGTGGGAGGTGGGAGCTGCTGTCCCTGTGTAGAAGGGAAGGGAGGAGATGGAGAGGTGAGGAAGAGGAGAGGGAGGGGAGAGCCCTCCTGGCCTGCAGCCAGGAGATATTCCATCCAGTCTCCAGGATCTCAGATGAAGCAGCCTGGCTCTGCTGAACCCCAGGGCTGAGATCTGGCCTAGATCAAGGGCCAAAGAGGATATTGGTGTGCAGGTAATTGGCACATGTGTTCTGCTGCTTGTAATTGCAGGAAGCTGCCGCTTAGGGTTGTCTGGGTGATTTGTGAGCCTGGTCAGGCAGAGCAGCAAGAGGGATGCTCTGTGCTCCCACTGGTCAGGGCAGGGCTGGTGGCTGTACACCATCCTGCACACCCACAGCCTCTCCTTTGTTCCTGTGCTCTGTCACAGAATTACAGAATTGTTTGGGTTGGAAAAGCCCTCTGAGGTCATCAAATCCAAGCATTCCTCAGCACTGCCAAGGCCACCACTAACCCATGTCTCCAAGTGCCACATTTACACGGCTTAAAACCTTCCAGGGATGGGGACTCCTCCACTGTCCTGGGCAGCTGTGCTGGGGCTGGATAACCTTTTCCATGAAGAAGTTTTTCCAGATACCCGACCTAAACTTCCTGTGGCACAACTGAGGCCACTTACTCTAATGCTGTGAGTTGTTACCTGAGAGAACAGACTGCCCCTCACCTGGCTACATCCTTCTGTCAGGGAGGTGTGGAGAGCGAGAAGGTCCCCCCACAGCTCCCTCAGCCTCTCCTCTTCACACTTGTGCTCCAGGCCCTTCCCCAACTCTATTCCTTTCTCTGGACACACCCCAGCACCTCAATGTCTGTCTTGCCATGAGGGGCCTAGAACTGCACACAGGATTTGAGTAGTGAGTCAGGCTTTGGTTACTTGGAACATCTGATCATGGGAAGGCACTGTGAGGAGTGGGTGAGCCTTTACGGGAGCAGGTATCCTGTATTGTACCTGTTGCAGCATTTTCTCTCACAGAATAACTCTGAGTGTTATGCTTGAGGCTCAAAGGATGCTTTTTAGGGTGAACATAGATGTCATGCCAATGGCCACCAGCCAGCATGTACTTTATCTCTGTCCTGAGGAGCTGTGAGATATCTTCAGCAGTGATAACAAGGGCAGGTTGGAGACAGGATTGGGAGATGATTTATAATTACATTTATTTCCATTGCTCCAAGTTTGTAACATGCTGGACCTGCATTTCTCTGTGTGTTGAGAGACACCTGGGTTTTTAGGATAAACAGATGTTTTTCCTGTAAATGTCCTCTTTAATCTTTTCTTCTAAATGACCAAATTACCCAGGGCTGGGTTTCAGTGGAAGTTTTGTGATTGGTTATTGAGTTTAATTTGGCCCACGGCCCTGGGAACTCAGATACAACAGCCCAGATTTCTTCCAGTTGACTATGAAGTATTGGGGGAGACTCATCTGTGCTGTGCTTTCCTGTACTGGATAACTGGAAAACTGCCCTTTTTTCATTGTTCTTGGTGTATTTTGGCCTCCCAGGGCTGTTGGGGTTTGCACACTGAGTCACAGACAGGTATCTCTGCAGTCAGCACCCAGATGGCCACAGGAGACAGGAGATCTCGTCCTTCTTTCCAAAACAATTTTAAAGCCTTAACTATCCCTCTCTCTGGAAGCAGACACCAACATGCCTGGATGTGTGGGAGTTTCTGTGTGTGTGGAATACATCTGGGAACCATCACATGGTTAATTGCAATTAGTGCAGGTGTTTATCGGCAGGGCTGAGTGAAGCATAGTCTCAGGGAGCAGCTCTGGGTTTCGAGGAGAAGCAGTCCACCAGTGTTAATGTGGCCTGTACAACCATGGGAGCAATTTTTCCCCTTCCCTCACAGCTCAGGAGCCAAGGAGCATCCTGGGAGATGTCAGGCAGCAGGTTAAAAACAGATGCTGAGTGCTTTCTTACACAGCACATAAACTGTGACTCTCTGTGGATGTGAGGGAGTCTGACCCTGGAGTTTGTATCTGTGCAGAGTGAGATGAGCAGGTAACACGTGCCACCTCCAGTGTAAGTGTATTATCACAAGTTAGTGTATTATGCTCAAATCCCTCTGCAAACAGTGATGACTCATGTTCTTTTCCTAACTGTCTGCTGCTGGCCGCTGCCAGAGCCAGGCTAGCAGGCTGGTGGGGTATTTTTCCAAGGTGCAGCTCAGCTGTTGCATTGGGGTGACTGACTGAATCAGGGCTCCTCTGTGTGAGGCTGCACATTCTCTTCCAAACCTGGTGTTGCCAACTGTAGAATCACTGAAGGGTTTGGGTTGGAGGGGACCTTAAAGCTCACCCAGTTCCACACCCCTGCCATGGGCAGGGACACCTTCCACTAGACCAGGCTGCTCCAAGCCCTGCCCATCTGCATCTACCCTACCCCACACTGTGCAGGCCCGTGTGTTTTCACGGGGCACCGTGGTGTGTTACTGGCCCTGGAAGGATGGTGAGAAACAGCTGTGAGCTCTCTCCAGGAAGACAGCAGCCACATCAAAGGGATTTGAACAGTTCACCGTGTCCTCCTGCCCAGGCAGATCCTTTCCCTGGCCTCTAACAGGGATTGTGCTTTCGTGTTCGGAGATACTGTTAGGTTTGTTTCTCGTCCCTCCTTCTGCGAAGCAGAGGGCAGTTCCTGGGCGGGTGGGCGCGTCTGAGGCTGCCGCCCGCCCTGCAGTTAAGCAGTGGCATATTGAGACAAGGCTGGGGGAAATGGTTAAGAGGCCAAGAGGAACAGAAGCTATTGTTGTTGCAAAAGTTCAAGTTTCCAGCTTCCTCTTCCTCCACCTGTCAGGAGGGAGTGCTGGGCATGCTCCCGGCACTGAGCACAAACTCAAACATGCCCTCTGGGCTCGGCAGTGTCAGCGAGTTAGTCACCCAGAACCCCAGCGGCGGGGTGAATAGGAGGCACATCTGTCCGGGGGCAGTGAGGGGAGAAGGCTTGTCGGCTGCTGACGTGGGCTCTTTATCTCTTCTGCGGGGATCAAAGTGCTGAAGCTTTGGGAGCTGCTGTCTCGAGGTAAAATAGGCCGTGTGCACAAAGCAGTGGGTGCTGCTCTGCCTGAACTCCTCCGACAAATTCCAGAGCAGACGGTGATGTTCATAGAATCAGGGAATCACAGGATGGTTTGGGTTGGGAAGGACTTTAAAGGTCATCCAGCTCCAACCCTCTGCCATGGGCAGGGACACTTTCCACTAGACCAGATTTATCTGAAATCCTTAAAATACAAACGCACCCCCAAACACAAACAGCTTCCTGGGTTTTTTTCTGATTGGGTCATGAATCCCAGAATCCCAGAAGGGTTTGGGTTGGAAGGGGCCTTTAAAGGTCATCTAGTGCCATGCCCTGCCATGGGCAGGGACATCTTGGTGGCATTGCTGCAGTCAAGGAACAGTTTGTCATTTGAGAAACACTGAAAATCATGCTAATAGAGCTGTATCAACATGAGATAGTCCTTAGGAGATAAGAGTGACTGTCCTGGGTCTTACTTGGTTAAAATGTGGATAAACATCCTAAACATTGATCAGAGGATTTATTTAATTAAAATAAAATACTCCTGCTGGTAAATACATTTGGCTGTCTGGGATCTGAGCAGTGGTCGTGTCTTTATCGATTGTCATATCATTAAATCAGGCGGGGAAAAAATTAATGATGGGCCTGAAGACCCTGAACATAAAGTTCAGTTGTCTGAAAATCTGTTAAGTTGCTGAGTGTCTTGCAGTGATTTAAAAAAAAAAAAAAAAAAAAAAGAATCCAGCTCCTAAATGAAATGTCAATGCATATTATGGTAGGTGACGTGATGCGAGTAATTCTCACACTGGGCTTGGCAGTGTGGCATTCCAGATGCTTATGATGATCTAGGTTCCTGAATGGAAAGCTACTTGACTAATTCTAATACCTCTGCTCCAAGCCTGTAACCAGATCCCACAGCAAAGACTCCAGCATCCTTCCTGTTGGTTGCACGATGGTTTAACAGGTTTGACTGCAGGACTGAGATTTTATTTTGTTATTTTTTTATTGAAGAATGAGAATAATTCATTGTTCAGTGTGTCTGTAGAGAAAAAAGCCTTCCAGTGAGTTCACAGATATTTTCAGTGGCTCCAAAGTGCCTTAAGAATCCTAAAATCATAGAATGACAGAATGATTTGGGTTGGAAGGGGAACCTTAAAGATTAGTCCCAAGCCCCTTGCCGTGGGCAGGGACACCTTCCACTAGCTCAGGTTGCTCCAAGCCCCATCCAACCTGGCCTTGGACACTTCCAGGGATGGGGCAGCCAC
The DNA here is from genome assembly GCA_013396775.1 of Cephalopterus ornatus. Taxonomy (NCBI): domain Eukaryota; kingdom Metazoa; phylum Chordata; class Aves; order Passeriformes; family Cotingidae; genus Cephalopterus; species Cephalopterus ornatus. The sequence continues at coordinate 238,869 of VZRE01014804.1, forward strand.
AGCTTCTCTGGGTAACCTGTGCCAGGGCCTCACCACCCTCACAGGAATGAAATTCTTCCCAATATTTAATCTCAATCTCTCAGCTCTTAGTTTGAAACATCATCTCTTTAGTTTAAATGAAGACTGATGTCCTGTCCATCTCACAAGGAGATGCTGAAGAGTTTCATTGCAGGTTCCATTCATGAGAAAATAAATGTGACAGAACAAGGGGAAATGAATTCACACTGACAGGGGGCAGGGTTAGATTGGATATTGGGAAGAAATATCCATCCCTGTAGCTGCCCCATCCCTGTAGGTGTTCAAGGCCAGGCTGGATGGAGCTTGGAGCAACCTGGGCTAGTGGGAGATGTCCCTGCCCATGGCAGAGGGGTTAGAACTGGATGATCTTCAAGGTCCTGTCCAGCTCAAACTCTTCTGTGAAATGTTAAAATTCATGACATATGGAATTGAGACCAAACCTTTCGCAGCAAAGTGACCTGGTGGCTGAGGAAGGTGACCAGGGTGGTCTGTTTGCCCATCTAATGTAAAATTATAATAATACTGTGGCCACATGCAAGTGGGGTTCATACTTTGTGAATTGCGTTAATTAAACCTGATTGAAGATGTTAATGAGTGGTAGGGATTGGGCTTAAAGGTTTCAGTTATCAGGCAGAAGTGCTCAGCCTGAAGGGGTTTGAGTGCCTCCATCCTAGCTTAGCTGATGCCTTCTTGCCTGTGGAGGTTCAGCACTGGGGTGCCCCTGCCCCTCCTGGGTTCCTCTGTCAGGCTGCCACTCCTTTGTGGTCACAGATTCCTTTATTTCCTGGATTTTCTGTGACTATTAGGCTGTCACACTGACACACTGTAGGAAGGGGCTGATGTGAATGCTATTGCTTTGAAAGGACTTTCAAATGGCTAAGTAAATACAGCGAAATTCAGAAATAAGTGGGACACGTCGTTCCGTGCCACTCTGAGAGACGAGTGGAAGGGGATTGGCAGTGTCTGGGATGAGGCAGCTGTGGTGCTGGTGGGAATGGCTCCTCAGGGTCTGGGGGAGCTGGGTCTGGAGCTGGTTCCTGCGGAGGCAGCGAGCGGTTTTCAGGCAGAGGGAGCATCTCCCTGTGCTGCGCAGAGGACACGGCACACATGGGGGCACAGATGGAGCCGTGGTGTGGATTTCTCCCGCAGGCAGTGTCCCTCCAGCCTGAGCAGGGGATGGTGTGACCGGCAGGGGCCGTGTGTCTGAGTCAGGCTGGCTGATCTCTGTTGTGAGTGCAAACACCTCTGTAAGCAGAGCTGCAACAGGAGCTGATCTCTGCAGATAGCAATCTGCCAGCCCCTGTGTGTCCGGGCACATCCGGCCTCACCTGGACGGAAAGCTTGGGGATATTTCTGCTCTCAGCTGTCTGCTGCCTGGGAGTGCTCTTCAGGCAGCAGAGCTCTTAGCGTTCACTTACAGGGATGAGGTGCTGGCAGAAGGAGATCCAAACCCCCCCACCTGACTTTAGGCTAATCATCCTTGCTCTCCATCCTTGCTCTTCATCACTCTGCTGGAAGGTTCTTCAGGTATTATTGCTCTGCATAGAAAAAAAGAAAAATTGGGTCTGAGAAGGATTCTACTTGAAAATTTGTTCCTCTATGACCATGTAGTATCAAGTATCAAACTGTTTTGGAGCAAGGACCTGCCAGATAGTTCATTATCATTAAACTTTTAAATTGTAATCCTGATAGAGAGAGCATAAACCTTCTGTTGATGCTGTGATTGCCTACAGCCTCCTGAATCACAGTTGGGAGCTACAAATGAAGGCTGCCAGTTACGATTCTATGTTTTTAGGTATTAGATCTCTGTCTTAGTGCCCAATGAACAGTTAGATCATCCAGAACCAGGGCACCAGTGCTGGCCACCCTTATGTCAAAAAAGGATGGTCACATCGTCCACCCAGACCCATCACCTGCCTATTGTACCTCCACTTGAGTCAGAAGTGTTCACCAACATGCTTCTGTGTAGAGCTTGGCTGAAGCCATCTGGCAGTTAGCTCTCATGTCCCAGTCTCAGTCAAATAGGGCAAAAAGTTCGACTAGAGGGGGATACAGGCTTTTTATTTGGATGATATTTATCCAGCTTTTTTTTCCAGTCAGTCGGGATAACTGTGTTTCAGCTGTGTTCAAGACATGAACCAAAGCTTAGGCAGCAGTATGGCTGGTTGAAAATACCTTTAGGATTATCATATCATTGAAGGATATATATTTGGGTTGGAGGGAGCTTCAAGACCATCTTGTTGCAACCCCAACTGGTACAGAGAAGCTGTGGCTGCCCCCTCCCTAGAAGTGTTCAAGGCCAGGTTGGACAGGGCTTGGAGCAACCTGGGCTAGTGGAAGGTGTCCCTGCCCATGGCAGGGGGAGCAGAACAAGATGATCTGGAAGGTCCCTTCCAACCCAAACACTTCTGCGAATCATTCTGTGATTCTATGACTTGAACATGTAGGGCTCAGAGTTTGTCTCATTTAACTTGAGCACTGTGAAATTTGTGTCTGAATTCTGAACTTCCCTTCTTCCTTGTGGTCTGCAGAGAGAACTGTAATTTCATATTGTCTGGGTTTGGTACTTGTTTTAGGATGATCTAAATTAGCTGCTGTGAGAACCTCTCCCTTGCCATTGTCTTGTAAAGGCAGAGAAAATTTTGGAGACAAAGCACCGGGGACAGTTTGGTGCCTCATGTTTTTGGGGGTTGTCTGATTTGTTCTCATGTTGTGTGAGAAAACTGCAAAATATCTGCTGGTGACATGGGCTTTGGAGATCCACTGAGCTGCTTCTGAAGCCTGATGGGAGCTCTGCAGCCAAAGGATCCAAACATCATTGGAATTTGGGTTTATCAGCTTTGCTCCTGATTGGTTCTTCAGGAATTAGACTGAATAGAAGAAATAAATAAAAAATACAGAAATAAACAATAAAGAAAACAAGATGTTGGCATTGCAGCCTCTGAAAGGACTGGGCTTGCTGTCACCTGGATGTTCATTTCACTTTGGACAACTGTGAGAAACTGGGTTGAATCAACCTCATGTTGGGTCTTCTGGGCTGTGCTGGAGCAGGTACCTGCACAGTAAGAGTCTGCTTTCCCTCATTAGGTCCAGGATGCTTGGGATGCTCTCCAGGTGTCTGCTTCCTGACCATGTCTCTGCCCTCTCCAGGTTGTTGCAGGAAGGCGCGGATGTGAACGCGAGGCACAGGCTCGGCTGGACGGCTCTCATGGTGGCAGCCATCAGCAGGAACTCCAGGTACGTGTGTCTCACATCCCCGCGGAGGCACTTCAACCCACCGCGAGCTCCCGTAAAGTTTGGGATGTGTTGTGGAGCTTAACTCGAGGGAACTTGTCACTTTTGCTGTGCCCAGTCTGTGGTGTGAGGGATCAGGGCAGGCTGCTCCACAGTCCTGGGGATGTGACATCTGAACTGATGGTGCCATTGCACAACAGCTCTCAGGTTTTGGCCTCTCGGGATCCTGTGGGGTGTCATTGTGGTGGGTAGTTGGACACCCCACCATCCAGAATCACTCCCGTAAGAGCTGTCATGTCCCTCCTCACTGGTGGGGCCATGGCTGGGGCTTTCATCCAGGCCTTTCTAGAGCAAAAAGCTTGAATGCTGTGCCCTCTCTCTGCAGTTCCCATGATGATCACTCTGCCTTCTTGTAACCTTTTAAAGACACTCCTAAATGTATTCAGTCTACAACTAAATTCAATTAGGTTTTTTTTATTTAAGGAAAAGAAGGGGAAAAGAAATCCAATTTTGGAAAACGTGGGACAGACGGGAGAATGAGCTTTGATGTTACAACCTCTCAGGGATGCTTTACTTAGTCACAAGTTCATAAGCAAAAAAGCCTAATTACTTGGGAAAACACAGGATTAAAGCAGTGCACAAAAGCTGAATATCCGCTCTCGGGCGACACGATTCCAATCCGTGTGCTGAGTTCGTGTGTGGTGGAAACTTTGATGTGTGCTATGACAAGCTGAAAGTCGTGACCTCCTCAGGGAGCTCCTTAGGACAGGCCCAGAGGTGGGGGCTTGGGGCTGTTTGTTTAACTTTGATGTCCGAGCAGCAACGGGCCCCGTTGTTTGCCTGTCCGCGAAGGGACGGGCTCGGGAGCCTCCCACCTTTGCCAGTGGACAATGGTCGGCAGCGGAGTGTGACGACTGTTGACCATTCCGAGTGACTGGTGGAGCAGAACAGGGCTTCCCGAGTTGCAAAGGCTAAGAAGAGGCAGGGAGAAAGGCTGTTCGTGGGACAATAATTACCTAAAATTGTGCCTAAAATCAAGTGGAAATGCTAATGAAAACATCTCTGCAGTAAAAAAGGTGCGGCCCCCAGGCTGGTCCCTGCTAAGAGGGCAGAGCCATCACCACATCTGTCTTAGTTGTGTACCTGGCCAAAAGAAAAAGCTTTTGGCTGTGTTGGGCAAATTCTGTTTATTTTTCCCACATTTTGAGTGAGTACTGACTTTAACTGAAAATTAAGAAGTCCTTCAGTACCTGAAGAACAGTAAGACTTGTCTCCATGTAGCAGAAGAGTAATTAGATACGGTTGAACTTTATGATCTTAGAGGCCTTTTCCTGCCTTAGTGATTGTGATTCTATCCTTTTTGAAGGCAAACATAAATGCAAGCCAGACCTACTCCTGGTGTAACAGCTCTGGAATTGTGCCAAATGAGGTTTTGGCCCTTAGTCCTGTTTCCAGCATTGTAATGCCCACACTGGGGACTGGGAAATGCAATGAGCTAGAACAAGAGCACAGAGAGTTTGAAATTCCCTGCGTAGTCCACAGGGTGAGCTTTGTAACCCAAACTAGACGTTGTGCCTGGGGTGGACTGGGGAGGGGAGGAATCAGAGGCACTAGGATGCAGGATTGTTTTGAGTGTGGTCCATCTGTAAAATACGATGCTCTAAATCTGCTTTCTTCAGCTGCAGCAGCTGGTCTCATAGAATCACAGAATCATGGAATGGTTTGGGTTGGAAGGGACCTCAAAGCCCATTGAGTTCCACCCCACTGCCACTGGCAGGGACACCTTCCCCTACCCCAGATTGCTCCAAGCCCTGACCAACCTGGCCTTGGACACTTCCAGGGATGAGGCAGCCACAGCTTCTCTGGGCAACCTGTGCCAGGGCTTCACCACCTTCACAAGGAAGAATTTCTTCCCAATATCCCATGTATCCATGTCAATGTGAATTCATTCCCCCTTGTCCTATTGCTGTCTGCCTGTGTAATCTGCCCAATTTGTGGATTTGAAGTTGTTGTGACTTTTGGTCCTTAGTCCCTCAGGCCAGCAGGCTCTGGAGGGGTGAGCTGGGGCTGTCCCTGGCTCAGAGATGGCAGGACCTGCAGGTACTGTTTGCCTGCAACGAGACCAAGGTCATTCCAATTTGTATAACTCACTGGCTCTCCCAGAACTTCCACTTTTAAGGTTGCTGATACCTGCACAGGTTCCTCAGCACAGCTTTGGAGGGCTGGGATGCTGGGAACTGAGATGGGTGTTTCCAGGTAAGAAAAAGGAAGCCTTCAGCCCCAAATTACTGCCTTTCCAAAGGTGTTTTTCAGAGATGAAAGATGTTTTCGGTCTCCACTGTACTGATGGAGATTTCTGTGACCTGTCCTTTAGCTTTGTCATGTTTCCCAATTTTCACAACTCTCACTCTTCCAATTAGACAGCCCCAGTCCATATGTTTAATTTAATTCCAGAGGCACTGCTTTAATGATTTCTGTCAGTTGCCATCAGCTACAAGATGAAATCCGTGTGCTGGAAGGCAAGTTCAGGGTCTGTCTTTTCTTTTTACAACAAAAAAATGGTCATTTTCTTCCTCTTGGAAAGATCTTGTATCCAAAACGTGGCAAGGCATTGTGTTCCACTGTGTTCTCACAGACAGGGGAGACTGGTGCCTAGCTGTGAGTGGAGATACAGTGGTGGATCTAGTGGAGAGGGACATTTAGGTTTCCTTTTTTTATGTGAGAGGGAGTGAGGGTCCAAATTCCTTGGCTCCATGCAGATGATGCGGGTTGTAACTGGGTTATGGGCTAAAGACATATCAAGCTGTGACCATGTTAACAGGAGCAGAGGAAGGTTTTATGCTGTAACTTCCATTGCTGGAGGAATTTACCATAGCTTCGGCATATTTATAGTAATTAAGCTTTAATGAAATGCATACTGAGGGGTTTGTGCATTTGTTAAAATAAGCAATACAGCTATCATAAATATGACCTCAAAGCGGGTAGGACCTTAGCTGTATGTCTGTATTTTGTAGCACAGTGACCTTTTCTTTATCCAGCTACTCCGGTTTTCATCGTTTCTGCAGAAGTGAAATGACAGTGAAATATTGAGTCATCCTCTCAATTGTCTCTGAGGTAGAAAACTGCTTGTGTGGAAAGGGAAACTAAGGCATGGAGCAGCATGGAAGCTCTGAGTCCCGGTGGGATGAATTGGAGTAGTTCTAAAAAACACTGGAATCTGCATTTGCTTCCATTCCACAGAGCTGAAGTCAGCACTGCAGGTGGGGTCTCACCAGAGTGAAGCAGAGGGGCAGAAGCCCCCCTTCACGCTCAGCCTGTGCTGTGGGGTCAGCCCAGGATACAGGGGGGTTCTGGGCTGCCAGCACTATCAGGTCATGTGAGCTTTGGCTTCTTGAACATCCCTGGGGCCTGTGCCTCTTGCACACATGCACTGGAAGTGCTGTGTGGATATTTTATACTGGTAATAACAATTCCTCACAGATAGTGATGGTATTCTAGTGGGTTTGTTCTGAGACTGGTGAAGAGCAACTGATCTGGAGCAGTTCCCTGTCTACAGGCAGTGACATGATAAACTGGCGCAGTCTTGTTATCTATATTAGGTACATACATCTGTTCCATGGGGGTTTTTTCACTCCTTTCACTTCAGGCAAGTTATTCAGAGCTGTCTGCAGTGGAGCTGGAGAAATGTCTGGGTGCCTTTGGAAGCAGGTACGGCCGAGTGTGTCTCCTGTCAGAAGGCTGAGGAGTTGGATGTGGGTTTCAGCTGTGATGGCAGGACATTCGGAGGGCTGAATCCTACAAACTGGGGCATTGGCTTTCAACCACTCCCTTTGTGGGTGTTTTTGGTGAGCAGTGTCCACTCAGCTGTTCCTGCAGCTGTTCCCCACACCACTGCCTTGTTGTCCCCATTTCAGACCTCTGGGCATGAGTACCCCTCTTTTCAGGGATTAACAGCATCTAATGTCCTGTAGGTCAGGCACAGTGAGATATTGTCAGTTTAGCAGGTTCCTGCACTTCTCCAAGCCATGGAAATGGCCTTTCTGCTTGTTTTCCCAGGCAGGGAGCAAGGCTTTTTTGGATCTCATAGTCCCTTTTTATCCTTTTTTGAGGAGTCAATCATTTTCATCTAGGTCAACAATAAACCACCACGGAGCAAGGGAATGCTGTGGCTGCCTGACTTTCTGTGCCACAGGTAGGTATGAACGTGTTCCTGGGAAGGCACACATCCACATTTAGCCTCATCCAAGGGAAAAAAAGGAGTGGACAGGGCTGGAGTGCAAGCAGCAGCTCCTCCCAGCCCTGCTGAGTTTTACACAGCTAAGATATAGCCCCACAAGGATCTCCTTTGTGTCCAGGCAGGACCTGTGGCTCCTGCGAGAGCTCCGGGCAGCCGCCTATCAAAGCCCGCCCAGGCGACTGCATTGTGCCGATGACTCGCGGTCATGGAGATCACCGGGCTTCTTGGTTCACCAACCCCAGCTGCCGGCGCCTTGGCCCAGGCACAGCATCTCTCTTGATGCAGCCCCAGTCACCTCCTGCCATCTTGTCATTGATTTCCCACCCCCTGTATTGTATATATGTATTTATTTATTGAACAATATGTTGGTCCAGCCATTACAAGCAGAAAGCACTTTCCCCAATCGATTGAACTGCCCAGCCAGCTCCAGCTCAGCATTGCCCTCTGAGTCATCACCAGGGTCAATTCAGATTTATATTCACGCTGATGAATAGGCTCTGCCTCTAATCCAATCAAAACTTGATCAGCAAATTAAAACTCAGCTTGTTGAGGCTGTTGAGCACAGGTGAGTTATGAGGGAGGCTGGAGCAGCCCAGCCAGCCATCGGTGACCCGCTCCTTCTAGGATCTGGCCTGGGGTGCTGTTCTGCCCAAATGCCTGGCAGCAGGAGGAGGAACTCAGGAGGTGTACTGGCCAGAGAATCTGCTGTTTAAAACTCACTCATCATAGGATAGTTTGGGTTTGGAAGGAGCCTTAAAGCTCATCTCATTCCAACTTCCTTGCCATGGACAGGGACACCTTCCCCTAGTCCAGGTTGCTCCAAGCCCCATCCAACCTGGCTTTGAACTTTTCCAGGGATGAGGCAACCACAGCTTCTCTGGGCAGCCTGTGCCAGGGCCTCCCCACCCTCACAGCCAAGAATTCCTTCCCAATATCCCTTCTAACCATGCCCACTGTCAGTGGGAAGCCATTCTGCCTTCTCCTGTCCCTCCACCCCTTCTCCAAAGCCCCTCTCCAGCTCTCTTGGAGCTCCTGTGATCTCCTGATTTTGCAAGTCACTTCCATGTTCCAGGGACATTCACATGCTTTGTGCCACTGAATGCAGTTCCTCTGCATTTGCATGGCGCTGTTTACCTCTCCTACACAGCCTAATTTGCTTGAATGTCCTATTACCTGCAAATTGGATAGGTACAATCAATAGTTGTGATTCCAGGAACTGTCTGGCTGATGGAGAAGTGCCTGGAGGGGTCAGCACATCCCAAAAGCAGGAGATTGAAAGATGATTGGAGAGGGAACCTGGATGTGTGATGTGTTGTTACTAGACCAGTGCCAGGATTTTGGAAGAGCAGAGTGCCAGGAAGTGATATCTGTGCCTATTAAACTTGAGCCTTCCAGCTATGGTAAGACCTACAGAAATGTTTCTTACCACGGGCTGAGTACAGTGCAGAGGGTGGTTCATAGGGAGGGCAGAGCCGTTCTGCCATCATCACCCACCACGTCACTCTTACACCACCTTGCATGTAGCAGTTGTGGTCCTCTGCTCAGCTTCTCACAATAGGTCACTGCCCAGAGAATGCTGAAGGTGTAAGCAATGGATGAAGAGGAAAGGGCTTCCTTAGTGTCCGAGAGCACACAGAGGTGATATCTGATGGAGTGCCTGGGAAGAACATTCGTTTCTGTGTGGTCACAGAGAGCAGGAAAGGAAGATGGATGGAGTTATCAAGAAAATGACAAGTTGTCCTGTGTTACCATGTGACTCACTCCATACCTGAAGCTCACCCATGGGCTGCAAGGTTGTAGATTAAAGTCCTACACTGGGACTTGGGATCATTTCCCTTAAAATGAGGCAGATGCAGGGACCTGAAGATATTTTAGCCTGTGAGCTAAAATTGAAGTAGAGGGATCTCTTTGGTGGTGGCAGCCATAAGAATGGGGTCCCAGAAGGGTGGTTTGACCATGTCAGAACCTGTACTTCCAAGGACTTGAGTGATCAGAGACGCAGCTCCCTCGTGGGGATGTTGGAAGACCTGATGCAGGGATCACAATAAGTCAGCTGCTAGGGCAAGATTGTCAAAGGCTTAATTGAGGCACGTAATTTCTTCCCTCAAAGGGTTGTCCAGGCCTGGCATAGGCTTCCTAGGGCAGTGGTGGAGTCCCTGTCCCTGAAGGGATTTAACAGCCACGTAGATGTGGCACCTGGGGACATGGCTTAGTGGTGACCTTGGCAGTGCTGGGGGAACAGTTGGGCTCAATGGTGTCAAAGGGCTTTTCCAATCCAAATGATTCTGTGATTCTATGACTTTATCCTGGTTAAATGGCTTTATACTGGGAGAATGGCTTTGTACTGGGGAGAATGGCAGGGGGGATGAAACTACCTTCCAATCCAAACCAGTCTGTGATTCTGTGAATGTCTTTATTACAGGGAGAGTGACTTTATACTGCCGGAATGGCTTTATACTGGAGGGAATGAGTTTATACAATGGCTGTATTATGTAGGTGGGGTTTGGTCTCTTCTCCTGGCTAACAAGGGACAGGACAAGAGGAAATGGCCTCAAGTTGCTCCAGGGCAGGTTTAGGTTGAATATTGTGAAAATTTCTTCCCAGAAAGGGTTGTCCAGCCCTGGCACAGCTGCCCAGGGCAGTGGGGGAGCCCCCATCCCTGGAGGGGTTTAAACGGTGTGTGGAGGTGGCCTTGGCAGTGCTGAGGGAATGGTTGGACTCAATGATCTTAGAGGGCTTTTCCAACCTGAACAATTCCATGATTCTGTCTCCTGCCCCCTGTCCTGGTGCTGTGCTCGCTAAAGGTGACTCTGGCCATGATGAGGAGCGCACTGGTGCCAGTAAGGAGCCAGCCTCTATTGCACCATCCTCAAAGAATAAAATAACCACCTCTGATTCTGCTAATGCATTTATAGGGTAAATGGGAGAGAAGCTTAAGTTAAATTCCAGATGTGACTTGACAGGCCACAGCCTGCAGATACATGTCAGTCAGGCTGCAGTGCACAGCGCTGTCAGCCTGTGAGCTGTGTCACCAGTGATGAATGCTAACAAACGAGTTACTGTCTAGTTGTCATGGGAAGCTTGAACCCTGGGAAAAAAATTAAGAATTAACTGGCTTCAAGCTGCTTTTAGAAGTGGTGAGAAATCTAATTCTGTCCTGATGATTGTTTGGGTTCAGAAGCAGAGATTGAGGACTTCCACACCAAAACTGCCTGGCCAGTGTGTGCTGTGTGGTTCTGTCCTGCTGCAGAATCTTTGTAATGTGCAGCATTTGCTGGCAGCCCAAAATCTAACGATGTGATCCCCAGCACCGTGGGCAGCAGGACAAAGGAGAGCATTCTGCCCCTGTGCCCCACTCTGGTGAGATCCCACCTGCAGTGCTGACTCCAGCTCTCTCAGCCTGACTCCATAGCAGAGGTGCTCCAGCCCTCTGGTCATCTTCAGGGCCTCCTATGGACTCCTTCCTGTGGAAGTTGCTTGCACTTTTTGTGGTGGAAGGATGGCACCAATATAGGTTACAGTAATTTTCCTTCTTGCAGGGACAGGGGTGACCTTGGAGCCAAGATCTGCATCTGGGGAATATGCCTTGTGCTCAGAGCATGTTCTGTGCAGGTCTCCTTGGGAGGGCTGCATAGCTGGTGTCACCTCTCCTTCAGTGCCTCCCCCATCTCATTAATTCTAAAACATACTGGTGGAGTTGTGTTTGTTGAAATATTCAGTTATGATTATGGTTTCTTAACCATTTTAACATTTCTGGGAATGTTTGAGGAGGGCTTTCTGAGCACGGCCCAGTCTCTGAAGGACTTGAATTCCTTATATCCTACTTCTGCCTTACTTTCTTTCTGTTTTGTGACAGTGTTGTGAAGGCCCTGCTCACAGCTAATGCAGATCCAAACCTTGGGGATGATTTCAGCAGTGTGTATGAGATTGCCAAAGAAAAAGGCCTCCACTCTTTGGAAGGTAAGATAGTTTATGTGCAGCTACCAACATTTGCTTTTCACGTCCCAAAACTTTGTCTTTGGGGGGGTTTTTGAGAGCTAGCTTCAGCTTCCATTTAAATGCAAAGTAGCTGATGCTATGTGGGGGAGTGTGTGTCTAAAGAGGAAAGAAACCTCATGTAGATGGTATGTAGAAGCAATCCTTCAACTTCCCAGAGGGAAATCGGTTTTATATAGCCAGAACATAATACAAAGTAATAAGTAGGAACGTCATCCCATTGACCCTCATGCAACCACGTGCTGGGGAAGGAGAAGGGTTCAAGGCAGTGTATTCCACCAGCAGCTTTAATCCAGATCTTATCAGGAAATACAAATTGCAGAAAGACTTGGCCAACTGAATTAAAGCTGAATGATGTAACTGGTTGCAGCAACTGCTGCTGGATTTGGGCAGGCATCAGTGCCAGCTCTCAGCCCTGGAAGCCTTTCCATGGAAACAAGGACATTTTCTGCAGAGTCATGTCATCTCATTATGATTATTCTTGGTGGATGTCTCAGGTTCCAGTCTCCTTGCTTCATCCCCAGCACTGGGATGTTGATGTGGACTCAAAATCACAGGATCATGGAATGGTTGAGGTGGGAAGAGACCTTTAAAGCCCATCCAGTCAAACCCCCTGCCATGTGCAGACATACCTTCCACTAGACCAGGTTGCTCAGACATTTGCTTTGTTTATTCAGACCAATTTAAATTTCCCAGACTGTTTCCACTTCTAGTGACGATAAATGGTGGTTAAATTTTCTTGGGTTTGTGATTATTGTTGGAATCTCATGGGAGGATGTCTGGATTCTCTGTGCCCAGCTGTGCTTCGCAGCAGCCAGCTACATGTTCAGGCATGCTTCTGTTTTCCAACCTGGCAGGAGTGCTGGCAGGACTCCACCCTCCTGAAATTCCCTGTGTGTTTCCTTCCCCATTCCAGAAACCTTTTCCCCATCCAAGCACTGTGCTGACCTGCTGACCTCGCATCTGAGCTGGAGGGCCGTGGGATGTGTCCCAACCATCCCCACTGCCCTGCCAGAGCCCAGGCATGGGATGTGTCCCAGCCATCCCCACTGCCCTGCCAGAGCCCAGGCATGGGATGTGTCCCAGCCATCCCCACTGCCTTGCCAGAGCCCAGGGAGCCCCTGGGACTCGCATTCCCAGGGACAGCTGCAGCCGCAGTGGCTGCATTTGTGTGCTGTCACCTGCTTGGAAGTTAAACCTTGCCCCAGCTGCTCTGAGGGAGGGGAAGCCACACAGGTTGTGCAGAGCCTCACTCTGCGCGGTGTAATTTGCAGAGCCTGAGTCACAGGGTCATGGAATAGAATTGTGGAATTATTTAGGTTGGAAAAGCCCTCTGAGGACATTGAGTCCAACCGTTCCCCCAGCACTGTCAAAGCCACCACTAACCCATGTCCCCAGGTGCCACATGCACATGTTTGTTAAATCCCTCCAGGGATGGGAACTCCCACACTGCCCTGAGCAGCTGTGCCAGGGCTGGACAACCCTTTCTGGGAAGAAATCTTCTCAATATCCGACCTAAACTGTCTGTGGCACAACTGGAGGCCGTTTCCTCTCATCTTGTCCCTGGTTGCCTAGGAGCAGAGCCCAACCCACCCCCTGGCTCCCCCCTCCAGTCAGGGAGTTGTAGAGAGTGAGAAGGTCTGCCCTGAGCCCCCTTTTCTCCCCAGCTCCCTCAGCTGCTCCTCCTCAGTCTTGTGCTCCAGACCCTTCCCCAGCTCTGTTGTCCTTCTCTGGACACCCTCCAGCACCTCAGTGTCTTTCTGGTCGTGAGGGGCCCAGAACTGAACCAGGATTTGAAGTGTGGCCTGAGCAGTGCCTGGCACAGGGAGACAGTCACTTCCCTCGTCCTGCAGCCACACGATGGGTGACACAACCCCGGCTGCCGTTGACACATGGTGACATTATCCGCTGGCCTGTCTGTGCTTTTGCCTCAGTGCTAAAAGACAAAAGCTCTATGAAAGCCTAATGAAGGTGTAATATTTGAACCTTTCATAAAGCACAGGTTGAGTTAAGATTGATCAGTGAGGTGACAGCTTTGACAGGGTGTTATTTTATATTTTTAAAAGCTCCCTGCTCTCATCCCTCACTGTGACCCACCCGTGCAGCAGACCTGCTCCTTGATGGGAAGGGAGAGCATACATAGATCAGATCCCTATAGCAGGGATTGCAAAATATATGAAACAACATTAAAAAATGAGCAATGGAATGCCAATACATAATGCATGTACATAGACTTTATTTAAGACAAAGTATATCAACCCAGAAAGTTAATTGTTTTTGTCTGCATTCATCCCTCTATAATGTTATATATTTTGGGGTGAAGAAAAGATAAGGCCACTCTGTAAGAAGTTGCATTAATTCGTTGGTTGACATGTTTTATTAAAAAGAATAAATTCAGTTGCGTTTTTAAAAGGAGAGAGAGGGAGAGAGAAACTGCCTTTGTTTTTTCCCTTTTTTTTAGACATTTACATATTTCGTGTATAAATATTTTTTCATAAAAACATCCAAATCGAGAGGGTATGCTCCACAACCACTGCACAAAATATATTACAGACATTTATATGGATGGCAGGAAGGGAGACAGAGGGCTGAAAATTTCCAGGCACCCAGTGATTGATGGTGGACGAGGCTTCCCCTGACGCTTTATTGAGTTTCCGATGATTATCTCTCTCGGAGACATTTTTTACGGATGACGGCCGAGCTGTCACAACGGACCATGGGGGAAAAAACCCAACAATAATAACACTTTAATCTCTTTACTGCACTGCTCCCTAGTATCTCAGATTCATCTTCCCTGACGCACGCAGTTCATTATCCTGCTCCTCCCTGGGTAGGAAATGACGACAAATAAATAAATATACATACTCACCCTGTGTGCTTGGAGAAAGGACCCAGGGAAGGAAAGGAGTCAGGGCATTGATTGATCTTCCTGGAGGGACTGCGGTTCATTAGCAGAGATGCTGGGCTCAGACGGCATCAGGTATTCATCACAGTGTTTCTCTCTTCTGAACTTTTCAAATTGTCTGGAAATCTGTCACTGGTTCTTAGGAGGGACCGTGGAGATGTCCCTGCGGGCTACCCACTTTCCAGCTCCACTTGCTTTGCAGTGACAAAGTATAAGGTGCTCAGAGCATCTGGAAGTTGTCCCTGAACCTGGGGTTGCTGAGTTTTGGGAACAGACTCTTCCACCAGCGTGCTGGGCACACTTCCAGGAGCAGGATTTGGCCCACTGGCTGGGTGGTGTTTATTTGTGAGGAGACAGCACACACCAGCCCCACTGTCACTCAGGCTCTGTGGTGGGTCTGGGCGCTGTAGTACTTCCTCTGGGCAGCATGTGCCGGTGCCTCACAACCCTCATAGGGAAGAGTTTCCTCCCAATATCCAATCTTACCCTGCCCTCTTGCAGTTTGAAGCCATTCCTTTTTGTCCTGTCACTATCTGCCCCTGTAAAAGGTCATTCTCACTTTTTTCTGCTGATGACTAGAGCAAAGGACTTAAAATCCAGGTTTTCTAAAGCTTGACCCTCAGACCAGCTACAGGAGAGTATGGATGCTGCAGACCTTTCCTGCAGAGCTGTGCCCTGCCCAGACTCATGAGCTGCAGGACACTCCCAGGATCAGAAATTTGCTTGAAGGTCAAGCTATAGCAGGGCAGCACTCTCTTCTCTCACAGCTTCAATTTTGTTTGCTGAAATAATTATTTAGATAAGATACTGGGGAGAAATTCTTCCCTGCCAGGGTGGTGAGGCCCTGGCACAGGTTGCCCAGAGAAGCTGTGGCTGACCCATCCCTGGAAGTGTCCAAGGCCAGGTTGGTCGGGGCTTGGAGCAATATGGGATAGTGGAAGGTGCCCCTGCCCATGGCTGAGTTTTCCTGCTTTGTTCCCTGCAGTCCTTGTCACCCGGGAGGACGATTTCAGCAGCCGTCTGAACATCCGAGCCAACTTCAAGGGCTGCACAGCTCTGCACTACGCCGTGCTGGCTGACGACTACCTGACAGTCAAACTGCTGCTGGATGCAGGTGAGTTTTATAGTTCCACACAGCTCTTGGGCCAGGAGCACTTCTTCTGAGTCAGCCCAGAACTGTCAGGCTCAGACATGGGCCCCACTGTGTCACTATCACAATTAGGTGTGATTTACTGTTTGGTTTGATCTCTTTACTTTTTAGTTTCCATGTTATACCATTCATGTCCGGTGGTTTTTCTCATGTACTTTTGTTGGCTGTTCTCAATGATCTTAATCATTGAGTCTGCCCTTTCCTTCTGCGGTTCAATGGCCATAGAATCATAGAATCCTGGAATGGTTTGGGTTGGAAGGAACCTTAGAGATCATCCAGTAGACAGGGCACAGGATAGGTGCTGGTACCCACATGAAATGGTAGAGGCTTAAGTAATGTTGGTAGGTACCTGGGCAGCTCTTGTGAGAATGGGTAGGAATTGTCTTGTGCAGTTATTGGTCCTCAGAGTTAAATCACTAAGCCTTCTCCTCGTGGATCCTGCTTCACTCTCCTCTCTTGTGTACTCACCTGGGCAGCCTGTTCAGTGCTTGACAGTCTTTGTGGGGAAAAAGCTCATCAGCACTAGTGGAGTAGAATAAAAAGATGCATTTAGCTAACAGAATAGAGATGTGCTGCCATGACAACTGTTTTTTTATGTATCCTCCTGCTGCTCCTTCCCAGGATGACATTTGTGACTGTGTTACGCTGTTTTCCAGAGTTGGCGTCTGCTCAGTGTTTACCAGCACCTGCTCAGTGCTCTTACCTTAGAACATTGTTCCTCAGACCACCAAGCTGGTCTATAGTTCTACTTTCCTCCAGACTCAATGGCCTTTTTCCCCATCATTCCTCCTACTCCAATGATTTCAACTTCTCCCCTCCCTGCAAAGGTCACCTCAGAATGAGCCTGATGCAGCAGCGCTGTGTCTGCTCTCAGGTGCCTGCTGCCAGGTGCAGCATCAAGGGGCCACAGCCCCAGCCTGGCCCTAGCGGAGACAGACTCACTAGAGTCTGGCTGGCCAGATGCTGATTTTTGCAAAAATCTGAGGAGTGTTGTTGTCTACATGGTGTGGGCATCTCAGGAGTTAATTCTGGGTGGATAATGGTATGACATGCTCGCATAAGGCTCATTCCTTAAGAAAGCAACTAAAAAGATAATGGAAAGTAGCATCTGTGATGGCTAAAAATCCCCAGAAGGGATAAGAAAAAGTAATTGTGGGAACACTGAACTTTGATACTCATCTGTATCATATGCTTGTTATCTTTCACAAAGAATAGAAATAGAAAAATACGAGTGAAAGGCTGAGATTCAGTAGCATTGAACTCCAGGTCAGGGTTTCTCTGGGAGCCTGCCAGATACCAGAACCCCAGCTCCTGGCCATCAATTAACCCAAAAACAAACCCACTGAAAGAAAACCTATGGCTAAGGCAGGGTTCCTCAGGGATGCTTGCAGGGAAGGGAGATGAAAAAGCAGGCAGCTGCTCTGGAAGCTGTGTGAGTGTGTGGACATGGTGGGCAGGAAATGTTCAGACAAAAACATTGGCCCATGTGACGTCCAGCACATTTGTCTGACATGGAAGAGCCCTTCCATGTTCCCAGCACATGTAGGCACTGCATGAACACAGAACCCAGCAGGGTCCCAGAGCATGGACTCGCTGCATGTCTGTGGCACAGGTCAGTGGCACGTGTTCAGCTGTTGCTTGGCCTGGTCACTGGCAGTCAGAAGGAACTGCTCTAACAAGAGCTCTGGGATCCCACAGCTGTGGGCAGGGATGCCCATGGGAGGAATGGAGTGGAGTGGGCTTTACCTGCTTGAGCAAGGGGTTGTGAATGCGCAGACCTGGAGAGTGCAAGGGGCTCTGGGGTGTTACAGAGAGTGGCAGCGGCGTTGAAGCGCTGGGAAAGTCCGTGTCACAACAGTGTTGGGAACTGATCTGTGCAGAGAGTCTGTGGTTCTTGAGGCTGGGGAGTGTTTCCCATGTGGCATGGTGTGAATCATAGAATCACAGAATGGTTTGGGCTGAACACCCCCAGCTTGCCCACCCCCAAGGGCTCCAGAGCAGAGGGGCTCCAGCCCTCCGAGCATCTCCGTGGCCTCCTCTGGACTTGCTTCAGCAGCTCCACATCCTTCTGATGTTGGCACCCCAGAGCTGGAGGCAGCTCTGCAGGTGGGGTCTGACCAGAGCAGAACAGAGGGGCAGAATCACTTGGAATAACATTTTCTACAAAACTACCTCCTTCTCATTTTTGCCTTGGGAAGTCTCCTTGCACAACGTGTATATTATCGGTTCATTGAAAGTACCAAGGCAGCTCCTTAGTTATAGTTAGTACAGGTAAAATATGGGTGCAAGTAAGTAAAGGTATCGCTAAAAAATTTCTCCATCCTGAATAAATCAATGCAAGGAGTAAGTCCAGCTTATTTCTCCAGCTGTGCCCTGCTCAGCTCCCCAAGTGCTATTCCAATCCAACCTTCACTTCACAGAGAGGACTGTTCTTTTTGTTCCAGAGCTGTCTCTGTATGTGTCCTGGAGCCACTGCCATCCCTGTGAATGTTCCCTTCTGTGCCCAGTGCTCACAGAGAGTTCTTTGTTTGTGGCAAAATATCTCAGCTCGAAAGAACTCACTTAAATCTCAGAAAAAAAAGCATTTAACAATCTGTGGGGCTGTGTTTGTTTGGGTACAACTGGAGGAATTGTATAAAATCAAGTGAAAATTCCGAATTTAGCCAGAAAATGGGATGGTCACTCATCACTGTTCCATTCTTAATCCAGCCCCATGGAAATCCTTCTGGATCAGGTTCAAGAGTCTACACTAAGACTTTGTTTCTGAGTGCAAATCCTCATCTTGTAGAGACATGAGCATGTCCTGGTGATTAGATCCTGGGGGCAGCAATCCACCAGTGGGAATCTCCATCCAGGTATGGTGTGAAAGATCCTGCTGGAGCCCTGGTAGGATCCTGAGGCTGAGTTTACAGCGTTCCTCAGATTAATCCTGGTTCACCATCCACAATACCCACATACCCTTTGCAGTCATGATTAGGATGAGGATTTATGAGGATTATTTGCTAAATGTAATAAGCCTCCCCTTTCTGTCAGGTGGACTCTGAGCTGTGGGGGGGACAGCAGACCCTTCCTTGCCCTTTCAGCGAGTTTTGGATGCTGGAGTTGGATTTACCGATGGGCACGTGATATGAGGATTTCATGGCATTGGCTGGGGGTGTTCCCCTCCTCCCAGTTCCGTGGGATATCAAAGTGGGGGATCCCTGCCTCCTTGTCAGTGTAATCTGGGATGAATACATGGCCGAGGGTCTTGGTGTGGAGATCGAACCACGCTCAGCCCTTTGTGCGGGTAATGTCCCTGTGCTGCCATTGACACTCATGCATAGGATGGCTCCTGGTTGCTGACATGGAACAGGCTCCTCTTGCTCCCTCTCTACACCTGCCTTTTACTATCTCTGCATTTACTCTCCCTCACACTTCCCTTGCTGGTGCCCTACCCTCGGGCCAAAGCCATTAACCGCCCAGCCCCTCTCTGCTCCAATCTCCCCCCACCCCGCTCTTGTTTTTTAAGGGAAGCCCCTATGCACTTGCCCCTCACCCCATGTCTCTGGCCTTTTGTGGCCCATTCAGTGACTCGCTTGACCCCTCCAGGCCCTTATTGCCCTGTGGTCAGCATGTGTGTGCCCAGCAGACCGCGAGACAAAGCGGCGGCTCTGTTGTCCTTTCGGGCAGTTGTTGGTGACATTTCACAGTCCCCTGACCTGAGGTGACACCATAAATATCGGTGTTTAGGGAAGGGGTGGGTGGGCACTCGCAACCGTGGGGTGCACCAGTTGCTACTGCAGGCACGATCGATTCCAGGGCCTTTGTGTTTGGCTTGGAGGAAGGCAGGCAGGGTCGCCAGCTCACTGCTGACAGGAGTCTCCTCAGTTTAGAGGGAGCTTTTATTATGTCAGTATTTAAATGAAATAGCCAGTATTAAAAGGTGCTGCTTTCTGCTGGCAGTGGGGTAACCCTGCCATGGAGGCTAGCCACCATCAACCACCCTTCTGCATCTGGTTCTGCTCCAGAACCTGTTGCTGAAATGCAGGGTGCCAGAGGAGCTCAGGCAGGCGCTGATTCATGGGTCCAAAACAGACCAGAACCATGGAGATGCTCCAGGGCTGGAGCCCCTCTGCTCTGGGACAGGCTGAGAGAGCTGGGCTGTTCACCTGGAGAAGAGAAGGCTCCAGGGAGACTTGAGAGCCCCTTCCAGGGCCTAAAGGGGCTCCAGGAGAGCTGGAGAGGGACTGGGGACAAGGGATGGAGGGACAGGACAAGGGGGAATGGCTTCCCACTGCCAGAGGGCAGGGTTAGGTGGGATATTGGGAAGGAATTCTTCTCTGTGAGGATGGTGAGGCCCTGGCACAGGTTGCCCAGAGAAGCTGTGGCTGCCCCATCCCTGGAAATGTTGGAGCAACAGGGGCTAGTGGAAGGTGCCCCTGCTCATGGCAGAGGAGGTGGAGTGAGGTGGGCTTTAAGGTTCCTTCAGCCCAAACAATCCTGTGATTCTGTGATTTAGACCTAGGGACAGCACTGCTGCTGCTGAGGGATTTACGCTGCAGGTAAATCCCAGCATGGGATGCTGTTCATCTTTCACTGGCTTGTGCTGCCATGAGCTGTGGTAACCTTTCAGTAAATTAGAGTTACACTAAACAAAGTATAGAAGAGGGTGCTGCAGGAACTGTCTTGGGCTGGAGCTTATGAAATGCAAAAGCAGAATATTGTGAGAAATTGGGCACAGGAAAAAGTGTAGAAGCAGGGTTTCCCTGATGGTTAGCAGCTCAGCTCTCAATTTTCTAGGATCTCAAATTGCTTTTCCAAGTGCTTTTCCATGGTGTGTTTGGTGTGTGTGTCCATGCAGCAAGGGCTTGGCTGAGCTGTCATCTGCTGACGTGTGGAAGTGTTGTTTTCACACTGTTGTGTGGCAGTGCACTACTCTGCTGCTGCACATAGGTGGGTGGGGGCTTCTATTTCATATCCTTGCCTTAAAGTGGAGCAGTTCGCTCCTTCAGAGACTGATCCGTGCCTTTTGTCAGCACCTCCCCTCTCTCTATCCCACTGCAGAAACAGACACATCCCCTCCTGCCAAACCTGAGCAGGCTCCGTATGTGCTCCATTCTCCCCAGTGTTCTTGTCATCCCTGACTGCCCTGGGTTCTACTTCCCATCATCAGAAATCATCCCCTTTGCTTCCAGCTCCTCCTAGAGCCAGCACACAGGCTGACCAGGCTGTTACTGCATGGGAAGTGCCTCCTGCAGTACACCCTCAATGGAATCACAGATTCATGGGGTTGGAAGGGGCCTTAAAGCTCATCTCGTTCCATCTCCCTGCCATGGGCAGGGACACCTTCCCCTACCCCAGATTGCTCCAAGCCCTGTCCAATGTGGCCTTGAACACTTTCAGGGATGGGGCAGCCACAACTTCTCAGGGCAACCTGTACCAGGGTCTCACCACCCTCACAGGGAAGAATTTCTTCTCATTATTCAATCTAACACTGCCCTCTGTCAGTGGGAAGCCATTCCCCCTTGCCTTGTAAGTCCATGCCCTTGTCCAAAGGCCCTCTTCAGCTCTCTTGGAGCCTCTCATCTCTAATTAGAGGGGAAAGAGAAAGAGGAAGGAAAGAACATATATTTGTGAAAACTTACTAGCTGAAGCTGCAATAACCCAGTTATAATAATCTATATATAATAATCCTGATTATAATAATCCAGGTTATAATAATATAATCCAGGTTATAATAATCCTGAACTGGAATTGCTGATAAATTTAGCCCAGTGCATTTGTTGGTAATGCTGCACACTCCTCTCCTCAGTCCAGTGTAATTGCAGATCTTGTGAGTAGGATGAGTGATGGGTAAACGAATTTCAGAGCCAAGGGGTGGGCTTTGGACATCAAAAAAGAAAGTGCTCTTGGTATTCCCTGGAAAAAACAGGTTCTAATTAATGCTCTCTTTTTCAGTTTTGAATTCAGCATAATATGTCTCAGAGTGTTTTCAGTTGCATCCCAGATGGAAAGGGTCCATCCTTCCAGAGGGAGGGTAAAGGATATATCCCTGGGGAACAGTGGGCTCCCAGGTCCCCAGCAGCCGGTTACTGGTTTTAACACATCCTGAGAAGGTGACATCGGGGTTTTGCTGCACTCGGTGGATTGAGCAGGAGCCCAGGGCAGAACTGCCCTCTCCTTACAGCTGCCTGACAGGAGGATGTAGCCAGGAGGGGGTCGGCTCTGCTCCCAGGCAACCAAGATGAGAGGAAATGGCCTCCAGTTGTGCCACAGACAGTTTAGGTTGGATATTGGGAAGATTTCTTCCCAGAGAGGGCTGTCCAGTCCTGGCACAGCTGCTCAGGGCAGTATGGGAGTCCCCATCCCTGGAGGGATATAACAAACATGTGCATGTGGCACTTGGGGACATGGGTTAGTGGTGGCCTTGGCAGTGCTGGGGGAACGGTTGGACTTGATGTTCTCAGAGGCCTTTTCCAACCCAAACAATTCCGTGATTCTATTCCATGACCCTGTGACTCAGGCTCTGCAAATTACACCGGGTAGAGTGAGGCTCTGCACAACCTGTGTGGCTTCCTCCCATTTTTCCTTTAGAGCAGCTAGGAAATTGTTTAACTTCCAAGCAGGTGACAGCACACAAATGCAGCCACTGTGGCTACTGCTGTCCCTGGGAATGCAAGTCCCAGCAACTGACTGAGCTGGTTTTTGGGGAGTCACAGGCATGGTAGCTGCTCTGAGTGTACTGTCCTGGAGGTTTGCCCCCACACGTTTGCTGCCCAGGCCAGCTGTCATGCCAGAGTGCCTGACATCCTCTTTCCCTCTCCATGCTCATATTTACAAGGGAATGTGATAAATTCCGTATTGATTCCTTCTGTTGCACTGTAAATTTTGCAAAAGATGATTAAATAGTGCAATAGAGTCTGCAAGCGCCGAGGCTCAATATGTTCTGGGCCGGTGTATCGACCCTCCGGCCGACCGCAGCCAGTTCCACTCCCCACCACACCAGACCAGTAATTAAAATCCTATGAGACTGGGATTTAGAAACCAATCATATCCCAGCATTGAGGCATCCAGCATCCCACTGTGGTGAGAGCAATAAGAGTCCAAGTGGCAGCACATTTCTGTCTGTGTCAGAGCACTAAGGAATAGTTTCCCCTTAGGGCAGGGGAGCAAATAAATGCCTCTCAAAATGTTTCTGGGGACAGACTTGACAGTGACATCATGTTTGGCATGAACTTAAGAGCTCTGCACACATGTGGTTATATGGAGAAAGGATGATGGATATCATCCTGGCATGCTGAAGAGCAGGAGGTCTTACAATATCTGGTTGTGCTGTCAAACAAGGTCCTCAAGGCTCCTTGTCCCAAGCCATGCTCTGTCCATTCTTTGGAGCAGTGTCACTCTCTGGTTGTCCATGTGAGTCACCGATGTCACTGTGTGCCCCATCTGTCTGCAGCGTGAGCCTCAATCTGGCTGCAGTAGGCTCTGACCTGCTTCTCTTCTACCCTGGCAGGATGGAGAGGCAGGAACAGGGTCCCAGGGCTGCCGAGGACGCAGGGAGCATTGCTGGGATGCTCCTCCAGGTCCTCTGTGAGCCCTTGGCATCCTCCTTTTTCTCCTGCCATCTCTCCCTCCTCTGGCCACCCCCCCCATCATGACAGCAGCAGGGGACCCGGGTACCAGCACCCACTGCATCGCCAGCTCTATTGACAGTTATCCAGAATCTGAAGGAATTCAAGACAAATTGTTAAGAGGATGGAGTTAATAAAATTTGAAAAATTGAGGCCTGTCACTCCACTAAACTTTTTTCGATCCTGCTGACAGGAACATATTTCCCCAATGAGTGACCTTCTGCAGCTGCTGCAGCGTGGCAACGCCAGGCGGGTGCAGAGAGGGAACCCCCACGCTATTTATCAAATATTATCAGCCAGGGCCTCCTAATATGAGCAGGGAGGGGTGGGAGGAGGCAACGGGCTTGCACAGCCCGAGGTGCTGCCCAGGTGTCCATCTCCAGCCACAGACAGCGAGTGGGAGGTGACAAATTGCCTTCTATTAAGTCTCGGAAGGTTGACGTCCCCTCAGCCGCTGCTGCAGCCAGCCACAGGGTGGGAGAGGGCAAGGAAGGAGGTGGGGATAGGGGAGAGGGGTCAGCCGGGGCGCCCGTGGACTGGTGGCCACTCTTACCTTCTATTAGCAAACCAAGTGACACCGTTATTTATGGCAGCATAATATTTTATTGCTGCCGGTACTCGAGGTTGGAATCGACCAGTTATAGGAGTCAGGTTCTATCAATTATTGCAGCAATTAGTCAAGTCGTCAAAGCCATTAACAGGGGGATTAGGCCAATATTGGAGAGCCATTATTGATAGATCCAGGGAAAGCCAAACAAACCCTCCATCGGAAATGAGAGCACGCCTAGCCTCAAGGATGTCATAATTTGGAGAAGCCAGGAACGTGCCCCCTGCTCACTGCACAGACTGGGGTGGGTTTTGCAGAGGGGGAGGATCATGGGAGCACTGTCTCTTTAACGGATATTGAGTGGACAGCCCCAGCAGTGGGGTTTATTACAATCTCACCTGTCTCAATCATATTCTTTATTTGGGAAGACAAGACTTGCCATAGAAATTACTCTGTGTCGAATGTTTATGGAGCACATTTTTCATTCTGTAAGCAAATATAGATCCCTGATGCCAATGCCTAGGAATGGCTAATCTCTGCGGCTCCGCTCCCACTGACTCCCCTCACTTCGTTCATCTATTCTGATTGCTGCTCGCTGATATTGGGCACTCCTGGTGCTCTGCACTCCCCCGTGGCACAGGAGCAGCTTGGTTTGCCTGAGCCAAGATACTCGGCTTGCTCTCATGTTTCCAGCAGGGTTAGAGAATGGTTCTGTTTGGAAGAGACCACCAGTGGGGTCATCTGGGCCAATCTCCCTGCTCAAGGAGGAGTAAATTGCTCAGGACTGCAGTGGAAGGATTGGGGTGGAAGACATCCTGGACCTGCTGAGCGCAGTTCTGGGCTCTTCCTCCATCAGGCTGTTTCTCAAGACTTGGTAACTAACTGGTGGGATGATCAGTTCCTGCACCGGTCTGAGGGGTTTTAGGCTGATTTGAAAGCTCATTCTCATAACCTTTGATGTTAGGAGCTGTCCTGGGATCACGGAGTATTAGTGTTGAGTCTCTGCCTTAGAAAAAGCTCCTGAGATGCTGAGAGTCAGAGATGAATCCCAAGACTTTGCTGGCCCCTCTAGCTATTCCACAGTACCCCTCTTTTCTGATCTCACCAAGATTCCCTCCATGTACTTCCCTTCACTTCCCATCACTCCCCATCATGGGACCAGTTTGACAATGAGTTGCTCTTCTGCAGTCCACCATGTGTGGGTTGGGGAGCTCTCTCCATGCAAGTGTGTTTCTGTGGGGTGCCCATGCAACCTCAGTCTTTGGGGTTTTTTGACTTTTTTTTTTTAATGAAACTCTAAAGAAGGGCATGATTTCCCCACAGAAGTGCTCCTGGGGCTCAGTGGGGCAGCTGGTCCACAGGCTCCAGCTTCAGCTCCAGTTTGCATGGGCAGCGTGTCCAATTGAAGCCGTAATGGTCCCATGTGGCTCTCACAGGACTGGGAGTGGGTGCTTTTGTGTGACCGTATTTCCTTCTGGTGACCATGTGCTCTCATTCCCCCTCAGCAGGTCTCCCCTGACAAGCCAATTGTTAGCAGTGACAATCCCTTTTCTTCCTCCCTGGACGCCTGCACTTGTAACCACTGGTTGTACATTGTCCCTTTCTGATCCAAACACCCTCCAGAGCAAAGGTTAGGAGCGGAAACAGGCAGGATGTGCTTCCTGCTCCTTCTGCCCCAAGACTGAACTCTGAGTCCCTGATCTTATTCATTTCTTGTGCCATCAGGTGCCAGCCCCCTGCAGAAGAATGAAATGGGACACACACCCCTGGATTACGCCCGTGAAGGGGAGGTCATGAACCTTCTGAGAGCGTCAGAGGCAAAGGTGAGCCTGAGATTCCAGCCAATTTGGGTTTCCTTTCCCACTACAAGAACGGTTTTAAAGAAGGTGTATTTAACAGTCGTGTGGATGTGGCACTTGGGGACATGGGTTAGTGGTGGCCTTGGCAGTGCTGGGTGAGCAGTTTGACTCAATGATGTGAAAGGTCTTTTCCAACCCAAATCATTCTATGAATTTATGGTGCAAGTGATGGAGGAGCACCTTAGCACCCCTACAGGTCTATCCTTTTCCAAAAGAGGTCTGTAAAAATTGACAACATGATGTATTAAGAAAAAACACACTTCTGAAGTATTTTAGCTGTGTTCATGGCTATGCCTCCCTCTTCCAAGTTTCCATTTCTCACTCAGCAGTGACCTACCCAGGTCCAGTAATCACATACTACTCTGAAACCCCTTGGCCAAAATGCAGTAAAATCCAGAGCCTGGTTTTACTGTATTTTCTGAAATTCTTGGTCAGACAACCAGGGCCCAAAATCCTTAGACTTGTGGCCTGGGATCCAGGTGTTCATGAGCACCAGTCTAAGGCAAACTTGTGGGTTTAAAGAAAGGTTAAAATGAGCTTTCACTTCCCCCAACTCCACATAGAGAGTTATGTGCAGATGAACCAACAGCCAGTTTGAAAAAGAGACATTTTTCTCATAAAATTTGTTTAAACCAGCAACCTCACGATGTTCAGGATGGAAAAAGAAGCAAGTGAGACACAGGTGGATCCTTGTTTTTTTGGAAAAGTCCATCTACTTGGTGGGATGAAGTGGACACCAGCTCCAGGTTAGGAGGTCTCACACCACTGCTTCTAGAAGGGGGCCCAGGAGAGGAAAATTATGTGCTCATTCTGGTAAAATATTCCTTTAAAATCCTTCAGCAAACACTGTTGGAGACAGGGGAGGATACCGGATGGGTCTGACAGAGGTAAAGAGGACCTGAATGGCAAAGACAGACTTGTAAGAACTGAGCTCAGTCCTGGAGCTGCTTCCCCTCCAGTGACAGAGGTCTTCTCTCTCCCTTTTAGCCCTAGATACATGAGAGCGTATTTAAATTTCTCCAGACTGTTTAGCACTGGGAACTAGCTCAAGAGCCCTCAACACCAGGCAAGTGTGCTCTAAGCCCAGGGAAAGCACACACAGAGTTCTGGGGTTTTTTTTAAAGAATAAAGGAAATCAAAATAAATTAAAAATACATATGAAAACTCCTTGTTATTCTGTCACAAGGATATGTAAATAAAATCTATGGGATGTGTCTATCCCATAATAGTTCTGCCTATTCATTCTCTAGCAGTGATTAAAATGAGCAATAAATTCTCAAAGACTCTCGGTGGAATGCGGCTGCTGGGGAGGATGAAACCCCGGGAGCACCAGATCCCCCCCAGCTCAATATTCATCACGGGCTGGCTTGGCTGTCTGGTGGTTTATATACAAGTACAATCATCTTCCTCGGGAACAGCTCCGGAGATATATTTCCTTTCTCTCTTCCAACTATTAGTTAAGCATAAAAACCAAGGCAAGTTTCAAACTGTTTGAGGCAGGTTTCCTCACCAGCACTGGGCTCCAGAGAGCATTTACCCAGCAGACAACTCTCCCCCTCCTGCTCCTAAAGAGTTCGAGTATCTTATTCTCAACTTTTCTTCCTTAAAACAACATGTGCTGGAAACCCAGAAATCCCCCATGTCCTGGGCTGATCCCCTTCAGTGTGAGCAGCAGGTCCCATCTGTGTGGTCCTCTCTGGACTCATTTGAGCAGCTCCATGTCCTTCTGATGTTGGGATCTCCAGAGCTAGAGGCAGCACTGCAATGGGGTCTCACCTGAGCAAAGCAGAGGGGCAGAATCTGCCCCCTCACCCTACTGCCCACACTGCTGGGGATGCAGCAGGACTGGGTTTGTCTGCTTGCCTCTGGAAGCTCCCTTCATCATAAGACCTGCTCCCACTTGGAGATTCTGCCAGTATCTCCCCCTAGCATCTCCGAGATGTGCTCATGTCCGATGTCTCTGTAAGCTGCTCTACACATGCTCAGCCTTCAGCTCCAGAAAATGATCTGGGTGGAAGCAATCCATAGGTCTCTCCATAAGAGAGCTCTGCAGGGCTCAGCTTCCTTATGAGCTGGAGGTGGAAGGAAGCCAATGTCCCGAGGAAGGAGCTTTTTCCAGGACTGTCCTGCACACTGCCATGGGTTTGTCTGCAAAGCAGCAGTGTCTGATGTCCCCAGCATCCCCAGCAAGGCACAGTGACACTCTGCCATTCCAGCAGGATCTGGTTGGAGTGGGAAATACGAATCTAGGTGGAATAGTCATGGCTTTATTTCCCAAAATAAACAGCTCCTAATGGTTAAGAGCTGATGAGCAGTGCCATTGTTCCCTCCGTGACACTAGTACAGAGGCAGAACAGGGTCTGGTTTCCCATCAGCTGCAGAGTTGGATCCCCATTCCCACTCACCCCAGCCTCCATCCCCAGGAGATCCAGAAATTTCCTCTTGATTGGGCTGGTGCTTCCAGACTGAGCTGCATCTGCCCTGGGGATGCTGCTTCCCTGTGCTGGGAGTGGAGCTCCGGCTCTGTGTCGGAGACATGGAGTGTCTCTGTGCAGGGCTCTAACACCCTGGAGTGGGGAAACGGTGTACTGACCCAGTGCTCCATAAAGCCTCTAATCCCTGTGTTTCCTTTCCCTCCACAGTTCCAGGAGGAGCAGCACAGAAGGGAGATAGAGGAACGGCGAAGGTTCCCACTGGAGCAGCGGCTGAAAGAGCACATCATCGGTCAGGAGAGCGCCATAGCCACAGTGGGGGCAGGTAGGACCCTCCACATGCCACCTACTCTGCCCTTCCACACCAACTCCACCAGGAGGATAAGCTGTTCTCTAAAGCCATGATCTAAGGCTGCCTCCGGGCAGGTGCCCAGGGCTGGGGGGGAGACCAGTGGCTTCCCCATTCCTGGAAGTGTTCAAAGCCATGTTGGACAGGGCTTGGAGCAGCCTAGTCTAGTGGGAGGTGTCCCTGCCCATGGCAGGGAGCTGGAACTGGATGAGCTTTGAAGCTCCCTCCCAACCCAAACCGTGCTGTGATTCCATAAAATTAAGGCTCCAGCAGGCTCGGCTGGGTTTGATTTCAAGTCCCAAGCCTTTGGATTCTGTCAATAATTCGTGAGTCACCCATGCATCCCACTTAATGCCTGAGAACAGGACAGCAAAATAAGAGCTGTTGAGGCCAGGGCAGAAGCACAAGGAACGTGCTGTCAGAAACACAAGGCCATTGCCTTGAGTTAACAAAGAGGAGGCCGTTGTGAGCTGGGAGCCAGGAAGGAGCCGGGAAGGAGGTGGGAAGGAGCCTGCGCTCCTGCAAAGACAACAGCCACCCTGTGTGTTTAGAGAGCGGCTGTGCCTGAGGGCAGCAGCCCCAGCTAATTGGGGAGCTGTGATTAATGGGCAGTGCCTGTTCCTGACACAGGTGGTGTTTCTGTGCATTAACGTCCCTTCCTTTATGGAGGTTTTTCTTATTGAATTATAGGGAATGTGCTTGATACCCCCGCAGCCTCGGGATATCGGACCAAAAGGTAGCGGGAGACTCTCTGTCCCCTCCTCCCCCCTGCTGCCCTGTTTTTGTAATTTTCTTTCCAGAAGGATGAATTTCGAAACCGGACTTTTTCTCTCAAGCACTTCCTCGCTATTTTTGTTATTTATTTTCTTCCCGGCCAGTTTTCCTGCCACTTTGTAGACCCTCCATCCCTGTGCTCTGCCCTTGCCACTGCTGTTTGCTGGTGAGCAGACTTGCCACACGCCACATCCTCAGATACACCGTGCCTGGCTGATATGTTTAATTTATAACTGCTGCCTTAATTGAATAATTGGATTTAATCCGTCACTCGGTGCATGATCCAAACAGTCTCCAGAGGAGCTTAGCCAGGAATACAAAGGGAACATGCACTCTGGGGTTAGCAGCGCAGGTCTGGGGCAGTGGTGATAGAATGGAATCACAGAATTATGGAATCATTCAAGTTGGAAAAGCCCTCTAAGATCATCAAGTCCAGCTGTTATCCCAGCAACCTTGTGCAGGGGGATGCACCAGGAATGCTGGTGGGAAGCTCGCCACAGCCACAGTCCTGACAGCTTGGCATCGCTGCTACAGAGGGAAAACCCTTCCCCATTGCCTCTATGGGATATATCCAAGCCCTGCAGCACTCTTTTCTGCTATGTGCAGCAGGACAGGCCTAGGAGAAGGTGGACAGTGGTTAACCGATGGTTACTGGGCATCTCCGAGGACACAGCATTCTCCCAGTGCCTGACTGGGTGATGGTGGAAGGCAGCTCGGTCACCCCCCTCAGCAGGTGTAGACGTGTGGTTCATCTTAACAAAATCCCCGAAACAAATTAACAAAATTAAATATTCCGTCTCCTGACATCAGAAACAGGCAGGTCTTTGCTGCCATCCCAGGAGCTGCTGAGATGCTCCAGCCGGTGCATGCAGATGAGCAGCTGAAAGGCTTTGGATTGTGTTTCCAGGACCTTCCATAAGTGATTGTGCTCTGGATTTGGTTGGGCTCATTTGACTTTTCACTGGAAGATGCAAGGGCAGGCGGGAGGGATCAGCAGCATCTCCTCTCTGAGGTTATAAACCAAAGGAGGCATTTTTTCCAAGTATATGTATGTGTATTTTAGGGGGGTCTAATATCCTAAATATTATGCAAGGGAAAGAATACCTCTTTTATATGGAGACACCGTGTTTGCAGTCAGTGCTCACTGAGAGGTAGGTGAGTTCAAACCCGCCATTTCCCACTTTTGGGGGGAATAAACCTTCAGGATTGAAACAGTCTGTTTCCAGCTCTTCCTGAAGTTGAATAAGAAGGGCAGAAGGAAAAGAGTTGTTTGTTTTTTAGGGATTCTTGAAGAAAAGGTAGTGCAGAAAAATCTACTTTTTAATGATAAAATTCCCAATTTTGAGCAGCTATAATGTTGAAATGAGTCGACATTTCAAAGCTGTAGGAAAATAGATGAGGAGGAATATAGTCCTGCTCTGCTCCAAGGGAAACCTGTGTTATTTTGGACAAGTTAGGATCATTTATGGGGGCTGTTTTTCAGTGTGTGTTGCTGCCTACTGGTCAGGTCAAACTTTTGCAAGGACACAGCTTTGGTCTAGTTTGGGGTCGCACATCCCTGAGCTGCCCACAGCAGGGCTGGAGGAGTGCTTCCTTGGGAATGCTGTGGATCCCGGAGCATCAGTGCCTGGATGGAGGCAATGATCCCACAGTGGGTTTGGCCCCGGAGCCTTCACCCTGTGGTACCCCAAGCCTGGACGGGCCAAGGAGCCCCACGGAATGAATTGATTTGATAAATGGACATTTATTACACTCACAAATTGGCTGAAACCAATTTCGGTCACATCAAGTGCTGATAACTGCTGGGGTATTGATTTGTGTAAAGTAATACAGTGAATTTATCAGCTCAATAGCGGGCTGAAGGGCCTCTCAGAGACACAGGGCTGCAGTCACACCGTTACAGATGGACAAAATAAAGCGAGAGTGCAGCAGCCACGCCAGGAACAGCTCCAGAGAAGAAGACCCCAGCGTCATCATCATCAGCCTCTTGTCTTGGACATTGGGGCCGAATGTCTTAACGAGATTTCAGCACATCAGTGTGACCTCCTCCTGGTATTTATTTAATTATTTATTTATTTCTGCCAGGAGGAAGGAAGGGGACAGCTTTCCCAGAGGCAGAGCGTGGATTTCATATGTGGGTGACGGTAAAGACGAGTAAGCATGCCCAGCAGCTGCTTTGGGAGTGAGACTCCAAGGAGAGGAGTGTTCTTGTGGCTTACCTAGCTGAGGTTTCTGTTCTTGGAACTGGCATTGATGTTTTGCTCTGGCCTGGGATGGGACCTTTGTTCCTCTTGCTGAACTCCACAGTGACCAGCTGGGAGAGCCCTCTCCAGCCGTGGTGGCAGGACCTGACGAGTGGTGGTTCCTTCCTGGGGGACATCCAGAGTTTTTCAGCTCTTCCAAACCTCAGGAGCGCTGTGTGCTGGAATAGCTCATCATTTTAAAACTGCTTGTAGAAAAGGGTTTACATGACTCTGTTGATCTGGCTAACCTGCTGACTAGTGATCATGGAATGGTTTGGGTTTGGAGGGACCTTAAAGTTCGTCTCATTCCACCCCCTGCCATGGGCAGGGACACCTTCCATTAGCCCAAGTTGCTCCAAGCCCTGTCCAACCTGGCCTTGGACACTTCCAGGGACGGGGCAGCCACAGCTTCTCTGGGCAACCTGTGCCAGGGCCTCCCCACCCTCACAGCAAAGAATTTCTTTCTAAAACTGATGCTCAGCACCTTCCAATAGGGATCACATGCTGAATCTCGAGCTCTAACTTTATGGTAGTTTTTTGTGGGGTGCTTTATATCCCTGGGGTTGCTCTGAGCATTTATCCATAAACTCTGGCATCCTGCTGCAGAGGGGAAGGAAAGAAGGCAGCACTTAACCCTGCTGCCTTCGGACCCCAAACGTGCTGACCCCTTGGGTGGTCACTCCATGCCCTGAAGCAGAAGTTTATTACCTTTATTACTGTTATTATCTTAGCTGAGATGGCTGCAGGAATTATCGGCAAACATGTTATTCCCCATCAATTTTTATAAAATATCCCCACCCCGGGGTTTGACCTGCTGTTCACTGCCGTAAAGGGCTGGGAAGGAGCACGTGCAGCTCTGGGAAGGGCGCACAGAGGGATGCAGCACAGACCCTCCTCTGTACCCCCCTGCCAGTGGCAGAGCATTTCATCCTCCTTTGGAGGCTTCTGGGGGGTGACATGGCCAGTGAGCAGCTGGAGGGCAGGACAGGATTCCCACCAGGCTTTGCCCAGGGTTTCAGACAGAACCATATCGCCGGCTGCAGCTGGGCTGATCCGCCATGCCGAGGTGTCCGGGCAGGGCGAGATGGAGCCAGGCACCGGCCTGTGCTGCCTCTGGCTCTGTGCCCAGCTAATTAAGCCTTGACAGGAGTCAGGACTCATTAGCGTGGCCAAGGGGACGGGTAATGCATCTGATTGTGTCCGGGCATGGAATGGCAAATCCTGATGGCACTGGGGTCCACTAAATGCACAATCCCAGTACTCAGTCCCATTTCTATGGGAGTTGGAACTGATGGTCTTTAAGATCCCTACATGCCCTGGATTTAAGGTTAATTCGGGCTTTTTTTGGCTATTTGGGCAGCAATGCAAACCTTCACCTTCATACTGAGCTACCACTGCCTTTTGGGAAGTCCTCCTGGCTTTCCCTACAGACTCAGCAGGGATTAGGGATTCAGTCCCACTCTCTTCCTAAGTGGCTGCAGTTGTTAATCACCCTCATTATTAAAACTGTTCTGCTTTATTTGTAGTTTGATCCTCTTGCTCCAGCCCCCGGAGCACCTTAATTTTCTCTGTAGCTGAGCGAGTTCGGTGCCTTCGTGTGATGATCCTTAATGACTGTAGTCAGGTCACTCCTCACACCCCTCCTACTTAACCTCAGCTCATTGATTTGTTCTTGCAGTGAGGCTTTGCTCTTGTTTTCCTAATCCTCACTGAATCTGTCAGCTCCCACCCTACCTGTGTCTACTGGAATACAAACATGGGCTCCGAGGAGCTTGTTTTCATGCAGTTTTTGCAGCTCCTAATTCCCATGAGACTTCTCCATCCAGCCATACAACCCAGCCGCTGGAGTATCTCACTGGAGCTGCTGCTGTTTAACATCTTCCCAGCATGCCCCTGCTGGCAGAGGCAGCATTTCCCTGTCCGGCTGTAGGCTGTATCATTCTGCTTCTTTTTGTATGCAAAATGAAAGTATTGCTTAAATATTTTTATGTGCAAGTATATTTATGTGCAAAATTGAACTATTTATTCAGTATTTCCCATGTCAGTTCGCCCTCTTGGCATGCCATGCCTAGGATGCCTTTTCTTTTATTTCTTTTATTTTCCCCTACCACACCAAATAAAGGGTTTTAGGGACTGACTTTGAGGTTGAATTTCAGAATTCCCCAGTTTTAAATGTTACTCTCATGCTCTCCTGCCAGCTGCAGGGAGAAAACAAATCCACAGCTCCCTGTGGAGCCAGCCAATGCCTCATTCCGGGGAGACACAGGGCTGAGGGACAGGGACAGAGGCTGGGTCCCAGGATAGCAGCCAGAAGGAGATGAAGAACTGTGGTGTGAGGGTGACAGTCACAAAGAAAAGTGCATTTATTCTTTCTTGTCTTTATTCCTGCCTTTGCTATGGACACCACTGAAAGACAGCAGAGGCCGAGCTCTGCTGTGGCCATCTGCAGAAGCATTCCAGGAGTTTTAATCCAAAACTGTGGTCGAGCTACAGCTCTCCCAGTGCTTTCCCTCTGCTCATCCCACCTCCAATGCAGCTATTTTGCCCCGCTACTTTCCGAATCCTGTCGGTTGTCATTTTTGGATGTCATGCCCTTTTCATGACCTAATGTGCCACATCTTGGGTCCAGCTGGATCCAGCAGTGCTGTGCGCCAGTCGTGGGACCCTGCTGTCATTGCTGACTGTACAGTGTATGTTCTCTCTTATACAACACCTTGCAACATTCCGTAGGGCAGGAGTAACTCTGTGTAAAAGCCATAATACAGACTGAATTTAAATACTGTGGATAAAGAGGAAAGGCTGAGATGTCATTTGATCTCTCGCGTTGGACTGGGAACTGGTCTGATCCAGGTCAACAACTCCTCTGCTGCAGAGCCCAGATCCAGCCAGCAGAGGATTAGATTTGATCTTTTGGCCTCAAAAGCAGTTCCTCCTCCTCCAGCTAAGGCCAGTGCAGAGATGTTGCCGGTTTGGTGAACACTGTTACAGAGCCTGGGACTGCTCCAGGGGACTGAAAAGCACCTTGGGGAGCTGTGGACACTCGTGGGAGTAGGAGCCATCACCCACTCTGCACAGGAAATCCATGTCTGTTGTGAGGAAGGGCTGTGCTGCTTGGACTGGGAGTTTTGGAGAGAATCAGGGCTCTTGCCTTCTGTAAAATTTTCCACTGGTATGTCACGCAGGATGCACTTGGATGCTGCTGTCCAGGGAGGTACAGCGATAATCACCAGTCCTTTCCCAATCCTTGCACCAGTTCAAAGTGTTTGTAACCTTCAACCACCTCCCTCTTTCCCATTCCATGCCAGAAATAACCCATAAACCTCTTCAAACCTGCTTTTTTTTCTCAGAGAAAGGTTGCACTTGGGAGCTGGCAAGGCAGCATGCCTCTCCATCCCTCCGTCCATCCATCCATCCTTGTCCCCCCTCCCTTCTGTCTCCCTGGCAACGCTGAGTGCACATCCTGGAAAACTTTATCCGAAATCTGCTCTGGGCAGCTTTCCAAATCCATGCTAACCTTATTAGGTATCTCTGGGGCCTTGGCTGGCTAATCAAATTAGAGAGCACTAATGGCAGGGAGGACTGGGAGTGGGTAGAGAGCAGTAAAACATAGTGTATACTTAGTGATAATTACACTTGCTTTGTGGCATTGATTTATATGCCTCCCCCCCTCTTTTTTGTTTTCATTGTCTTCAAATGCAGCTATTCGGAGGAAGGAAAATGGCTGGTATGATGAGGAGCACCCGCTGGTCTTTCTTTTCTTGGGCTCATCTGGAATAGGTAACGTTTGGGTTGTGGTGAGGGGGACGGAGAGCCCTGAGGAGAGGGGGTGGGAGCTGCAGCAGGGCTGCAGGGTCTGCATGAAATACCAATTAAAAGCACTGTCATCCTTCCAACTTGTCACCCATCATCCCACAGGGTGGCCACAGCCAGACACCAGCACACACGGCCACATCCAGCCTCATGCGGAGTTATGCCAGGGGACAACCCCCGCTCCTAGTCTCAAAAAGGGGCAGCTTGAAAGTGTCATGTTAACAGCTTTCCAGAGGGAACTCCTCTATTCCAGTGGGAATGGTGGGGTAATAGTGGAAATTTGTTGCCTGCAAACTGAATCTCTGCTCGTCTTGCTCCTGTGGGCACAGATTGCTTTGGAACGACAGGATTTTATTGACACCGATAAGATTTGTCCTCCAGCACAATCAAATGCCACATGACAGCTGATCAGTTCATGAAATGATCCAAATGACTTTTAGTCGTGGCAAAAAAATCCCCAACAGAACAGCATCAAAGTAACTGAGCTGTGACATTTGGAACAACCTCAGGGCTTCTCCCGCCTCCACTGCCTCTACAGGGCTCAGGAAGGTGCCGATGCTCCAGTGCTGGAGGGGTTAAGGGGCACAGGCAAAACCAGGCTCCTGCTGCAGAGAAGTGCCAGGCCAAGCATTAGCTCCAGAGGAGTTACTATAAAGCTGTATAAAACCAGGAGAAAAGTTTTTGATACTTCGTTGCCTTGCTTGTAGCAGGTCTGAAGGCTCAGGGATGTAAATTGTTGGCTCTTACACTCTCATGGCTTTCCACGGGGTCTTTCTTTCCCTTCCTTTCTTTTTCATCTTCCTTCCTTCCTTCCTTCCTTCCTTCCTTTCTTCCTTCCTTTCCTCCCTCCCCATCTTTTTGTGGGAAAAAATCAAGAGCTCTGTGCCCATCCTTTGAGAATGAATTAAAGCTGAAGCAGTCAGTGCAGAGATGACACTTTCCTAATCCACCCCTTCACCCTACCCAGGCCAGGAACCCCAGTAGGGTGATCCCAGAGATAAAACAGCAATACCTGCTTCCCAAGAAAAATAAATGTATTGGTTGCAGGGAGTTCCAGCCCTGGTGTTAGCAGAGCTGATGGACAGGACAGAGGATGGACAGACTTGGTTTAACGTGAGTCTTTTCTTTCCATCTCTGGAACAGGTAAAACGGAACTGGCCAAGCAAACGGCCAAGTACATCCACAAGGACGTCAAAAAGGTAATGGCTCATCCCAGCCACTGTGCTGTCAGTAAAGGGCCAGGGGCGGCTCAGCGGGGAGTTCCTTGTCTGGCTCTGCTGCCCTGAGAAAGGGCTTCTGCTGCACTGAAAGTGACCTGTGAAGGTCATGGAACATCTCTTTGGCCTCTTCTGGACTTGCTCCAGCAGCTCCACATCCTTCTGATGTTGGGATCCCAGACCTGGAGGCAGCGCTGCAGGTGGGGTCTCACCAGAGCAGAGCAAAGGGACAGAATCCTCACCTCACCCTACTGCCCGTGCTGTGGGATCAGCCCAGGACATGAGTGTCCCTGTCTATGTCACCACAATATTTAATTTGTAAAAATTCAAATGGATTTAACAATACTTGTGCTCCCTGTTGCATCTTGCTCTCATTTTGAGATCCTGAGTTGTGAACATAGTTTTTTTGCCTCTATTACTAATATCAATGTAAATTGTTAGAAGGGTACAATTCTAGAAATCTGTTTTCCATGTCCTCAGCTCTACCACTTGTCACATCATGCCGGTATGGACTGTGGCAAAGGGACATTGATTTCCTGCTCAGGATTTTAAGTGATGAAATGTTTGGTATCCAGAAGCTGTTTGGGTGATTTGGCTCGTTACCCAGTGGGCAGTTTTGGGGGAAGATGGGTTGGAATTATTTCATGGAGGTGGTGGCTTTGCAGGAGGACACTTTAGTGGTTGTCTGAGTTTTTAAGACACAAAGCACTTAAAGTTGAGCTCCCCAGTTCCATTGCAATCTTCCATTCCATTCTTTCTGTTCTATTCCACTCCATTCAAATCAATTCCATTCCAATCTTCTATTCCCCTCCCTTCCATTTCAGTCTTCCATTCTATTCTATTCCGTTCTGTTCTGTTCCGTTCCATTGTCCTGTTCCATTCCATTCCATCCCAATCTTCTTTTCATTCCCTTCCATTCTTCCCTTTTTATTCCGCTCCGTTCTTTCTATTCCATTTGTTGCGGTTTAAACTCAGCTGGAAATTAAACCCCACTCAGCCGCTTACCTTCCCCCACCCCCTGCAGTGAGAGGGAGACAAAAAGCAGAGATTCCAAGTTGACTAAAGATCAATTTACTCGAAAACATCAATGAGAGAAGAAACGAACAGTAACAGGAACAGTGTTAATAACAGCAGTGTTCAAAAGAGAGGGTGATTTACACACAGAGGGGTGCTCACTGCCCCGGCCCAGCTCCGCGTGGCCACCGAGGCAGAGACAAAATGGCGGCCGTTACCACAGCCGAGACAAAGGAGAGAATGGCGCACGTGGAACTGCCCGGTGCCGGCCGGGCATCCGGTGGGGAAACCAGCTAAACCCCGGTGTTGTGTTAATAAATCTAGCTTTTATTGGCAATGAACCAGTTCAGCTCTTGGTGCCCTGACGAGGGGTGAGAGGGGCCGTACACCCCATAGGCTGTGATGAGGGGCAGCAATTCAAAGGCACTGAGGGTTTGAGAAAGGAAAACCTGGAACCGTCCTGTTTTCATCCTGCAAGACAGATTCAGTTTTGTCCGTCTTGCTCTGCCCTAGGCAGTTAGTAGGTGTTTTAATATTTTACAGGGAAATTATTGCATGGGAATATTTTGCCCAGAGAAGCTGTGGCTGCCCCATCCCTGGAAGTGTTCAAAGCCAGATTGGAGGGGGCTTTGTGCCACCTGGTCTAGTGGAAGGTGTCCCTACTCATGGCAGGGAGGTTGGAATGGAGTGGTCCTGACAAGTGCCTTCCAACCCAAAGCATTCTGTGGTTCTGTGATTTTCCCAAGTAACAAGAGACAGGACTAGAGAAAACGGCCTGGGAGATTTAGGTTGGATATTGGGAAAATTTCTTTCCTGAAAGGGATCTCTCCCTTTCC
The DNA here is from genome assembly GCA_013396775.1 of Cephalopterus ornatus. Lineage (NCBI taxonomy): Eukaryota > Metazoa > Chordata > Aves > Passeriformes > Cotingidae > Cephalopterus > Cephalopterus ornatus. The sequence continues at coordinate 277,100 of VZRE01014804.1, forward strand.
CCTTCTCCTTCCCTTTCTCCTTCCCCTTCTCCTTCCCCTTCCCATTCCTCTTCCCTTCCCTTCCCTTTCCCTCACTTCTAGGAGCTGGATTACAGCTCCAAGACCAGGACATTCAGTACCTGCAGTGAATCATCAGCTTTTCAAATGCAAAATGGAAACTTGGGTGGGAGCTGTAAATTCTTTAACAATATTCTTTGTTTCAGGTGATCACGCACAGGCCCAGTTCACCTCAGCTGTATGATTTTCACTGAATTTTTGTAGAGAGGTGTTGCATTCTTCTTGTGGTTGATTTCTAAAAAGCTGAACCACAAGAATATCCGTTTTGTGTAGAAAGTTCCAGCCCCATCAGTTTTGCTCCAGCTCTGGCAGCGAGCAGATTGATCAAATCTCATCTTAAGTCTCTTGCAGGGTTTCATCAGACTGGACATGTCAGAGTTCCAGGAGAGGCACGAGGTCAGTAAATGGGCCGAGGCGGGGGGGTGTTGAGTTTAATCCAGAAAAAATGGGCATTTTGGAGTGTCAAAGGGGAAGCACAACAGAGTCAGAGGAATTGTTCTGAGTTGTGCATTAAATTGCAGTTAAATTGCAGAAAGCAGCTTTAACTGAATGTCGTGATTTAGGAATGGTACTCCTCAATTTACTGCTCTCCCTGAGACTTTCCAAACCAGGCTGCTGCTCACTCGCTCGAGGAGCAGGGAAAGCATTAACAGTATGTGTCCAGCGCTGTGGGTTCTGTACGTGAGGTCGACTCTTGGGGAGAAAGCAGCTGAGAAGAGATTGTGGAATCCAGAGGGCAGCCACATGCCTTTCGTCACCCACCCACACCCAGACAGTCACCCAAAGCCTGTTGTCCCCAAAACCTTGCCAAGTCCAGTGCAGGATCACTGCCTCAGCCTGCTTCCATGGAGGAAAGGGGGAGAACCCAGCAGAATACAGGATGGTGGTGCCAAGTCCACCCCTCCTATCACACCTGCCCAATTCTGGTGCTGCAGGAGAGGTGAGATATCTCACCAGGGTCATCCATGGAGCTGAGGGAGTCCCAAATCCCTTTGGAGGGCTCTGTCTCCCCAAAAACAAGCAAGGTCGTAGTAATGAGAGTGGTAAAACACTGGGACAGGTTGCCCAGAGAAGCTGTGACTGCCCCGTCCAAGGCCAGGTTGGATGGGGCTTGGAGCAGCGTGGGATAGTGGAAGGTGTCCCTGCACATGGCAGGGGGTTGGAACTGGATGAGGTTTAAGGTCCCTTCCAACCGTTCCATGATTCTGTGATAACATACTGTGACTCTGGATAACCCACAGACCTAGGTTGCTGTAAGATGCACCAAGCTGTGTGTCCAAAATTGTCATTTTTGCCAAAACATTTCTGTTGTCAGAAATATTCTTCTGTATAACCTTCTAAATTTTTAAACCTGGTTTAAAAAACACTGTGTCAAGAAGTGGTGGCATAGGAAAATTATTTTACTTGTGGCCTCTTCCCAAGCTTTGATTCTTCACCAGAGCCACCTGCCACTCATAATCCTTTGAATTCTTGCTCTTAAAAAGGCTAAAGGGGGTGAAAACAGGCCTTGGACATCTGGGACAGGTTTCTCAGACCCTGCATAGCAAAGCAGGGATGGTGCCTTCCCTCCTGCCCATTCCTGCTCCTTGAATTCTACTGGTTCAAGCTCTGGGCAGTGTAATTGCACAATCTTTATTTTGCTTTATTGTTGCTTATTAAGCTGATTTTGGGATACCTGGGGTGCAGTAGGTGTCACAAAGAATACAGAACTTGATTTATCAGCAGCGAAGAGCAGTGGCTGCCTGCCAAGCTACCAGGAGGGCTTCATTCCCAGTGTCGATGGATCAACCTTCATCTCTCCTGTTCCTTCCTTCCAGGTGGCAAAGTTCATCGGCTCACCACCCGGCTACGTGGGCCATGAAGAGGGTGGGCAGCTCACCAAAAAGCTGAGGCAGTGCCCAAATGCTGTGGTCCTCTTTGACGAGGTGGACAAAGCCCACCCAGATGTGCTCACCATCATGCTGCAGCTGTTTGATGAGGTAAAGCTGCATTTTGGGGTTCGAGTCAGCACAAGGGACATGCGGAAGGTGACAGTGAGGGGTGTGAGGGATGACGGATGGAGGAGTCAAGGAGTCATCAAATCACAGGATGGTTTGGGTTGGAAGGGGCCTCAAAGTTCACCTTGTTCCATCCCCCTGCCATGGGCAGGGACACCTTCCACTAGCCCAGGTTGCTCCAAGCCCTGTCCGACCTGGCCTTGGACACTTCCAGGGATGGGTCAGCCACAGCTTCTCTGGGCAACCTGGGCCAGGGCCTCACCAGCCTCACAGGGAACAATTTCTTCCCAATATCCCATCTAATCCTACCCTCTGTCAGTTTGAAGCCATTCCCCCTTGTCCTGTCCCTCCAGGCCCTTTTCCAAAGTCCCTCTCCAGGTCTCTGGTTGATTTTGGAGGTCGTGGTCTGTCCTCAGAGGCCACAAACTCCAGAGCAACACGCTGGAAGGTTTTGGAGGTTTTTTTGTTTTTCTTTTCAGAATTAATAACATCATTTTTCTTGCATAGATCATCGCAGCAGCAGCTCAATGTGAAATCAATTCCTGTACCAGGCACTTGACAGGGCAATAACCCAAATGTTAATCTCAAGCACCCGACAAGGATTTGTGTCATTGTACTGGATCTCTGCTGCTGGAGACGGATCTAGGAAAGAAACAGCCTGGGGAGATGCTGCTTTTTTCCTTATTCTCCTCTCTTTTTTATTTTATTAATCAAGAGCACCAATTCTTTGGAAGAGTATTGGTGGATCAGTTTGGGAGGCTGAGGGGTGATGCCACCATGGTGCTGGGCAGCTATGATTTGCCAGGCAATCCCACAGGAATGAGGGACACTCTGGGGAAAGACAAGAGCCATGTTCTTTCTCCTGGGGCTTTGGCCATGTCGTGTGGCACCTGCTGACGCTGCTCACGTTGTCTCGCTGTTGTTGCAGGGCAGGCTGACAGATGGAAAGGGGAAGACCATTGACTGCAAGGATGCCATCTTCATCATGACCTCCAACGTGGCCAGCGAGGAGATTGCACAGCATGCTCTGCAGCTCCGGCAAGAGGCCTTGGAGATGAGCAAGAAAAGGATCGTGGATAACTTAGGTACTGGAATTTCAGTGTCCTTTTCGAAATCCCTAAAGAATCTCCCTCCTTCCTAATATGACTTCGTTTGACACCAGTTTGAGCATCACTCTTCGGGGGCACACCCAGACCCTTCAGTCCCCTCTCCACTGGTCCCCACCGGTCCACATGACTTGGGAGTGCTCCTCTACCAGGAAGTCATGAAATCACAAAATGGTTTGGCTTGGTAGGGACTTTAAAGCTCATCTCGTTCCAACCCCCTGCTATGGGCAGGAACACCTTCCACTAGATCAGGTTGCTCCAAGCCCATCCAACCTGGCCTGAAACACTTCCAGAGAAGTGAGCACAGGATAAGGAAGGCTGAGAGGTTGGACAGAGCCTTCTCCAAAGATGTGATCTCCCTCTGAGGGATGGAATCTCAAATAATGAGGATTTCAGAGCAGATGGATTGAATCTGGATGGTCTTTAAGGTCCCTCTCAACCCAAACCCTTCTGGGATTCCATGATTCCCTTTATCTCCTCACACTTGCCTTTCTTTTGGGACCCTTCCAAATGCTTCCTGGAAAAGGCTGTTTCTGGTTCATATTAAAGAGGAAAAGGCTGTTTCTGGTTCGTATTAAAGAGGAAGAGTTTTGTTTCCTCACAGTCCTTCCCAAAAGGACTGAGCTTAATCAATTTTACTTCCCTATGAAATGGGAACCCTGGCCTCACACATGAGGCTTCTGGAGAAAAATTTCCCCAAATGTGAATTAGGTAATAAAAAGGGAATTGAGGAGAGCAAGGGCAGCCTCTGAGATTGGAACTGAACAACTTGATGTGCAACTTCCAGTGCCTTTGCTGATAACTCCAAGGGTGGACAGATGGATGGTGATTCCAGCACCTGGACCATCCCTTCTAGGCAGTGTTTGTCACACAGAGCAGAGGGAAATCCAGTCTCCATCAGTTGCTGCCATGCCTGTGGATAACCAGGCAGCTCTGGATGGTGACTGTATCCCTTCTTTTCTCATCAGCCTTAGAAAACTTACAATTTTTGATCTTAAATGTCTAGACAACACATCTTCCTCGGGATATCCATCAGCCTGTGCCAGCACAGATACACCATATTCCTGCATCAGTTCTACAGGAGCAGGAAAAAACATTGGATTTTGGCATCAAATCTATTTTCCGGCTCCTTTCTCCTTGTCTCTTCCTTTTTCTTTGAAGAAATAGCTTCCGACACTGACTTAATTCAGAATCTTTAAACTTCAGTCAGGCTGGGGAAAGGACAAAGCACATCGGCAACTGAACTTTCCAGAATAACATTTGAAAATGCCAAGTGTTTCCCTGCTCAATGAGGAGAGCATTGAATTTTAATTTCTGGGACTGTATAGCTGCAGCAGGAGTGGAGCTGGGAAAGGCTTTTGGACACAGCAGCTGCCCTCAATTGGGTTTCAAGGAGCTCCCGCCCACTTCCCGAGCTCTCAGCGTGGAGATGTGGTGGCAGGAGGTCACTCTAAGTGCCTGATGGGCAGATAAATGGGAAGATAAAGGGAAGGAGCTGCTTCCCCAGCTGCTCCACATCCACCAGTAGCAGCAGCCAGATACTACACGTGGGAAATGTGAATGCTGGTGGCAGCACTGGCTTGTCTGCCTTCCCCAGCTCTCCTCTGCCAAAACACTGGGATAGACCCGATGGCATCCCTGCCCATGGCAGAGGGGTTGGAACTGGATGAGGGGATTCCACAGTGCCCTGCACTACTCTGAGCGTTAGAGAGGACCTCCTAACTCCCTACAACTGCCTGAACTGAGGTTGTAGCCAAGTGGGCATCGGTTTCTTCTCCCAAGTGGTAAGTGTCAGGACAAGAGAAAATGGTCTCAATTTGTGCCAGGCGAGGTTTTGATTGGATATTGGGAAAATTTCTTCCCCAAAAGGGTTGTCCAGCCCTGGCACAGCTGCCCAGGGCAGTGATGGGGTCACCATTCCTGCAGGGATTTAAAAGCCGTGTAGATGTGGCACTTGAGAATATGGTTTAGTGGGGGGCTTGGCAGAGCTGGGGGAATGACTGGACTCGATGGTCTCACAGGGCTTTTCCAACCTAAACAGTTCCATGGTTCTGTGTCAGCACTGGATTTGGTCCAGTGGAGCCTGAGAACCCCTCCTGCCACTGCTGGTGAAGGGCAGTGATCTGTGTCGAGACTGCAAAGCTGGAATGGGCTCCCAGCACCCAGCGTGGGCCTCTCTCCTCTCCCCTGCCCTGCATGTCAGGATCCCCTCCAGAGCACAGGAGTCTCCCTGTGAGCATCCTTGTGTTGAACAGCACACGGAGCTGAATGGGTGCAGAATGAGTGAAGCTGTGTGAAGAACCGGGGTTATGAAGACAAAGAGGAAGGTGGCCTTGAAAGACAGACAGGTGACCCTGCAGCCGAGTAGCCGAGTATCCGGAGTGGCTGGGAGCCAGGATTCAGGAGCAGCCAGACCCTGGCTCCATCTGCAGTCAGCAGAGGGAAGTAGAGGTCGGCCAGAGCGGTGCCGCAGGCACCCTGAATATGAGTTTGGTGTTTGCTGGGGAGACCAGGGACTGCTCTGTGCTGGCAGAGCAGCCCCAGGCAGTCAGCGTGCTCTTGTGTATCAGGTCATCAGTGGCCATGGAGCCTGAGTGGGCACTCCAGCTGCCCAAAACCTCCAGGAGCAGCTCCTGGAGGCACAGGGCTGGAGCAGAGGCAGAGCCAGGGCTCTTTAAAGGAGCCGTGTCAGCACAAGGTGTTCCTCTGGGGCACCACACGACCCCGGAACTGCTGTCCACAGTGCCAAATACAGGAACACTCCACTGCCAAACCAAACTGGGACCCAGGTCTGTCCTGCAGCAACCCCCAAGCCCGCCTCCCTCTCAGTTCTAGCTTGTCCAGACAGAGAGGAAGCCACTGTCCCCATTGACACCTCCTGTCCCCCTCTCTTCCAGAGGATGTCCAGATGACTGACAAGATCACTATCTCCAAGCAGTTCAAAGAAAAGGTTATTCGCCCCATTTTGAAGGTATGGATGGTGTTTCCATGGCTCGTGTTTCAGGTGTCCTGAGCTTTGGTCCCAGTTTGCTTCCCTGAGATATCCCTGTTCCTCTCCCAGCTGTGAGAGAAGGGATGTGACTTCACTAAAAATGATAGGGACCTTTCAGCAAGGTCAGAGCCCAGCAAAAATAAATTACAGCTTCTTCTTGGAACAGAGCCACGATGTGGGATGGGAAAGGGACATGGGACAGGAAGTACTGTAGTGCAGTTTTGGGGTTCTCTGTTCTCCTAAGGTCAGGAAAACCTGACTGCAGCAGCATCCCCATGACCTTCAGTTTCTTAAGATGTTTCTGAAGCACCTCAGGGGGCTGTCCAGCTCCATGGCATGGGATCGGATGGATGCTGGAAGCTGTGGGAGGTCGGGTGATCCCCAGGGAGCTCATTCTGCAGTGCCACTGTTACTGCTGTCCCCACAGGGATCACCAGCCCTGTCCCTGCTGACCTCCCCCCTTGTCCCTGCAGGCTCACTTCAGACGGGATGAATTCCTGGGGAGGATCAATGAAATTGTCTATTTTCTACCTTTTTGCCACTCGGAGCTCATCCAGCTGGTCAACAAGGAGCTCAGCTTTTGGGCCAAAAAGGTAAAAACCCATCAGTGGCTTTAGAAGGGACTTCTCAAAATAACCCTGGAGGAAATCAGTGCCAGAGCCTCTGCCCTGGGACAAACACAGTGATGTGTCTCTTTACCATCATCTTACATGCTGTTGAACTTGGGGTGCTGGGGAGGGTCAGGATCTCTGGGGGCAGCAGGGACGGTTCCTCCTGGGCTGGGGTAGGGGTGAGCTCTGAGCCACCTTCAGAAATGTTATCTGTCTAATTGTTCTTTGCGTATCTGAGCTCTCCGGGGGCTAAATGGGATCTGAGGGACCCTTTGCTGCTGTGGGCCTGGCCTGATGGAGCTCTGCCCTTCCCAGGGACTCTCAGCACCCCACCACATCATCCCCCCTGCTCAAGGAGTGGGGAATTAGGCTTGTTGGGAGGCATCTGTAACTCCTTCTCCTCTTCCTCCTCTTCCTCACCTGGCAGGCCAAGGCGAGGCACAACATCACTCTGCTGTGGGACAGGGAGGTCATGGACGTGCTGGCAGACGGCTACAACCTGCACTACGGCGCCCGCTCCATCAAACACGAGGTGAAGGCAAGGGGGCACTTGGGGTGAAGGCCACAGTTTCACCTCCAGCCCCACTGCCGAGGGGGAGCCAGGAGGGTTGGAAAGACATCACAAGAGACTTGGATCTCCTGGAGCAAGTCCAGAGGATGTCATGGAGACGCTCCTTGGGCTGGAGCCTCTCTGCTCTGGAGCCAGGCTGGGAGAGCTGGAGGTGTTCAGCTTGGAGAAGAGAAGGCTCCAGGGAGACCTGAGAGTCCTTTCCAGGGCCTAAAGGGGCTCCAGGAGAGCTGGAGAGGGACTGAGGACAAGGGCCTGGAGGGGCAGGACAAAGGGGAATGGCTTCAAACGGACAGAAAGTAGATTTAGATTGAGTATTGAGAAGGAATTCTTGGCTGTGAGGGTGGTGAGGCCCTAGCACAGGTTGCCCAGAGAAGCTGTGGCTGCCCCATTCCTGAAGTGTCCAAGGCCAGCTTAGATGGGGCTTGGAGCAACCTGGGCTAGTGGAAGGTGCCCCTGCTCATGACAGAGGAGGTGGGGTGAAATGGGGTGAGCTTTAAAAAGTCCTTTCCAATCCAAACCATTCCATGATGCCACGATTGTGTGGATCTCATCCCAGGAGAGATGTCTGTGGTCTACCAGGGAGGAAGCAGCACAGGCACACTCCAGAGACAGGGAGTAAGTGGGGTGGAGGAGGAATTTCCATGATCCTGCACTGCCCAAGGGTGGGATGGAGCTGCCTGGCTCCATGAGAGGCTTCCCACAGGGTTTTGCTATCGGGATCTGGTCTGTCCCTCAGGTGGAGCGTCGCGTGGTGAACCAGCTGGCAGCCGCCTACGAGCAGGACCTGCTGCCACACGGCTGCACTCTCAGGATCACTGTGGAGGACTCAGACAAGCAGCTGCTGAAAACCACAGAGAGCACAGAAAAATCCAAGGTGCCAACCCTGAGGCTGGAGATCGTGGAGAAGGACAGCAAGGCCCGAAAACTGGAGATCCAGGCACCGCTGAACCCCGAAAACATCACTTACTTCTTGTAGGCAGCACTGAGTGCTCCCGGCGGCAATAAAGTACCCCAAGAGTCAGAGTGAGCGGTGTCAGAAAGGGCAGAGCTGCAGTCCTGCCGCCGCCAGGCACGGACACGGACATGGACACAGGCACAGCATGGGCACAGACACAGGCACGGGCAGGAGCTGCCCCAGGGTGGGCACCAAGGGCTCTGGGGATGCAGTTGTGGGTGAGGAGGTGCCCGGGTGCCATTCAGGGATGAGTTGGTGGAGGGTTCTAAGGTGTCACAGGGTGTTGGAGCTTTTTAAGGAAGGGGGAAGCAATTGTGGACCATGCAGGAGCCAGGATGGATTTGTAATTCTCATGGGAGGGGGCTCACTGGGATATCTGGGCTGGCAAGGTGGGCACAGGAACCGAGTGCAAGTGTAAAAGCCACCAGGCTCCTGCTCTGTATCATCCCCATTTCTCTTTATTTGTGGCAATAAACATGCCATGCACATCCAACCCTCTGCGTCCCCAGGAAGAGTGGCCGTGGGGATCACCCATCCCAGGGGACTCCTATGTCTCCTGCTCATCGCCAGAAGCCAGGACCATCACTGGGAGCTGGGAACACCACGGGGAGCTGGGACCATCACTGTCACATCTCCCCACCCCAGCCAGGTGACATCCTCGTGCAAAACGCTTGCTGAATCTTCTGACCACCTTCCAGGAAATATTTAATATTATGGGTGTAACTGAGCTGTCCAAACACAGAGCCCCCCATGGTGGCACCTCCAGAGACCTGCTTGTGGTGGGATAGGGGATATGGTCATCACCAGAGCTACCCTAGCCATGGATTTTGAGGCATAGGACATGAAATACACACAGAAATTGAACCCCCCAGGATTACTGATCCCCAAATCACTATTCCCTTGGTATGGGGACAGAGATGGATTGGAGGTGGCAGCGAGCTGCCAGGGTCCCCATCGCACGGTGACCCCAGGCCCCTGTGTTCCCATGGGGGTTTGGTTTTGCTGCTGTTGCTCGTTTTCCAGGGATACAAAGAGGTTTGGTGGGGACTGCCCTGAGCCCCCTTCCCATCCCATCAGCCTTTTCCTGGCTTAATCCCAGAGGTGGAGCAGGATCCCATCCCTGGAGGGTTTGGGAGCATCACCCAGCTCTGCTGGAGCTTCCCAAAGTCAGATTCACTCCCACAGGTGCACATGAGTGTGCACTGAGGGGTTCACAGGTGTGCACAGATGGGCCTGTGTGTGCACGGGAGCACACGGGAGGGCACAGGTGTGTGTGTGAGTGTGCACTAACATTGTGTGCAGAGGTGTGCCAGTGTGTGTGGGTGTGCTGCTCTGTGCACAGGCACTTGTCGGGGTGTGCTCTCAAGTGTGGATGTGTGTGCACAGGCCCGTGGGTAGGGGCCACAAGGGCCCGCCCTGACCCTTTGAGGTGGTTTTCTTGGTACCAATGCAGGAGAATGGGCTCGCACCACCAGGAGCAGTGCCTGGAAGCACAGGATTCTGAGGGAGAACCTCGGGGCTGTGCCAAGGACATTCGGTTCCCAGCGCCCCAGCCCTGTGCTGGTCCTTGTTCGGTCAGGGCAGTGGGTGCTGCCGGCATGGGGGCTCAGGGCACCCTGGAGCACACTGGCTTCATCCCCAGGAGCAATGTGGCAGCACCACTGGGAGCAGCCATGGGGCTGGGCAACCCACAAGGACCCCCCAGCGCTTAACCTGGGGGACTCCACAGGGTGGTGAAGGCTGAGGGTTCTGGGAGAGATGAGGGTGATGCGGTGGGTGCTACCACCTGGGGGGGACCTGGGGTGTGAACATAGAAGATCCTGTGGAAGAGTCCCATCAGAGGGGATCCCATCAGCATGTGACCTGTTGGAGGGGTCCCACAGGAAAGAATAACCCCATCGGAGATGTCCCTTTGGAGTGGTCCTATCAGAGAGGATCACACTGGAGAGGGTCCCATCACCCTCCACACAACTCCAGAAGGACCCCAACGGTCCCAGGCCCACAGGCAGCCCCTTAGTGCCTAATGGGATGGAGGGACATGGGTCTCTCCCACCTCCCCCACTGTGCCCAGCCGTCCCCACTGCCAGTGCCACCCATTTTGTGGGCAGGGGGTGTCAGCCTCCACCCCCTCCCCACTCGGCAACACTGAGGACAGCTGGGCACCCCTGCTGCCAGCACCCATCTCTCTTCATCCACCAAAATCCGGAAGGATCACCCACATCCACACCCCGCAGGAGCCGCAGGGATGCAGAGCAACTCTCTGGCCCTACCCTCCAGCTGCGCCCTATCCTACTCCCCTTCATGTCCCCCTCCCTCTGCTCTCCCCCTTCATCCCCCTCCTCCTCCTCGCCCCCCCCCCCAGCTGCCCCCGGCTCTGGGTAGCACCAGCAGCTCCTTGCGTGGCAGATTGCTGCCTAATTAGTTTAGAGGGAAAACTTAATTGAATTAACTTTTCACAGCTCCAGCAGCCCGACAGTGGGGCCTCGCTCCGCGCCAGCCCCGCGCCCTGATCGAATTAACTTGTTTAGCAACCTGCCCGCTCGGCCGCGCAGCTGGGGTGGGCGCGGGGGGGCACCGGCAGCACCCACCGGGGGCCCGGGCGAGGGAGCGAAGACAGAGCTGACCCAGCCGGGGGCAGTGGGAGCTGTTCCCAGGGAAGAAAGTCCAGGAGGGAGCAAGACTCTGTGGGGCTTGAGATGTGGGGAAGGATGCAGGATGGGCATGGGTCAGGGTGTAGGGCAGGAGAGAGACAGGGCAGAAGATGGGCCAAGATATAGGGCTGGAGGTGGGGCAGGATGCGGGCTTGGATACAGGGCAGGACAGGTTCGAGCTGATCCCACAGGACCCAGTCAGGGTCCGTTCTCCTTCTTCCCTCCCGAGGGGCCCAAAGCCCCTCACTGGGCACAATTAGACTTTTAAATCCTCTTTAGTGAAAGTGTTTGTCTTGAAAATGTCCCAAATCCTGCCAAATCCTCCCCAAATCCCCCTGCATCTCCCCCGCCCCCGTGCTCCCCTCTGGTGCCGCTGAAAGGGGCAAAGCTTTTGCCTTGGCCCCTGCTCGGGAGGTGGGCAGGATGGGGTGCTTTGAAATTCATTCAGCTTGAAAACTGGGGAAGGGGGTGTCAAAGGCCAGAGGCCCACAAGGAGAGGAGCATGGGGCTGAGCACCCCTCCAGAGCTCTCTGCTCCCCCAGTGCACCCATGGACGGTGGAGGGCACCCAAGGCTGGGGAGGCTGGCGTTGCTGCTCTCCTGTCCCTGGGATGCTCAGCCCCAGAGGCAGGGGATAGGACGGGACGGGATGGGGATGGGATGGCATGGGCGCAGGAATGGAGATGGGGATGAGATGCAGATGGGATGGGGACAGAAAAGATACAGAAGAATGGGGACATCGGGGGACAGTCGCAGTGCTGGTCCCCGGGGGGCCCTGCCGAGTGCTGCTCAGGGGGGTGCTGAGGGGCC